>PVKB01001401.1:0-423009 GCA_004027205.1 Ctenodactylus gundi
TATGTATACGTGCAACATTCAAGGTTTACAAATGAGCTTGAGCATTTTGTGCACGTACTTATCTTGTCAAGGTGACAAGGGCTTTCACACTCTCCTTTTGTCCCTACCCCTACCTACCTCTCCCTCCTTCCCACCCTACCCCCCTCTTTCACTTTGTCTTTCCTCTTAAGTTCCATAAGAGTTGTGATCTGGGTCTCTCCTATCAGAGAGACCATTCGATGTTTCATCTTCTGCTTCTGACTCACTTCACTGAGCATGATGTTCTCAAGTTTCTTCCATTTGCCTATAAAAGCCTCCACGCTGTTGGACTTTATTGATGCATAGTATTCCATTGTGTATAAATACCACAGTTTGTGTATCCACTGGTCTGTTGATGGGTATTTTGGTGACTTCCATCTAAGTTTTAATGATGCTAATTCTCCCAATTTAAAAGCACCAGAAAAATAAAATTATTATCTAATCATTTGAGAAGGTAATGTGATATTAACATTGTAAGAATTTCACTGAGAATGCTTTTATATTAAAACTTACAGTCTTAATGGTCTTGGTGACATAAGCTATGCACTGTTCCATTAAACACACCTCACCCAAATTGCAAATACAGGTGGACGCCTATAAGCCCTATTTTGACATTTGTCAGAAATAGTAGCTCTAATCCCCAGCCAAATTTTTGTATATCATAGAAGATATTTTTCTTTGCACGATGATAAATAATTTTATTAAAAAAATGGTTAGGCCATAATACCAATATATTTTGACCAAATGTCACTCCAGACTCCGTGAAAGGTTTTTAAAGATGAGATTAACATTAAACCAGGAGACTCAGGAAGGCCTATTGCCTTCATATTGTGAATGGGCCTCATTCAAAGAGTTGAACTCTCTAAGATAAAAAGATTTACTCTCCTGAGCAGTATTCTGGCAGCTGGTGTTTTCTGAACTTGAGCCCCAATTTTCCATGGGCTTCCAGCTTGTCATTCTGCTCTGCAGTTTGGGTCTGCCAAGCCTGTATTATTACATGACCTAATTCTTTAAAACTATTCTTTTTCCACATGCATGTACACATATGTGCACACATATATGTAAAATCTTTCAGTCAAATTTCTTTGGAAATCTTGACTTAATACACCACTCAATAAGAGTAAAAAATTTCTTAAAAATTAACTATTTTTATAATGCTCCAATTTTATATTCTGTTGTAACTTTGTCTTTATAAAAATATTAACAATGATAATGAATTGACAACATGCTAAAATATTTTTTCCTATTCAAAATGGAGCATGAGATAAAGAATTTAGTATTAATTCTCCACATTTTATTACATATATATTCTCAACAGCCTTTAACTTGTTGGCATCCATAAAACAATTTGAACATTCAACCTCTAAGTAGAAAACATTTCTAACAAGTGTTTGTAACTTTTAAAAATCACTTTTCTCTAAGGAAGCCACGCAATCTGTGACCTCAATATACGGTTCTAAAAGAGGCCAAAAGGTAGGACAACTTTCTTCAAAAAATTAGCTGAGTAAAGTTGTGTAGACAACCATTGTTCTAAATACATTGACATTTATTAATGCCTGCTCTATATATCTTCTTCTCACCATCTAGCTTTGGTTCAGAAAAATCCTTTTTAATACAATCTTAGGCCTGAAATATAAGGAAAAACTATTGAAAACACCTAGAATTTACAGCCTAAAAATACAATGCAAATTAAAACCCCATTGTAATCCAGTCCTCTTGCAGACTGTAAGCCACCCAGGATATGTCCCTGGGTGTGCCCCTCTCCAATGTATCATATAAACATGTGACAGGGAATTTACAAATTCAAGGTGTAACAAATACCTGATATTGCATCAAGTTCTGTAATTTTCCTGGTCAGCTGTTCCCTCCCCGGTTCCTCATTTATCAATGAAGACATAGGACACTTTAAATTTCTTTCTTCTGTCTTGTCCCACCTCGGTCCTTTGTCACTAATCCCATCTCTACCGATCTATAGATTTTAAGGAGATTTCTCTATTTGCCTTTGAAGAAATAATTCCTTTTACTATGACAGACAGACTATTTCCTTAGTCTCCCTTTCATCTTCTCTGAACTGCCTTGCTATCCTGACTGCTTGATCCCTCTTAAGCCACTGAATCAAAACCTATTGAATCTAGCAGCATCTAACCCTTGGTTTATCACTGGTGTAGGTGAGCCCTGCCTCCCCCAACATCCTTATGGGGCTGGAGACTGAGTGCCCGTGGCACTGACCCGGATAAGGCGTCCGCGTCTGGTCGCCATGTTCTCCCTGCTGTTCAGCCATCCTCCCTCTGTGCTCTTCCGTCCTCTCAAGCTCCCTGTGGTTTGACGCAGCTCCTGTCACGTGACTGCCTCTCTTTCACTGCTTCAGGTTGAATAGCATCAGATCAGAGGGGCTCCCTGCCAAATCCTCCTAAGCATTTATCTTTTCCCAGGACTGATCTCCATTTTTTGCTTGCCTGACCCTCATCTTGCTCTAATTCTGCAACAGGGCCCCCTTTTTTTCCCCCTCCAGCTTCCAAGCTACCACCATTTCTTTGGAAATTGACTCCAGAAATATAATTTCAAAGAACAGTTTTCAAGTTGCCCCCTTCCAGGCTGCCTCGATCACCCCATCTTTGTATGCAAGCCCGCCCTGCAATCAATCAAACACTCGCTGACTGTGGAAAGCAGCACTTCAGTGAGCAGTGTCATCTTGCATGGAGATGGAGCCCCGGGCCCTGGTTTCTGTGTCGGGTGTTGGTTCTGGCCAGTCTCCTCGCCTGCAATGGCAAGCAAGAGTCAAGCCGTGTGTCCAGTTTCCCTAGGTTGGAAATAGGCTGGAGGTGGACTCACTTCCTGCTTGCAAAGCTTCTCTGTGCCTCTCCTTCAGGTTGGGTTGGTGAAGCCGTTACTACTGCAGTAGAGTGACCATGAGCTACATTTAATCTGACTTGGTGGAGGACAGAGGTGCCTTTCAAAGTTGTAGAATCCTATGTTCCTAAGACTCAGGAGTCCTAGGGTCTCTCAGGAGAAGAATCCAAGACAAGGACTTCTGTTTCATGAGAAAGTGCTTTTTACTTCAAAAAAACTATGAAGAAGAGACTAAAACTGAGAAATAGGAAAAGGAGAGAGGGAGGAGCTGAGAAAGGACACGAAGTCAGGAACATTCTAGCATTAGCCTGATCTTTTGAGGGCAGCAGGAAGAAGATCTGAAGCACAAAGAAATCTGTGGAGTTGTCCTGGTCCTTTTTGTGTGCCTGTGCCTTGTGGTGGAACCCAGGGCCTCATGTGTGTGAGGCAAGTGCTGTACCACAGAGCTCCCTCCCAGCCCTACCGTGGTGCTGGGTGACATGAGGCTTTCATATGGCTCTACTGTTATTTGTTGGCTATGAACTGCTCCTGGTGGAGGAGGCAGGGGTACCAGATTACCAGATTTTGGTTGCGGGCAATTCTCTAGCAGTGGGCATTTCTCACAGAAGTTGGAGGGTGGCTGTGCCGTCTTGACAAAGCTAGTCTAGGCAAGGCTCCACAGCATTCCCCTTTCACAGATTTCTGACCCAGTAGGAGCATAACCATAAATAAAATGACTAACAAAACCATGAGGGGACCTCAGCCTGCCTGGTCATGCTTGGGTAGCACCGGGCAAGATTGGACTGGCAGCAAATGCTCATCTTATTTTTTGACCTGTTAAGCAGAACACAAATTCTCTAGCTGTGTGCAGCCTTGCACCTCTTCAGCACCCATGGGGATGCTGGGCCAATGTTCTCCATGGCTTCTTCTCTGAGCGGGGCTGTTAGGGTGCTGGCAGGAAGTGCAGCATTTAAGTACATTTTCAGCGAGGAGCACATGCAGCTAGACGGTTGTTTACAGGAAGGAGAGGCTCAGCCACATGATCTGTCTAACGTGGATTATTTTTCAGTCAGCTAGACCCGAGAAGTGCTGTGAATTAGCTGCAGGAAGCAGGCTGGGGGACTGTCTCTTCACTTTTCAATTGTTTTGTGGTCAAGACTGCAAAATGAATCGCTGGTGCCCATTTGCGATGCCTTCCCTGTGGTGCACCGGCATCGCTAGATACCGGGAGAGGAAACTGATGTTTGTCAAAAGACAGCTTTGTGGCAGGTGCTGCACTAAATTCATGTCAATTGGATTTCATGGATAAGGAATCAGAGAATGAGAGTGTGTAGAAAACTTATCCAAGGGCAGGCAGCTAAGGAATCCAGGGATAGCTTCACTCTCAGGCTCTGGGATTTCCATTAAGCCATATTGCCTATAAGAAAAATTAAAAGGCTGCTTAAATAGACTAAAAAATCTTCCCTAAGATATCTGCTCAGTGGAGTAACTATATTTTTTTCAGCCAAATGCATCGCATTACATTATGAACATACATCAGTGGTCAATAACATTGTTTTGTAAAGGGCCAGATATAATTTTATAATTATAGAATTTTATAATTAAAGTACTTAAGCTTTGAAAGTAATCCGATCCATGCCACACCTTTTCAGCCCTGCTGTTATATCAAAAAAGGAGCCACGGGCAATATAAATCCAAATACGGGCCAGGCGTGGTGGTACACGCGTATAATCCCAGCACTCTCTGAGGCTGAGGTAGAAGGAACCCAAGTTTGAGCCCAGTTCAGCAATTTAGCAATCTAGCAAGACTTTGACTCAGAACAAAACATTAAGAGGACTGATGATAGCGCTCACTGGGAAGATCCTGATTTCAGTCCAAACAAAACAAAGCAAAACAAAACGAAACAACAGACAAAATAAAATGGACAAAGTAAAACAGGTGTATTGCAATAAAAAGCTTTTAAAGACACTGAAACTTGAATTTTATATAAGATTTGTGTGCCACACAGTATTTCTTCTTCCGTTTTATCTCATACATCAATAAATATAAAATCTCTGCTTATCTCTAAGATGGTATGAAAACAGGACCTCTTCTAATACACACTGGCCAATGACACCTATAACCTCCCCCCCCCCCCCCCCCACACACACACAGAAGAGAATTCTTTGTGATAGTCTGAACATAAAACCCTTTAAGTCTAGAGAGAGTTTTTTCTCCTGCTAAATTTTCAATATCGATATGATCCACAGTAGGGAAATACCGGTATTTTGGAATGTGCTAGCAGGTATAAAACATGACCGCTGCAATAGGAGAAAATAAACAGGGAATGAAAAGAAAAGCAAAATAAGACATATCACACTGCTGAAACGCATTTGCTAAAATAGATATGTGTTATAAATCTATTTTTGGAATAATAGCAAACCTATACATATGTTTAATTTAGACCTTAGTATCAAATAACACCTGTGGGATGTATAGAATTAGTTTTCAAGGCAATAACTTGAAATATTAAGATTGGATAGAGTTTTGTGTGATATGAGTGCAGATGAGAACAGCCTTTAATGAGCTTCAGTTGTTCTGTTATTTGGAGAGATTTTTTTGTAGTGAGATAGATAGCAGGGAAAAAAATCACAATGTGTCTTATCAGGAAGCTTTTTGAATGACAGAGTGAAAACTGTGGTACAAAACGGGAAAATTGTTTCTCTTATTTCATGTTAAGAACCTGAAATAATAATAATAATAACTCAGCTTTTGTGTAATATTTCATTTTTTACCAAAAATTCAAACTTCCCACACAGCAGTTTATTTAATCCACCAAAACTTCACTAAATTTGGTGTTTCACCAATTTATCAGTAAAAATTGAGGCCTATAAATATGAGGTGATCATTTAATACCAGTGATGCATTTAATAATTAACATTTAGGACTAGAGCTCAAATATCATCTGACTCTTGGTCTATTATTGTATGCTATTAAATATAGATATAAATGTAAATGAAAAACTTCTATCAAGTATTTGATAAAATGTGGGGACGAACTAGCATTTACTTCAACACTCCCTTGCACCTTTCGTAAGCTAACATAAAATGTAAATTTTAAAATCAAAATAGGACATTCAGTATTTCCCAATTCACCCAGCCTTGAATTGTTACTTTTCCCCATATAGTGTTTTCCAGACCAGAGTCCCACAGATGGGCTTTAGAGTACTTTGGCCCGTACAGGAATTTATGATAAATCTACAGTCAAAGAAAGGAAACTCCAAAGACCTAAGTTGTCCTCTTAGGATATCTCATAACAACCACCTTTCTCTTTAAAAAAGATGTTTGAGAGCAAAGTGACTTAAGACCACATTTAATTATGCAAAATATTAGTTGAATCGTACCTAGAGCAGCACTTTTGGTTGTGTATTGTTGGTTTGACTGGGATAAGATCTCCAGGTGCTCATTCCCGCTGCTTGGCCACTCTGAATATGCACTTAGCTTTGCTCTGACTCTGGATTCACAGTCCTAGAAGAACCTAACTAACCGCTAGGGCAAGTCAGAATTCATACTATCTCTTGAAAGAACCTGACTAGGTATTTGCAGTTTCTGCCCAGGATTGTGTTCCACTGCCATCCATTGGATCAGTCACACATTTATGTTACAGACATTCCTTGAGGCCTTACCAGATATTGTCATAGAAACTGATTGATAGTAACAAACAGAACACTGGCCCTATGACATGTTCTTGGCATTTCAGACATAATCTTGACATCAAAACTTCCTTGTTTTAATGTAGCTACTTCAGTGCTTTTTTTTTTTTTTTGGATCTCTAAATTTTTTTTTTTTCTGTTTTGTTGCCTGCTGTGCTGAAGATGACTTCATCTTCTTAGGCCTATTCCGGGCAACTGATGGTGGCTTCTTCCTTTTTCTCTGTGGTATCTTGGATCCAGCCCAAGGCTTTAACACTGAGGTACAGCTTTAGCCTTTTTCGTCCTTTCCTTTCCTTTCCTTTCCTTTCCTTTCCTTTCCTTTCCTTTTTTTTTTTTTTTTCCTGTGAAACAAAGTCTCACTAAGGTGTTAAGTTGTCCAAACTGGGCTCAAATTTTTGATTGCCTTACCTCAGCCTCCTAGAGTGCTCGGATTATAGGCATGCACCCCACGCCCATCTCTGACAGTGGCTTCTTAGAGCATAAATTAACAGAGCTCAGTAGCAAGGAGTGTCACCATGGGTTACAGAACTGACAGTAGCATATGATATGCTTGACCAGTCTGGAAAAAACAGCTGTTTTAGGCAGGATTCTCAGAAAAACTGAATGAATAGAATATATCAGGGAGACTTGTGTAAGTCCTGGAGCCCCGAGTTCTGAGGATTAGGATTTCTGGTGTTCAGAGGTAGGAGAAGATGGTCAAAGCAGGTCAGGAAGAGACAACAAACTTGGTCTTCCTGCAGCTCGTTGTTCTGTTCAGTTGCTCGGCAGATTGGATGACGCCAGCCTACAAGGATGCGGGCGATGTTCTTCACTTCCAGAATTGCCAGCCCACACGTTGCCAGAAGTAAAATTTTATCAGTTATCTGCGAGTCCTTGAACTCCCAAATTGACACATAAATCCATCATACCACCAACTTACTCTTAATGATATTAATTGACCTTCCTATTGATTTTATTATTAGACAAAGACATCCTAACGCTTCACTCAGGAAAGAGAACTTCAGAAATCCTGTAATTGACTTAATATGTTGACCATCCTACCTTTCTAGAGAGATGGAGGCATTTTGGCGAGAAGAACAGGGTTGGGTTATGAGTTCATTTGTTGAGGTGTTCGTCAAGGACATAACAGTAGTGAATTTTAACCAAAAAGGAAATCACGTCTCCATGAGAAATATTGTTTATTAGAGCTAGACAACAGAAACAACTTACTGGACAAAGCTAGAAGTGTAGTGTTCAAGAGCTTATATTTCACACACCCTTGGGTGAGAGTTAAGTTTGAGCAAAGTTCCAAAACCTCTTCAAGCCCTTCTATCCTCATCTATGAAGTAGAACACTGATGCTAGCCCTTCCTTGGAGTGGTGATGAAGGTGAAGCAAATTGACATGCTCGGAACAGTGCCTTCCCCATGCAGTTGATGAATTACATATCGTTGTTTGATAGCCCCACATATATTATTATAGTGAGCAAATCAGATCCTTTCCAAAGACCAAGAAACAATTTAGAAGTAAAATGATTTTCTCAAGGTCAGGCAGCCAGCAGAGAGGAGAGGGAGGATGAAACCTCATTGAGAACTCAGGTCTTCTAAATAAGGGCACAGCCAATATTTATCAGAACAAGAAAAATGAAACTAAATATCCGTTTTAATATGAACGTTTGAATGAAAAGTGGAAGATTCTGATCTTTACCTAGATTTTCTTAAAAAGAGCTAAGCACCTGACTATCAGGCACGAGCTGGAAGCTTTGCTCACCTCTGTCTGTCGCGGAGGTACTTGGTTCCCTTTGATGAGACCGATGTGTGCCTCCCTGCATTGCCAAACCACTCATCTCAATTTAACTACAGGATTTGGGAGAGTTGGAGCTGTGCCATGCTGCCAGAAAATGATTAAGGCAAACTCTAAGAATATTGTGAACTTTATCAGGAAAATCAATTCCTCTAACAAGGAAGTGAATCAGTATTGATTTTTTTTTTCTCTAATTGGCCTCAGAGCCCTGATAGCTTTTTTTCATAAGCAGTGGCAGTTTGCTGTGGGAAAATGCATTTTTTTTTTTTTTTTTTTTTTTTTTTTTTTTTTTTTTTGCTTTGCAGTGGAGCTTAACATGCTCTCCAAAGCCCGGGCTACTTTCTCTCTCTTGAAAGCTTAGCATGGAAGCTTCCAGATGTTCCCTACTGCCAGCCAGCTTTCTGGCTGCTCTGGGTGGATGATCCCTGTGCTGCTCCAGGGTGTAGATACTTCAGGGAGAGAGAGGCAGGGTGTGCAGAAGGGGGTGATGCACAGTGAGAAAGACTCTGCCTCAAAAAAGTTACTAAGTCAAGAAGGTCTTCCGTCCTACACTAATGGGTTAACGGGCCATCTCAGGAAGGCACCTCTTATAAAACCCGGTTCAGCTTTGCTCTTCTTCTGGCTGTGTCTTCCTGTGCCACATGCTGCTTTAGAAGTCCGCAGTGTCTCCTCCAGCACAAGGGCCTCCAGAAACAGGGACACGGATTTTGTGGAAAGGGGCAGGGAACTGGAGGGAAAAAGGAACAGGAAGGATGGAGGGGGAAATTGGAAATAGGAATGATAAAGATGTGAAATGTCTATGCACCATGCCCCACGCTTACTATTAGCATCAGGACTTGCAAATGCATATTAAAAAGAATAACTTGGAGAATAAACAAGTGAATAAATAAAGGTGGTCTCTTGACTTTTAGGCCTACTTTTTCTTGATAAATAACCCAGTTTGTGCTAATCAGTTATAGCGACAGATTACAGACTAAGATGGTTGAGGTTTTTCGGTTTACATGTCACTTAATTTTCCTGAATGTTAGCTCCTCCTGCTTGTTCTTCTTCTGTTTGGAGCTTACTTGGCAAGGGTTGACTCCACAGGCCCGGAGTGGAAAGGCTGTGTTTGGTTCTGGCCACCAGCATTAGGGGGCTCCTTGGAGACAGCCTATCTGAGGTCCCGGGCCATCTGATGTGAGTGCTAGCAACGTAGTGTGAGGCTTGTGTTTTGTGTTTCTAAAGCATGGTACTCAATGAGCAGCTAGTCCACCAGGTGCTACATGCTGATCCTTACCAAAATCCCTAGACTCCAGGCTCAGGTGAGTCTCCCTGTTGACACAGCTTTGTGTGTGACATCATACATAGTTTCTGGGAAAATTAGGCCCCTCCATGTGACTCCACTGGAGAGGACCACTGTAGGCTTGTGCTTGTCTGGCCTGGATCTTGGCCCGTGTATCTTTTCCCTTAGCTGATATTACCTCTTTCCCGTTCACTATAGTAAACCATATTTGTATATATAACTGTTTCTCAGAGTTCTGTGACTCCTTTTAGGAAATCATCAGGGCTAAAAGTGATCTGTGTCCTTAATTCTTACTAACATAACTACAGATTAATTTTAATCTTTAAAGTATAAAATTTTCCTTCATTTATAAATTCTGAATGTTTGATCCTTTATTTCCTAATTAACACTCTGATACTGCTTTTTTATCTTGTATTGATTTTGTTTTCAGAGTACATACTTTTACCTAGTTACACTATCATTTCCTTAACGTCTATGTATTTCTTTTTGTCTTAACTCATCTTCTAATTATTTTATTTTGAATTTTATTGGAAGTTCTACTCTCATAATTTTTTTTTTGCAATTGTTCTCTCTTTTTTTTAACCTATATTTTAAAGTATCTCACATGGAATGTACTGAAATTCAAAGCCGCAGGCATGGTAGCACAAGGACAAGACATCACTCAGTGACCACAGAGGACCTTTATTTTCTCTCTGTCAATGAAACCAACCCTCCACTGCTCTGTTCTATATTCAACCTTTCATTTTAAACTTGGCTATGACATCACTGGTTACAAAGGCCTAGAAAACGTTCCAAGTGGAAAGTGTACAGTGAGAAGACACAGCCTTATTGACTGTGTCAAAGTTGGCTTCTAGAAAACTGGAGATAGGTAATCAGTTATGAAAATGACCAAATAATTCTCTAGAAAGCCTAAATGGGTTATAAACAAAAACTGATTTATTGATCTAACGACCGATCACTTTTTGAATTAGATGAGGCTATGTTTATAATGTTCCCTAGGTATTGTCCTTTAAAAGAGAAATGCTTATTATTTGAGCTTGAGAAGTGCTGAGCATCCTGAGGGTCCTTACATCGTCCTTTCCTGGGCACGTGTGTTCCTGGTGTCTAGCTATGTGTTCACGTTTCCTATTTTAAGGATCCTAGTCAGGCTGGAGCAGGAAATACCCAAAGAGCTTTCTTTATTTTTGTTCACCTTTTTAAAGACTCCATCTCTAAATCAGCCACATTCTGAAGCACTGTGTGTTACGGATTCAACATTACTTTTGGAAGGATACAATTCAGTCCATGATGTACATTTTTTTATTCTTTCATTTTAAAAAAGTATATTATGTATATACGTTTAATTTCAGAACAGCTTCTTTGCATCTGTCTAAGAGGTCTGTATATTCTTTCTTATATAATACATTGTTAGTTATACCAATAAATTTCATTTATTTATTTATTTATTTTTTATTTGAGATAGGGTCTCATTTTGTAGTCCAAGCTGGTCCTGAACCCACAATGCAGCCTAGGCTGGTCTTGAACTCATGACAATCCTTCTGCCTCAGCCTCTCAAGTGTTAGGATTACAGGTGTGTGCCACCACAATGGGTGTATGTGGTACTGGGAATTGGTTTGTATTTGTGCTTGCATGGTTTAAATACTTTCAGACCCTAAATTTCTAATTTTTGTGCTTTCTTTTCTAATATAAACATTTGTTCATTTCATGTTTTGACTTATAGTATCCATATTTATGTTTCACATCTAAACGTTTTATGATATTTATATATTAGTTTATTTAAGCCATTTTTCATTCATAAATACTTCTTAATTTCAATGTGTATATTTTTTCTTACTGCTTTGAAGAAAACTATTTTTTAACTTAGTTGGTGATAGTAGAATACTTCTCGTCCAGTGTTGACTATTGTGTTGAGATTTTCTGTGGTATAAGTGTATAAGTTAAAGTTAGTTACTATAAATGATTTATGTATGTGTGAAAACAGTATATACTATTTCATTTTATACACATTAATCTGTTGAACTTATTGATATTGGTATGCAAATTGTCTACCTATTTAAATATTTAAATGTGATTTCCTTAATCTGCTAATGATTTAAAAAATCAGGTTAAAAGACCCCTTTATAAAGGAAAATTTGCCTGTTTTAATACTGTTATTAATATTTACTTTAAATATTTTGGCTGCTAAATAATTCTTATAAGCTCTAGATCTATAAAAATTAGTGGGACAAAAATTAAGTAAAATTATCTTTACCCATTTTTCATATAAAAATGTTGAAATTAGATTTTGATCAAAGTCAAATTAAAATTTTATTTTCAAAGCTGTCACTTCATACATACTGTTCAAATAGTCACAATAGTACTCATGTCTTGTATGTAAAATTATTAAGCATTTCTTACAAAATAAATCATTTGGATTAAAAATAGAGATTAAAATCACTGTTGTATTAGTAGTAGGCATTAGAACAAACTATTTTCTTTGCATAATATTACGAAAATACTGGTAGCACGGAGCTAAACTCTTAGAGTGAGGTCCAAGTTGGGATTCCGGGATATCACGCGTTCACTGGATGCCCTTAATCTGCAAGCCCAAACAGCGGTGCCCCGCGTCACTGCTTCCAGCCTTCGCCCCCTGTTGCAGGCATTGACTTGGCTGAGGCTTCATTGTCTGCTCGGTGCCCCCACGTCGAGGAGAAGGTAGATGTAACTGGGAGCCCTGGGGACAGGACCGCGGATGTGAACAGGACAGCTCTCCTGGTCGGGGTAGCGTATCAATTTTCAATTTTCACAAAATGATCATGTGCCTGTAGCTAAGAAATCAAATGTTCACTGTTGCCGGCACTTTAGGAGCTCCCCTTTGTGCCCCACTCCCCCTTTTTGAGACAGGATCTCACTCTGTATTCCAGGCTGGTTCTGACATCACTGGGTAGCCCAGACTGGCCTGGAGCTCACAGAAATCCTCCTGCCTCAGCCTCTTGAGTGCTAGGATTAAAAGCATGCACCACTTGATCTAGTTTATGTGGTGCTGGGGAATCAAACTTGGGCACCTAGCACTTGCCAGTGCTTTAGTCTCTGATATAAGTCCCTCAGAGTAGTCACCCTTTTGACCCCCAGCAACACAGATTAGTACTGGCTGTTTTTGCACCTTCTATAAATTGAGTTAAGCCAACTTTTAGGTCTGGTTTCTTTCACATTTTGTTTATGGGAATTATTTATGTTGCATGAAGTTATAAACCTATTTTCTCTGCTGTATAGTATCCACCACATGATATATCACAATCTTTGAGATTTTGATAGTTGACTCCCATTTCTGGAGTTTCTAGTTGGGGACAATTAAGAATAGTGCTTTTCTGAACATTTTGTGATTGTTTTCTTTTTTTCTTTGATTGTTTTCTAATGTATACACTATGTGTGTCTTTTGGCAATAGACCTAATAACGAAATTGCTTGTCACAAATATTTGTCCAATTTCAGTGGATATGTAACGATGAGCTTTTCATAACATTTTTAGCAATAAATATTCTGGCCGTGTCTCAGAATTCCAGTTCTTCCACCTAATCGCAAATTTTGGCATTCTCACTTTTTTTCATTTCCGTCATTCTAGAATGTGTGTGTGTGTCTGTCTTGTGGCATCTCTGTGATTTTACTTTGCATTTAGTAATAAAATTTAGTTCTTTTTTCATGATTCTGGGTCATTTCCATGTTTTCTTTTGAAAAATATCTATTTGCCTTTTTATATCGGGTTGCATAATATTCCTGACTTTGTTTTCATTTTTTGTTTTTGATCCCAGTTCCTTATTTTATTTTTGTCTTAGGTCCCAGCTCCTTATTATGTGTTTCTCTTCTTTCTCCCTTTTCTTGACTCGACTGTATGTTGCTATCTTAGTTCCTTTGTGGGGCTATTTTTGTACATAGAGGTTTATACTTTTAATAAAATACAATTTATCATTTTTTATGATTAGTGATTTTGGTGTTCTGTTAAAGAAATTCATCCTCAGAGGTCAGGAATATACTCCCTTAAGTTTTTAATTGGCTATTACATAGGCTCATTCATATTTATACATTTTACCTAACTTCATTTACTTGTTCATGAAATAGAGTGTAACAAGAAACCCAAATAATAGTTTTTGTTTCCTACGATAGTCAAGTGATTCAGTGCCAGTTTGAAGTGTGTTTTCTACCACGCTTCACGTGCTTGGTGACTACACATATTTGAGCTTGTTTTATATTCTGAATTTAGCTTTATTGGTCATAGTTTGTATACTTGTGTCATTCCGTACTGAGAGAATTAAGATACCTTCACATTTTAGATCTTTAATATTATCAAATCTATTCAATCTCATGCTCATGCTCAAAACTTTCCACTTTGACTCAAATTTATAAAATGTCAATTTGTGCAAAAATACTTATAATTTGATTGGGATTGCATTGAAGTTTTAAATCCATTTAGGTTAACACTCAACATCTTTTTAATATAAAGACTTTCAGTCCATAACTGTAACATTTCACTTCATTTATGGGTATCTTCTTTGAGTTTTAATAATACTTGCAGAGTTAATTTAGAGATCTTCTAAACTGTTCATTAAATTAAATGTCACAGTTTTGTTACTATGGTTTAAAACTTTTTAAAATTGCAACTTGGCAAGTTATAGTTGCACACAAAGTGATGTTTTATCAGAATACAATCTGAAATAATTGAATCAAATTAGCAAGTCCATTATCTCAAATACTTTGTATTTTTAGTAATGAGAACACTTGAAATTTACTCTCAGTGAATTTGAAATGCATAATACATTGTTCTCTGCTATACTCACCAGGCTGTGTAATATATTGTTTTAGATTCCACATACACGCAAGAAAGTGGAGGAGATGAAAATTACCATCACATTTATCCCCACAAATTACAAAATAATAATGAAGAAATTATCTTTCTAAGCATTTGCATTCTCATTATTATTGTAGCCCTATTCATAGTAGATATGAAGTTAAATCCACTGTGCTGTATGCTAGTAGACACTGATGAAGAGAAAAGGATGTGTGGGAAATCTGTACTGTGGGGTGCAGGTCTTTCATTTTTAAAAAATGAAATCACATCCCTTTCAGTAACAGTTGGAGCTGTAGATTTTTGCATTCAGCGAAATAAGCCAGATACACAGGAAAACAAAGAATCATGTGATCTCAGTTATCTATGGGATCTATAATTGATCTCGTACAGGTTGAGGATATAATGATAATTATTGGAAGTTGGGGAGAATAGACTTGGGCAGGGAAAGTTTGATCAGTGGGTACTATGTGACAGGAACAAGCACTTCTGGTGCTGCACAGTAGGATGAGTACAGATAACAGTAATTTCCACAAGCTAGAAGAAAGGATTTAAGAAGCTTTCTCCATGAAGACATGACCAATAGTTGGGAAGATAGACGTATTTAATCTCATTTAGACATTACACGGTGTATCTCCAAACATCCCTTATTATTCATCAGTGTGTCGTATCATTTTCATATTTCATGTATGACCTTACAAGTAAATTTAACTTAATTTGAAAAATAAAGCAACGAAAAAGACAGAAATGTAGAAATAAAAATGCAAGACAACAAAAGCAATTAAGACAGAAGTTAAAAAATGAAAAAATAAAAATAAGAAAAGGCACTCAAACTAAAAAAGGACAAATGACCCGAAAGGCCAGAGAGAGAACATCCAAAAGTCGAATATATGTATTATATAGTAATATTGTGTTATACGTAACATATATATTCCAGGGCAAAACCAAAACCTTAAAACAACTTGAATGATTGAAAGGAAAAAAAATCACAGTGCCCAGTATTACTGAAACATGAGGAGGAAGATGAATTGCTATACGGTGACTGTGGAAGCGTTACTGGTACACTTCTTTGGAATCAAATGGGGCACTCTCTAATGAAATGGAACATATGTGTAAGCTAGTAGAAATGGCTTTTACAGACACTTTTTCCTTCCCTTACATTTGGACGCCTGATAGAATTCTCATTTCCAACCCCATTAGACTAGGAGCAGCCATGTAATTTGCTTTGACCAACAAAATGTGAGCAACAGGAAAATAAGTGACTCATTTCTGCATGGATGCCTTAAGAGTCATTGCACTATCTGTCATTCTATTTTCCCTGCCACAGCCACCAGTCATTGGACAGTAATAGAAGATACCACCCTATGGCCCTGAGTGGGTACTGTAGGTATCCCAGAGTAGACATGAGAATGCGGAATGGACGAGAAATAAACCTCTCCTGTTTTAAATTATTTAGATTTGGGAGTTGTTGTTTCTTCCTCCTGTAACTGAAATAGTGGTCTGTTTTGGTCATGGGTTATGGTTCAAAGGTGTCCCCAAGTTTTCATGTATGTGTTGGGAACTTGGTCTTCAGTATAGCAGCTTTTAGAGGCAGTGGAGCCTTTAAGAGGTGGAGCCTAGGGGGAGGTCGGTAGGTTGTATGAGAGTACTGTTTTTTTTTTTTTTTTTTTTGAAGGGATTAGTATCATGGGACCCCAGCTAATTCTCATGAGAAATGGGTTTTTATAAAGCAAAACTGGCTTCTCCACAGTGTCTGGCTTCCTGCCTCACCATGCAGTCTCACCATTGGGAATGGACTCTGACATCTAGCTTGTCCTTTGTTGGTTCACAGGCTCGACTCCTTTCTGGTTATATGGCCTGGAATACCAAACCTTTTGGTGTCTATATCCTTTTGATGCCTGGCAGAGCCTACAGACCCTTTTTCACAAAAAAACCTTTGAAAAATAAGTTTGTAACATAAAATACTGTATGAAGGGAAACAGTTGTATCACAATGCAACCACCTAATGTTAAAATAGTTTATTTTGCTGTAATAAAATTTATCCACCAATATTCACATTCAGTAATAGCTAATGGTGAATCTGGTAACTACTATAATTTTGAAACAGTGATTAGTAAAAAGTGATATTTTTAGATAACTACAGCCATATGATGATTTCAGAGATTCATTTTTATCAGTGACAAAATACCAAACTACATTTAATAAAATCGAGGGTATGAGACTGGATATTTTTTCTATATTGTAATGAAAAAATTCTGCATTTCAGTCAGGAGTTAGTGAAAATAAAACTATAATGTTTTCTCATTCAAATTCATGAACCTCAAGTTCTGTCCATAGAACCAAGGGTTAAGGGCCCTTGCCCAGAGAAAGCAGAGTGCGCACACACGAGGGTCCATTTCATTACAATGTAGTCATCAAAACTGCAAACTGGAAAGGTTACCAATCTCATTAAAAGATAAATGAGAAAAGCAGTTTTATACAGTAACTGTTATTCAGCAACCAAATTTGCTATCCTCAATTCTAACCAGGCACACAAAACTGTTCAAGCACACATACTATGTGAGTTCCATCTCAAAATCCCTAAACACAGGCAGAGCAAATTTAGAATGTTTAGGTTGCCTACGTGGACAACTACAGATGCAAGCAGTATGAGGAAAGGCAAAGAATGATTACTGCAAAAGTCACCGTGCTTAGCCTCAAGGAGGAGGAATGATGTTAAAATTGGAAGGGATTATAGTGGCCCAGGACTTCCACAAATGTCCTATATTTTGACCTGAATTGTGGTTACATAAGTTTTAATTGTATAATCATTTAAAATTTGTACATTTATATTTCATGCCTCCTTTACCTTGAGTAACATATATTTTATAACTTAATTTTTTAAACAGAAAAATTACATTATCAAATAGAAACATGACAAAACTCATATATAGATAGGCGATTTGATAATTTTGGAAAGTGATAACATTAGAAACTTTTAGCTCATTTACTATGTTTTATTTTACTGGAATGCTGGAGATTGAGCTCAGGGCCTTTGTTCTGTCTTTATTGTTTAATTGAGGCAGGGTCTTCCTAAGCTGCTACGTTGTCCGGGCTACACTTGAACTTGTGGTCCCTCTGCTTCAGCCTCCAGAGTGCTGAGATTATTATATGCAGCACATGGCCCCGCTAACTAATTAAGTTTAAAATCATGAAGAGAGACAAAATATTAATATCCTGAATTAGAAATAACGATGGGGAAATCAACATATATACAGGAAAATTTAATTTACACATTATTGGAGACTTTATCATTCATTTAACATGAATGAATTTGAGAGCCTTGAAAAGGTTGATTTTTGAAAAATAATACATCCTGGAAATTAAACTAGCAATAGAAAATTTGAACAAATTCATTATATAAGAAAACAGAGCAAAGTGTCAAAGTTTATCTATCTCTAAAAGTATAGATATTTTCAGATGAGAATTAATCTATACTTTAAGAAAACATAATTACAATGATATTTAAATAATTTAAACAATATCTAAATATAATTAATTTAAATATTATATTTAGATAATTTAAGTGCAATGATACAAAATATTGAAAAAGCATTCAAATTACTTTCATAAAGCAAACTGCATTGTTTAAAAGTTTGGAATAAATATTTAAACAACAAAGTACTCAGCAGAGCTTTAGTGAGAATATTATCCAAGTATTGAAACATAGATCTATGTTTTTATAGGCTTCATTTTGAAGTCTTCAATTAGCCCCAGTTTCCTAAGTTCATGCCTGCAGTGGGACACCAGATAATCCTGTAGACAATGATAGTGTCTAGACAATAGAAGAAAAACTACAGGTCCAACTCAGTTATAGATACGATCACATGCCTTGCAGCGGGCGAATTGTTCTAGTGTGCTCTTGCTTTCCTTAATGCTTCACAGCACTTGGTGATCGACAAGTGGCAGTGCCTAAATTTAGAACAGGAGTTGAAGGTAAAAAAATTATTTTACTAAAAATATTTTAAAAATGATTTTAATGCAAAAAGGTAAGATGAGGACCATCTCAGATGAGAAGGGCACTTGGTAATATTTCGGTTATGTATACCAGTGGCAACTTGGAATAGCTGTCTTGGAAGTTGGGTAGTTAAAAATTCTGGCTAAAAGCCTTAGTTCTAGATTGTTCTGTACAAGTTCAAATCTCAACTCTGACACTTGTTATAAGCGGTTCAATTGCTCATCCTTATGGATGCTTACAGTCATCTTTAGAGTCTGTGTTCCCTCAGGAACACAGGTTCACACTGCATCCTTCTTGGTGGGAACTTACTGCTTTCCTTAGATGAATGGAATAAGCTGCGAGTGTGGTCACATTTCTTTGTAGCTTCTCTCATTAAGAGGCTGAGTTGGATTCCTTTTCTCTTGCAAGTGGGTTGCTTGTGCGTTTTGCTTTGACCAACAGAATGTGATGACATGGCAGTGCACTAGGTCAATGTCTAATCCGTGAGGCCTTGAGGTTTCTACTCACTGTTCTTGGGGCCAAGTGAATAAAGATCGGAGCGTGAGACTTTGGGCAGAAAATCAAGTCATACTTCCATCTCAGGAAATCCCCAGACTGGTAATCCAGTCCAACCAACCTTTGTCTATTACCGGACCTTTGTACTCTTTTATTTATGAATAATGACTGCATATAAAATTATCTCATGCTCTTTAGAGTGTGTAGGTCCACGCATAAAGTTGATGGGCAGATATGAGCAGTTCTCATTAAAAATATGCCGCTTGCAAAAGCCAGGCAAGTGTGAGTGAAAGACCCAGTTACTACACTGATGAACAGTAGGATGTAGAGCAAAATTGGGTTCTTGAAGCTTTAGCACTCTCATCATTAAATGAGGAAATAGGGCTGGGACTCCAGGGCACCGTTGGGCGGATGTGCTCCAATTCCAGCACTGCCTGCTACGCAAGCACTCTCCAATTCCTTTGTGATGCAGAGTCTATGCACTCTCGGTTACACCAGAAAATAATGTCTATCATCAAATTTACACTATTTAGTTTTAATTAATCTATTTACTCATATACCATTAACTCCCATTCACTATGCAAAGAATTCTGATAATAAAGTTTATACTTTAATAATTCAGACAGAATGTCAATAGTTTTTAACAGTTTAGCCTTATTTCTAATTGTGAATGTTTTCAAAGTTGTGGTTGTAATGTGCATATTGTCATATGAGTTAATTCTTTGTGGCTAGATAGACAGGTAAATAGATAACAGACAAATATTGAATGATGCTGCATAGTTTCCTACAATTTATATGATTATTTTAATAATATAATTATATAATTTATTGTCATCCACAATTTATAGAACTGTCTACCTACAATTACACATCTGGACTCTCAATTTTTACTTTTAGCAATAAGCTTGTGATAGAATTGAATTTTCTAAATTTGGAATAAATATTTAAACAACAGAGTGCTGAACAGAGGTTTAGTGAGAATATTATCCAAATATTGAAAAATAGATCTATATTTTTATAGGCTTCATTTTGGAGTCTTGATCTAGCCACAGTTTTCTAAATTTTTGCCTGCAGTGGGACACCAAATAATTCTACAGACAATGAAAGTGTCTAGGCCCCCTACTGAATCTAATTAAAGTGAGGGTCTCTGGGGCAATCTTTGGATGCACAGCTTGCACAAAGCTTGCGAAGATAGCATTTGTCTAGTATATTTGTTTATTGACCTAAATAAAAAATTACAAGAGAACAAGCTACTTTTAGAAACTTCTCTGCCTTAGCTATAGATGATGAGAGGTCTCAAAACCCTGAAAAATATTTTAAAAATCAATAAAATGAGCATCTAGAGAAATAACCTCCTGTTTCACTTCCAGACAGGCAGCAGAATTTTATTTTAGCCACCGAAGACTTATAAATCCATAAGAAATGATGTAAGCAAGAGCTCCGTTGAAGGAGAAACCACAAAAAGTTGAATAGACATAGCCCACATGTTAAGAATATGTAGCACATGCACTTCACAAATGATTGCAAGAGGTATATTCCATAACCTGCAGACATTGTAAGTTCTATTAATTCTTCTTTATTCCAAAGAAATCTGTCCTACTTCCCACATGCAAGGTTTGACATATGTCTTTATACCTTGGATCAGTTATGACTAAAAACATATGCATTCATCTCTTTTCTTGCGTGTCTTTCTCTTTAGTGTCAGGTCACTGTGGGCAACAATGACATGCTAGTTTGCTCTGAATGCACTTGATATGCAGGAATAATGATGGTAATTGTTCCCAGTCACTGTGCAGCAGATATTAATTAAAACAGATGAAATACTTACCTAGACTCTTTGTTACTGTAGCGTCCTCTCCTTTCTGCATTTTCAGTGTATAATCAGCTTTTATATTTTTCTGGCTCAGAGACCTTTGCAGGATAGGAAGTAGATGTTGTGGAGATCACTCTCTAATGATGACACAGAGCAAGTATGTGTTGGCCTGGAGGATGAGGCGAGATGCTGGAATGATTGAAGCCTTGGTCTGTAATTTTTGAAGATAAGTTAGAGGTCTGAGTCAGTAGGAATTTGAGGTCTTTCAATAACAGAAAGCCCCGTGTCAAACTTACATGAGTTGAAAACTTCAAGAGAGGTAACTTTTCAGAGAAGACAAGACCATTAGGGGAAGAGTCTGTGATGTTTACCTGAGGGGGGAATAATACCAGTGAAAGTGTTCTTAAACTTGCCAAAGATTCCCTTGTCCCAAATACAACCAGAGATAAGACAGCAACCAAATCTGAAGACATCAACAATTCTGTGGCAACAGGCATCTCAATAGAAATCGGCATAGAAGATTAGAGAATTCTCTGAGGCCCGGTTTCACTAATTATAGATTTAAGGGTAGAAGGATGACTGAGAATTCATGGACTTCCAAAGGCAGAGAAGACTGGGCCTGTTGGAATAAACCTGTAGTTCCAGCACTCTGGGAGTTACGGCAGAAGGAACACAAGTTCCAGCTCAGCCTGGGCAACCTGTCTCAAAACTAAAACTAAAAAATGAACTATGGATGTAGCCCAGCCTTAGAGCCTGGAGTTGGATCCCCAGTACGTTAAAAAAAAGACTGAGGAAGATGAAATAAAATTTACTTTATATAATTACAAAAACTGCAATATCCATGGGAGAAGGAGGTATGGATTCCATGCTGGGTGTAATGAGGCCTTTAGGCAGGGGGTTGTCTGTTATATCTGTGAGTTTATATGTGAGGGAATTAAGAAAGCAAGAGCGTATCAAGATTTCTACAAAGAACTTTCAATATAATCGAAATTAAATGACACATGCTCATCAGAAGTCTGAAGGCAATTGTGGGGCAGCAGGTGTTTGAGCTGATGTAGCAGGACTGGAACAGAAGCCTCGTAGCCCCGGGCAGAGCCACAGGAACAGAACAAAACAGCTGTATCTCCATACAGGGCAGCTTTGAATCCAGGGTCCGTATGTGGTAGGAGATTGGGAAGTACAGGGGACGTAAATTTTGTTGCTTTCAAGGGAAATTAAAAGAACAGACAACTTTCCCTGGTGCAGGAGCCTCTTTCCTACTCCTGGACAGATGGTATCATGCATGGATGAAGCATTGCAGGGAGCCGAATCTGAGGGTGACTTGGTTGTTTCTTGTCACCAGAATTATTTGGGCCACCATGCTGAGGGGCCTGCAGGTTTTATTCCTAATTTTGGACACCATCTCACTCTCACCGTACCTGTTTCCTTTAAATTTTGCTCTGAAGAGTGATAGCTCCAGGTGTTAATTCTTTTCTTCACTAAGAACCACTGTTCATTGTCTGGTTTTGTGGATTGTAATCAGTTTTGCTGAGGTTGCAGGTAAAATGTTAAAAATATATGGCACAAATTTGAAATCTATACATGCCTGTATAGCCCTCGAGAGCAGAAGTTTCTAGTCACCACCCGTGCCAGGCACAGATCTTGTTCAAAGGTGTGCAATGCCCTCTCTAGGCGTGAATTGGGCAGGAGTAGCCCACAAAGCTTGATGAGAAGTTGGACAGAAAGAGGTAAGCTTTGCTCTGTTCTCTGTCACATGGGGAGAACTCTTCAGAACTGCGCTGTCACTTAAAAGCATTTGTTCCTCTTGAATTGTCAGCAGGGTTGGGCTTCCTGCAGGGCAGCTCTCAGGATCTGAGAGAGACTAACAGTTACATCGGGAAAGCTTTTCTCCTAATAATGAGCTATGGTAATCATGACATATTTCTTCAGAGAAAATAGGCTGAGACTCATTGAACTGAATCAGAGGACTTTCCAGAAATCTTAGAATTCCAGCCTTTCCCCAGCCCCAAACTCTCTCTTAACCCCGGATAAGCCAACAGTGCATATGTATCATAGTTGGGAGTTATGAAAGTAAAAGTCTGTAATGCAGCTCCCATTGCTGATGCTGTCGTGGACTGCCCTGTGCAGAGTCAGTTGCTAGCATCTCTGGTTTCCTGTCACTTTGTTGTCGCGCCCCTGTGACATTCTCCTTATATTGTAGGTAGTGTCCAGTTAGCTTATTTTCTTGCATTAGACTACGGGTTCCTCTACAGCAGGGCCAGTGTAGAAATATTTACTAATTACCTTGGGTGATGGGCAATTTATTATGGAATCCCCTTTAGCTCCACCCAAGTAGCCTAAGTAGTAACTATTATCCATGACCACTCACGAATTCAAAGTTTTTGGGACAGTTATGTGAGGCAGGCAGTAGAGTGCAGATTGATGCCATGCCTGTTCTGCTCTTATATCCCACTGTTTTCCACATGCCCAAAGCCATTTTTTAACTCCCATTTATTCTCAATGCTCATTAGTAGGATTGGAAGAGAGTTAAAGTGACTTGCACGTGTATTTCTATTTAGATATGGGTAGATAGTAAGAAGTTATGTATTGAAGAAGGAGATTTGAAGAAAATTAGAGAACCTGTCTTTGCAAAAGGAGAGGGAGTGAAGTAGGCAATGGTAGAAAAAAGTTTAACATCTTTGATTTTGGAAACTTTGAGTTTGCAAATTCCATCCCGAATGGTTGCATGATTTTCTGCTGCCACACTGCACAGCTCATGCTTGGTGTCAATATGAAGACAAAGATAGTGCTGGTAGGTGTGACTGAGTGGCAGGGCTTAAGGGAGTACATGCACGTATGAGACGAGGAAAAGTGTTGGCACCTGGAGTCTAACCTTGACATGAAGGTAAGTGAAAGCAGGAGGCCCTAGAAGAAAGGAAGAAAGTTAGGAGACTGAGGAACACTCTGTGCAGTGAACTTGAAAAACTCCTGCTGGATTAGGAACTGAGTGATTGAGTGAAAAAACTGGAGTATCCTATTTTAAGATTTTTAAGATCCAGAAGAGGTGTTGGAGGTCTAACTGTGGTCAGGGTGTGTGTAGCTAAAGAGGACTGAGGTGGGATTGAATTGAAGAAGCCAGGATTTCACATGTGTTGTTCAGGTGGGCCGTCAAATCATTCTTGATGGTGTCATAATATAGATGGGGAGAGGTGCTAGAAATCAGCAGTCACACTCTTCCCTGGGTGAAGAGGCTGACCAACTGTTTGTTTAGAAGCAACAGGGGTGGATGCAAGTTTTTTGAGCACCTAAAAGCAATAGGAGAAGATGTTTGACATAAAATGGCATTGGAGGATTTGAGGTCGTGCTTCTGCTAACTTTATGGTGATGGGATGGATATAAAGGAAGTAGATGATGTCCCTTTTATTAAGCAGATGAATGACTCCAGGCTAGAATGATGAGATTTGAACTACAGTAGAAGTAGGGGGAAGAAGAAAGAACTCACCTTAGAGAATACAAAGGGGGCTTTGTGCCTGGTTGGATGTGATGGGAAATAGAGAAGGTGACAGATGCTGACTGAGGAGTGCTGGCATTTCCTGAGATCAGGAACACTGGAGGAAGAGCAGATTGGAACTGGTGCATCGTTTGTGGTTTGGTGGAGAAAAGGAAGCCACTACAGCATTTCAAGAAGAAAGCCCTTCACGGAGGATTGGGTTTATACAATTATGACAGAAGAAGATGACTGTGAGAAAGTAGGTTGTTAAGAAGGAGGAGCGATGTCAATCTGAAACACCATTGTGCATGAGCCAGAGCTCCTCGGAAGATTTCAGCATTGGTGGGCCTGGCATTATAAAAGGAGAACTTTAGGGAAGTATCTGTGTAGGACTTGTTTCTATGGACAGAGCCTTTGTGGATGCATCCTCTCTGTGAGTCTAAAGTGTATGACCAGGGAGGGGCTTGAGGTCATTGCTGGAACGTGAGGCCACTACTAGGAAGATGAGCTGGGCAGAGAATAGGAGTAGGGCGAAGATGACTTGAAGCTAACCAAATCTTTCTCCACATCTGTTCTTCACCCTGTTGGACCAGCTTTGACTTCTAAATATGGGTTCCTCAGCTATAGACAATCAGATCTGTGTATTTTGATCTTAAGAAAAAAATCTGTCCTGGAGAAAAACAGAAAGCGTCATAAATCTGGACGAAATTGATTAAAGAGGAGCCATGAAAACTAGAGAAACCCAAAGAAAGGACAAAGGAAACAGAGTTAGTGAGCTCTGAGGAACCGTTCTCGGATGACATGGAGGAAACTCACCAGAGAGCTTCACGGAGGGGCCTGTGTTCAGGAAAGGTATACTCAGAGTTTAGGGAGACACGTCTAACAATATTATGAAAAAGAAACATTAACCAGGTAACAGCTTTGACCGGTAGTAATTGACGAGTCTGCTTCTGAGTCTGATGTTCTCTTCCCAGAATTCCTTGCACAATAAGGAGAGTGGGAAAGGAAAGGAAAGGCTGCAATGTAGGGTGCTTTGGTTTACACCAACTATAACTCCTAGAGAAAGAATAAAAAAAATTGAAAACATAGCCTGATCTTTTTCTTTCTAGTAAAAGTTATTTCATTATCATTTGCTATGCTAAAACAAGCTATTGGAACAACATTTTTGACTTCAGCTAAATTAAACACACAGGCATGCACGTGTGCATATACACATACACATTCAATAAATGTGAAGAATATGCTTTATTCCTACTATAACGTTCATTTGCTTCACTACATTACTAAAAGTTATTTGATTCTCAAATAAAAAAACTCTGTGTCTAATCGTGTGATTTTTATAGGCTCTGAAAATCTCCATTAGAGTGTACTTTAAAATGCTTGATCATGTCTCAGGGATGCACAAGTTACCTCACCTCCTGCTTGACTTTAAGTTGAACTTCTGTGTTACCAGAAAGCAATTTTCATATATTTTTTTAAAAGGTCAGATATAGTCTTTGCAATTAAATTTATTTAGTCATTTGAAATCTTATTAATAATGAGCATACTTAAATAGAAATAAAACATGAAATTTCTGGTGGTGTATATTGGTCTTCTGCGTCTTATCTAAAGGAAAAAAAATACATTTGTACTCAATTTCCGGGAATAAGATTTTTAAATCCCAAACTGTTCTGTTTCTCTCTCTTCTGCCTTTTGCACAAGCAGCTTCTGCCTCACTGTCGTCCAAGACCCTCCCTCCCTCTAGCACATTCCTGTCACTCCTGGCAGAGTCTAACGAACCCGGACATTCCTAGTGTTGGCCTTTCTACACAGAGTAACTCCAATTTATTATTTCCTGTTTTCAAATTTACTCTAACAATATTCTCACATTTCCACTTTAATAATGAAGCATTTGGTATGAAAAGTTGACTTTTGTCTTTAGAAAAATTAATTTTTATTTGGGAAAACTAAGTATAAATTATATCCTGTATACCTCTTTGGAATTCAGAAACCATCTTTTTACAACTTTTTGCCTATTTTATGTATATAGACATAACACATGACTCATAAAGTCAAAACCCTCTGTATCCTCTAAGATCTATGCCCCTTTAAACACAATATCCCTATCCTATGGCAAATTTTCTTATATGAATTACTGGGTTACTGGGATACCAATTTAGACCTATGAAGCCAGGTCCATTCAATAATTCTTTATCAGTGACATTGTATTTTTTATTTTTTTAGAATAACATATCCTTATTATAAGTTTTAATATTTTCCCCCATTTTGTTGATATGTATAAGGGCAAAATTTAAGGTTTACAATGAAGTTGAGCATTTCGTGCACCTATGTATCTTGTCAAGGTGACAAGGACTTTCCCACTCTCCTTTTTTCGCTCTCCCTCCCTCCCTCACTCCCCGCCCTACCCCCCTGTTTCACTTTGTTTTTCATCTTAAGTTCCATAGGAGTTGTGATCTCGGTCTCTCATTATGAGAGAGACCATTCTATGTTTCACCTTCTGCTTCTGACTCACCTCACTAAGCACGATGTTCTCAAGTTTCTTCCATTCACCTGTAAAAGCCTCCACACTGTTGGACTTTATAGATGCATAGTATTCCATTGTGTATAAATGCCACAGTTTGTGTATCCATTGGTCTGTTGATGGTTATTTTGGTGACTTCCACATTTTAGCTATTGTTAGTTGTCCTGCAATGAACATGGGTATACATGTATCTCGGTAATATTTTTTTATGCTACTGTTTGGATCTGGCATTTCCTCCACAGACTCTATTATCAGTTTGATACTACAGAAGGTAGTGAAAACTTTTTGGGGATGAGATTTAATTGGGAAATTTTATGTGAAATAGTGATGTGTCCTTGCATGAGTAACTGGGACCCAGAACCCACTTCTATTCTATCCATGAGATGAGTGAGTTTTCTCCTCCACAAACCCTGCCTTCTGATCAGTGCTCCCATCTGTGCCTGAAGAAACATTCTCTTCCTGAAGGGAGCAAGGGGATGCTGTCGTGACAAAGGACTGCAGAGGTCTGAAGTGGAGGGCCTTCTATCTGCAGCATTTGGGAAAGTGAAACTCAGTGCCAGAATTCTAAGAGAAAGTTCCATGAGCTAACAGAGAGGCCATGGGAGAGGTTTTGTTTCTTTAGCATAGAGGCACCAAAAATAATTCTATTTCCTTTCTTTTTCTGGTTCAGAGTTATTAGCCCCAGTGGGATTGACGAATGATGAGAGAGAGAGAGAGAGAGAGAGAGAGAGAGAGAGAGAGAGAGAGAGAGAGAGAGAGATGAAATCCCTACAGTTCTGATTGTCTCACTTAGGTTTATTAGTAGAGTTCGTTGAACTAGCCACGAGCCCACACAAAATAGTACTGTGACACTGGTGATAGAGGTGTGTTAGGCAATGGACTACTTTTCAGAAAATGTTTCTTCAAGGAGTTGGGGAATGCTGGAGGTTCCCTCACTCCTAATCATCTTTACTGAGTAGCATGTCAAAGCAAAAGAAAATAAGGAAGGGATTTCTTTTTCCTCTCTGCGGTCTGTCCTTACACCAGAAACTAAGGGTTTGTGTTGCTGAACAGATATCCTTGGGGAAAGTGCTCTATGCCCCATAGCAACATCTTGAGGTATCGGTCTGTGTCTGGTCCTTCTGCACACTATGTTGGCCCTCTATTACCTTCCCCCCACCTCTCTCTCTTCCCCTCCCTCCCTCCCTCCCTCCCTCTCTCTGTGCTAAGACTTGAACCTAGAGCTTTGCACTTGCTACCGAAGCACTCAACTGCTGGGTATAATGTGTATTCAAGATGCAGCAACTTTCAGGAATTACATATAGCATAAGGTGAAAGGACAGAAAAAGAGACTCACCGGGACAGTCTGGGACCAAGGAAGTCAGTAGAAGCCGAGGATGACAGAGTGGGAAGGCTAGGGCAATTTTATATCTTCCTGTACTGCCACTTGACTGTGATTTTTAAAAATTATCTCAAAATAAATAGTCCTTCTAATAGAGGCCGTGTAAGAGAAGTCTCGGTCTGGTAGAGCTGCAGCAGATAGCACTCAGTTGGACAGTGCGTATTTACTAGGAACTGTCCACTGCTTGTCCTGGGGTCCCTGTGAGACACTGATTCTAGAAACACCAGTGAAGATGGCAATAGGAATTAGTGACACATGTCATGTGTCAGAAAATTCAAGACCTGATTAATGCTCTCTGTGAGCAGTCTGAGAGCCAAAAATATAAGGCTAACACAAGACTAAGAAAGAGAATATCACAGCACAAGGAATTGAATTCCTTAGCTATGCACAGAAAAAAAGAGACCCTGAACATTATTTACTAAAGGTAGTAAAGGAAAATTTTGGATAATTTTTACTCTTCCTAATAAATTTATGTGATAACATGATTTACCAAAGATTCAAGGGGGAATATTTCAAATAAAAATTTAAGAATCAAAATGACTCATTTCATGTTCATTTGGATGAAAACAGATACAATAAATCAATGTATTTAGCAACTCACAAAAAGAGATTTTCCAATCAGAATACTGTATTCAGTCATTGATGCATTTTTGCACATGTGAGAGATCAAAAACCAACTTTCCATACATCATGTTTGAAGAGGCTTCTGGTATTCTGAATGGAAGAGAGCTGTGCTAACTTGCTCTGCAAGGTGTCTTACATGGGCTTCTGGTGGGGGTGTCTTTCGTCTTTCTTTTCCTACTTGTTCTAACTGCCACTTTTTGTATATGTGTTGCTGGGGGTCGAGTCCGGCGCTGACACTGCCCAATTGCATGTTTCAGTTTTGGAACAGAATCTCACTAAGATGCTTACTTACCCAGGCTGGTCTTGGACTTTTGTCCTAGTGTCTCAGCCTTCCATAGAGCCAGAATTGTAGGCCTGCACCACTGGGCCTGTTACATTTTCTCATCGTGCTTTATCTCCATCACCACATTCCCAACACTGTTTCCTAAGGAATAGTTTCCTGGCAATTTCAGTCTTTTAAAAGAAGACAAATGACATTATTCTTTCCCACAGATTTACTCACACCACTGTTGGGGCATCGTTGCATGAGATCAACACTCTAGTATCATTTCAACTAGTGAAAAACTAGGAGCTACCCATGCTCATCACTAAGTAACTGGCAAAAGAATTTCACACCATGAAATTCTATGAAGGAGTAATAAGAATGAGATGAGTTTATGTTAATTGACATAGAGCACGTGCAGGTTGTTGATGGGTAAGAAGAAAGACTTCCAGAATAGTGAGCCAAATCTTCTGAAGCCCTGCCGCCAGCTCTGCCTTCTCCAGTCTGCTCTGTACCCCTGAAGGATGAACTGCTCGGGCTAGTCAAGCTGTAACCCTTGCCTCTGACTCTGGTGGAGGTTTAGGAAGAGCCAGAGGGAAAGAGGAGAGAACAGTGTAATATTTCTTTGACTCACCCTGCCTTTCCCTCAGTCAGCCTATACGTCCCCTGACTTGGCTCCTGTGGGGCAGCCTTCTCCTCATATCCTAGGTCTGGTCACCACTCCCTCAGTCCTTAGGTACGTAATGACAACCATCGTTAGAGCCCAAGGGCGTCGCATTTTCCCAGGATTCATGCTGCCATAACCTTGTACCTGCCTTTGTTATCAAAAGTCTTCTCACTGTCTTTTAATTTGAAGCTTCCGTTTTTGCTCTATGGCTCTCACTGACATAGTTATACAAAAATGATTTCTTATGTGGTACATTGTCTAGAAAGATGACATTAAACTGCAAATAGCAGGAACCTTTGGAAAGTGGATTTGGAAGAAGGAAAAGAATATGGTTTCCACAGTGTTGTGGTTTGGAATCTGGAGTGTCCCCGAAAGTCTCATGTACTGATGGAAACTCTAGTGTTGGGAGGTGGGGCCTAGCTGGAGAGGGCAGATGTCTGGGGCTTGATCTGAAGAGGCGGATACTGGTTCCACCCATCCTTCCAGACCGGTCTCTGTTCTGCCGTGCTGTGAGGATCTCTGTTACCAGAGAGTCAGCTCCAGCTCTGCTTCTAGCCGCGATGCCACCGTGTGATTCCACCATTTCTGTGCTGCCCACCTGTGAATGGACTGAAACCTTTGGAAACTGTAAGCTAAAATAAAAATAAATGACAAGAGAGTAACTAAGACAGACATAATCCATGCTTATATTATTTGAATGTTTATGACTGTATATATATATATTTACATATACACACATCATATAAAATGTTACAAGTTTGTTATAATAAATTACCAACTGTCTTAGTTACCTTTTTGACTCTGTGACTCAATAGTCAACATCTACAACTTAGGGAGGAAAGATTTATTGTAGCTCACAGTTTCAGAAGGTCACAGTCCATTCACAGATGGGTGGCAGGAGAATTGGAGAAGTATATGTCAGGACTGGATTGGGGGCACAGCCACAGCCAAAACTCCAGCAGCAGAAATCCTCACAACATGACCTGAAATTTTTGAAGTAGAATTTAGTTATTTTAGAAGAGCTTATTAATCTGAGTTTAGTTCATGTAAGCAGGTTTATGTAACAGTATTGGGTTTCTGATTTGATTAAATGTTTTGAAAATCACTTACTGTTGTTTGTTTCAGAATATCATGGGGTAGCTTTATATTATAAAAATTTATTCAGAATTCTCCAATGAGGCTTAATGAATGAAATAACTATAGTCCATTATTTAAGCTAAGTTTTATTGGTATTAATAAAAGTATATTAACTTTCAGAAGGTAGCAGTAAGTAATACTTTATTTTACTTTCTGGATTTATTTTTTAGCAGATTCCATTATAGCATGATAGCTGAGATTTAGAAGTTATTTTTATGGTGGGCCTGTGCTTAATAGATGGGTTTTAGTTCTTCATGTGGACATTTGGTTTTGTGTCAAGCCTTTGGAATCACAAGTTTTGCTACTTCAAAATATAACTCTCCTCTGGGAGTAGGTGTCAGTAATGTAAAACCAAGTAGTGCACAAGTTCAAGTATTTAAAAAAACAGACATAGAAGAATATGTTTTTTGACTTTTGAAGTTTTACTCCCATGGAATCAACATACATGGCACATCAGACCTTTTAATTAGTACTTTTTTTTTTTTTTGGCTGAAGACACAAATCATTTTGATTCCAAGTAACTTTTACATTTGGCTGAAAAAAAATCATGTATATCTCTGTTGTTAAACATGATCAGAAGATATAATATTTTAGAGGGTTATATATTCTCAGGGAGCAGTTAGATGCAAAAGAACAAAAGAACTCTCCATATTTTAATAAAGTCCTTTCATTCTTTGGTAATTTAACAAACATGCGCTCAAATTTTGGACTGATGCTAGCAGGCGAAGGCCTTTAGCTTGAGAAGTTCAAAATGTTGTCAATGTAACAAGAAATCCTTAAAGTATAACAGTCTAAATCCATGGAATAGGAGACTCCTTGTGGGAAAACAGTGTCTCCGATAGTTGTGTTACAGTGTTACATGCACGAATATAAACTAGAGTACCTATAAGATGCTTTAGCTATGACATAATATCATGACTTCTGTTTATATACAAACTAAAGTTGCAAATATGCAAACTTAAAGGTACATGAAATTTATTTCAACTTTATTAGCACAAATTGAAAGCAATAACACAGTGAATTTGGTCCACCCTAGTGAGGTCAAAGATTGTTCAGGTCAGAATTTCTCATTGTCACCAGCTTAACGATGACTCAGCCTTAGACCATGTGTCCTTGTTCCCACAGTGGTCCCAACAACTGTGGGATCATCGCAGTTTGCAGTCTTACCATTTGCCCTCACGTGGCTTGAAAGTACATTTTTTAGAGGGAAGTCTGTCCTCGACTATTGGTAGCACACTAGTACCAACAGTACACAAATGTCACCTTAGGCACAGACATTGCGTGTGTTTGTTAGACCAAAGATGGTCTCATTACAAAATGTTTGATATTTACAAATGTTTATAAATCACAGATTAAAATACTTTTAAGCTTTTTAAGAGCTGGGTATGTATTCATACTTCCGTTCAGGAATATAGATACCTGGTTAAGAAATACTCATCTGTAAAATATAAGACAGAACATTAATAATGTAACTTCTGAGCAGTAAGAAAAAATCAGAAATGGGTCACTCTGATTAGGACAGTAAAAGTCTGCATGAAATTCTGCAAATTTCTTCAGCAGAATTTAATAAGTATATAAGTTTTAGCCTTTATTGTTGTAATAGACTCTCAGGGGGCTGTAAAATAGAAAAGTGTTCTTTGGTGAGAACTCTATGTCAGAAATATTACAGTTCCCTTGATACTTGGACACTTGTGTATGTTCTGCATTGTCCAGGCCCCACTAGTCATAAATGCAAGCTCTGTGCAGCTGAGAATCAAAATTACAGCTTGTTAAACTGTTTTTTTCTTTTTCTAATTCTTCACCAAGAGATGTACAACTGCTGCTCCCATTAGGTCACAGCATGTCTCTAAGACCACGGCTTTAAACTCATTAAGGGTCTGGAACACAAATGCTTAGTTTCTTGTTTCTTAATTGCCAATTTCAACTTCTTTATTGCCAGTTACCTAGAGCTTCCCATTTCATTTCCGGAATGGCCCTCTGGGTCACCTGTTTTCCAAATGTTGGGACATCCCTGAGCAAGAAATGCTATCATGTAAAGAAAAAGCAAATAAAATCTGACAAACAGCTTGTGTAGCCTAGCATTAAAAAAAATCTTGCTGTGCCTAATTGTGCTTACTTGAAATAATTATGGCAACTGGCTGAAATAATAAACTTCAGTGCCTAAAGGAATATACTTGAATGTACTCGATACATGGTTATGTGAATATGCCTGTATATACATTTGCATGCATTTTATTTATAGGCATGTGGATATTTACAAAAATCAACACCAAGGCAATCTGAAACAGGTTGAGAAAAATAACTCTTGACAGAATTTATGCTAATTGGTGATTTGGAGTCTGCACATCCAGTTCTATCTCACACCTTACTTTTTTACACAGAATAGTACAGGGACAAGCAACATTTAAGTGCAACGAACAGGCAGGGAATATTATTAAAACATTCAGTGAAAAATTTTAAACGATCATTTTATTGGTAGTAATGTTAGCACAAAAAATGTAAAGTTCGTACCCACAGAACTGTGGACTGTGAGCAGGAAGTTGTACGTGGGAAGTAGCTGAGACCGAGTGTGTCTTCAAACCTGGTGCTCGGCTCCTCTGTCTGATCTCGTGTCTCCTAACTTTCTCTTTGCTCTCGGGGCCTTAGGCACTGTGAGCTTCCTGCCGTCACCCGGATGTTGTGGGCTCTCTTTCACTCTACACGTGGCCTTCCTTCCGCGTGAAGTGCTATCCAGTTCTTACTCTTCCCTGTGGCAAAATTTAAGTGATATTTTAAGTGAAAAGGAATTGTCATCCTGGTCTCTTCCTCACCTCCCGGCTCTTTGGTAACCTATCCCCGGCACCTATGCAGTGACATGACACTCCAGTGTTAGTTTGCACTACTAAGGTTGTAAGGTTATCACAGCCCCAAAATGTCCACCTTGTCTACCAAATGCCCCTAGCAGAGAGCTTGCCGCGCTGTTCTGGATGGTTGGAAGACTCAGTGTGGATGCTCACACTGTTTGCTTATTTACTCCTTTAAAATTTGATCTTGGAAGAATGGATAAACTTTGACCGCTAATTTTAGCTATTCCAGTTGATTACCCTCCTATACGACTGCTTGTTTTTATATCACAAGCTTTTGTTATGGTATTTTCTGTTTTGAATGTTGTGTTTTTTCAGTGTTGACAGCCCATGCTAGAATTGGTGTGACTTGGTGGTTGGCTAGGTCGACTCAATAGAAATGCATGTTAAGTGCACTTAAGCTGGACAGACACAGTCCACAGACTGTCCACATTCCACAGACACAGACCAAGGGCATAATGATCTGTGGACTATGTCCTTTTAGGAACCGCTGAATCACGTCAGCCCAGCACACTGTTGTTTCTTGAAACATTATGTGGAACTGTCTTTGTGAGTATAACATTTGGAGTAAGGTGTTGTGTTCTAATCATGTTATATTTAAGGAACAAAAACTTATATTTTGAAATAATAAGATTAATAAATAAAAAAGCTGCAATGAGAGTTCCATTATTGTATACTTTCATAGTACATGGTATTTCATGGTTCCTGTGTTATCACGACTCTGATTCCTACCTACTTATTTAAGAATTTGACTGGTGCAAATGAGATGGTGTTGTTTTAAGTTTACTGTAGTTATTATTGAAGTTAAATGTTCCTATAATAGTTTTTTTTGAGTTTATCTCTGGGTGGATTGACAATCATGGTTTTTATTGATTTTCTTTCATGACTCATTGATTTCCAGTGAAAACTAAAATCATTAAAATTTTTCTTTCTGTTGCTTATTTCTTTTTTCTTTTTGTAGAACTCCCCAGCTGGACCTGGATGTGCACAGTAGAAAGCAGTCCAGCACTGAGCTACACTTGCAGCCTTTTTCTCCCCCTAGTTCCCCCCCTCCACCCCATTTTTATTAGTATATGCATGCAATTTTATTTTACTTTGAGACAGGGTCTTGATAAATTGCTTAGGCTGCCCTTGAACTTAGGATTTGCTTGCCTCAGGCTACTGACTAGCTGAGATTACAGGCATACACCAAGTTTTAGGAGCTACTAATACATTTTTTATAGTCGTGTTAGTTTTTGTGTGTTTTTGCTTGTATTGTCTCAGAATTTAAAATTCATTCTACAGTCAAATCTATCGTTTTTTTCTTCTTTCCTAAAATTGTTTTCTTCTTAGATGTCTCTCCTTATTCCAAAAACCCACTAAAATTAAAACTAAACTACAACTACAATGAGAGAGAGAGAGAGAGAGAGAGGAAGAGAGAGAATAAGAAAGGGAATAAGATGATGACGTTCATAGTTTTGTTCTAACGCTATTATTATTCTATTTTTGAGATTTATGTACATCTTCATTTGGGATCTTTTCCTTTTGTAGATTCTATGAATTAGGGATCTAAATATAGATATTCTTATTGCATAGGCAACAATAAACATCTACTTTATGATTTAATTGTTTAATTCATTTAATTCGTTACTTTACTCACTGTTCTTTTTTTTTTTTTTTTTTTTGAGACAGGATCTTACTTTGTAGTCCAGGCTGGTTCTGAGCTCACTATGTAACCCAGATTGGCCTCAAACTCACAACAATCCTCCCGTCTCAGCCTCCTAAGTGCTAAGATTACAGATTTGTGCCACCACATCCAGCTTCTGTGGTGCTGGGGAATCAAACTTGGGTACCCATTGCTTGCTAGGCCATCACTTTAATTGCTGAGCTATTCCTCCAGCACCCACTCACTGTTTTTCAGTGCTGCTCCTTCACAGATTATAATTTTAATCATATTTTGGAGATAAAATTTTTATAATAATAAATTAATCATTTTGGTGTGCCCTATATTAGCTGGGATTTATCGCATTAGTTGGTTGAAAACTTTGAACAATGCTGGTTGTTTGCATATGTTAATTGCAACGGGGATTTTAGGCTAAAATGTTGTTGGAATGTACCTACCTAAATTAATTTAGGAATTTTAAATCAAAAATTGAAAGTAAAATTCAAATGACATTGTGACCCACAAGTTGTCCTGCAGTTTCTTGAGTCTCTGTTTCTCACCTGAAAAAAATACCTGCCTTACACAACCAATTCAAGAATTCAACCATTTGACATTAACTAAGTGTTAACCATGAATAGTTACCAGAAACAAGGATTTACTTCTAAATAATTTGATTCATAATTAGTACTGAAATCTCTTCTGTTCTAACTGATTCAGCAATGATGTGATCAGGGGAGAGAATGCCAAGCAGCTCCTTGAGGAATAATATGAAATATCAATAAATTGAAATTAGTCTAACCAAGCACAGAAATTTATAGAGAGGCTGACACTATTGTGTTCTTATGACAGTACAGATTTTGTTATCAGTTATCAGCATTCAAAAAATTATAACTGGGACATAGCTAATGTTAAAAATTATGATTCTGCTACCAATTTACAGAACTATCAGCCCCTATTTCATTTTAGCATTGGCCCCAGAAAATACCCCACTTCCCAAAGAGGCATTTGTAAACTCCTGATAGATATTTTTCCCAAAATTATTGTGTATTTACTATGTGTAATAATTACATCGAACACTGAGGATTCATTACACATATTACATTTTTTTTTTAAGACAGAGTCTCACTTTGCAGCCAAGGCTGGTCTTGAACTCACTACGGAGCCCAGGCTGGTCTTGATGGCAATCCTCCTGCCCCAGCCTCTTGAGTGCTGGGATCACAGGCATGTGCCACCACGCTCAGCTTTACATATCACATCTTAATCATTTTGACTTCCTTTTCGTCTTCCACCCACTCCCCTCTTTCCTTTTCCCAGCCCCTCCTATCACTCTCTCTTCCTCTTTTATTTTGTTCTGTTACACTAGAGAAACCACAGGGTATTTAACCTTCTCTTTTGGATTTCTTGGCTGTGGCTTGTAAAGCAAACAACTTGAACATTCTTTCCTTTGTTTCTTTTTGATGGTAGAAACTAAGGATGTGGATGTCATGGCAGTTTCAGATGAATCTTAGGTAAGGCCCTGAAACTTGGAGATGAATCGGTGCAGTGCCCTTGACTCCTACTCTAATTGTGTGAGGGAGCTAGCATTAAAGAAAGTAAAATGTGCTTTGGTGACACTTAGAGAAGTCGATGTCTACTTTTCTATTTTTTTAATCAAAGAGAACCACCTTTTGCCACTCCTTTCTTCTTGACTTTGAATTTTCTCATTCATGAATGATCTAGATGTGTGACCCAGAGATGACCCTGCTGAAATCTGGAGAAAGGGAAAGGCACTTTTTTTTCAGAGGCAATGTGGCCCAAAACTGTGCAAGGGCTGGAGTGGGGCCTAGCTGGTCCTGGCACTTGTGCCCCACTGACCTTGGTTATTTCAGGAGACACTTTGGTATTTGTTCTACAGGAAGTTTTGATTTTTCTTAAGGAAAACGGGTTGCAATGGAGAAAATCCATCTCTTGTCCAGACAGATATTCTGTTAAGGAGATGTATGTCTTACCTACCTGCTCTCACTTTCACATGTGAAAGTTTTCTCTAGTTTTGGAGGCATAATTTTGCCTCCCTGAGAGGTCTGTTGTCACCAGGTTCTGACTTCCTGGAGCAGCCGGCACTGGTTCTCTCTGATGCCATGGCTGTGCTGTGGTCACCAGGGCCAGCCCGAGCCTTCAACACTTCCAAGGCAGCTGTTATCAACTTTGTTCCTGTCCCTGGAGAAGGGGAACAACACGCAGTCTCTGGTGCCATCTGATCTGCATTGCCTTCCAGGGCTCCTTTCTATAGAACAGCTGCTCCTCCAACCCTCTGGGCTTTGAGCACAGATTAAAAGCTGAGTAGTTACAGAGCAAAGACTCCGCTGATAAGTAGAGCCAGTGAGCTGAGTGATGAAACTCTGGAGGCAAGCATGATTCTGTGATTTGGAATAACTGCTTAAAACTTTTAACAGGTATGCTGGTGCTCGACTGCCTTTGGAGTTGCTTAGCACAACCTCCTGGAAATTAAAAACAGTAGATTTCCCTTCTGGGAATCTGGGAAAGCTAGAACCTCTGGAGATTACACTTTATAAATTTGTTTTTTCCCCATTCCTCTCTCTTATGAAGTCTTTTGTGAGTTTCGACTTGGATTTCTATTCAATTAATCACAAAGCTCCATTCGCTCACTTAGATCATTGTATTGAAAAGTCTGTTTCACACCTGCTTCCCCTTCCTCCCCACAAGGTTGCAAGCATTTTGAAGACAGGGGTTCAAGCTGCCTTTTAATTTATATATATTAATCCCCAAGCCCTGGCATCTTGCTTTGGGGAGAGAAGATGCCTGTTTCTTATTGTTGAATATATTTTTGAACAGACAGATTTCTTTTTGAGCAATTACTATGTGTGTACCTCTAAAAATATCACAAAAGAAAACAAAAACAAACCAGGATTAGTGTGTTTTTGATGATATATTTGTTTATATTCTAAATGATCTACATCTAATTTATTCATATATCCATATATTCATACAATGTTTTTAAAAAGTTTCCATTATTATCTTCATCTTGAAGCTGAAATCTTGAGCTAGAATGTGAGAAAGTTGGGATGGGACAGAGACACTGATCATTTATTTGGGTCCGAAACTTGTGCTCTTAAATTGTCTTGCTAGGGTGTGTGGTTGTGACATATTTTAAAAAATAATCAGAGATAATTTTGGAGATCTACTAATTCTCTGATTAGAAAAGTAAATTATTGAAACTGAAATGCCAGTTGTAGATTTTGCTAAAAGCATCCAAGAAGGAGAGCTTTCCTGTGAGTAGCCCAAGAAGAAGAAAAAAGGGGGGAAATCATGGTAAGCTTAGGGAGAAAAATATTAAAACGACTTCCGTTGCTTCTTTAGACTCATTCTGTTTTCAGAGAAAATTGGATGAGTCGGTACAAAGCGAGTATCGGGCTAAGAAGCAAGGCCAGGAGGCAAATAATTTAAACAGAAAAAGATAATGTAGTTTCAGGAGCGACTGGCCAGTTCAAACAATGGTATCTGTTTACTATTGCGTTCAAATAAAAACTTACTTGCTGGATTCTGGCCTCTGGGTTCCCAATGACATTCCCTGAGTAAGAAGATGGGAAAGGAATTGGCTTCAGTGAGGCTGTGCGTACCAGGGCTTTGAATTTCAATTAAAGTGCCTTAGCTGTGTCTAGTGAAGTGCTGTGAAGAGACATTGGACCACCAACACCATTAAAAGTTGAGCTTGTAGTTCTAAGTGTTTGAATAGTCAATAATGGAGATGAGGGGCCCCGGGCTGTGACCCTGCCAGGGCATGGGACAGGAAGCTTGGCTCAGATGGTCATGTAGGTAGGCAATCTTGGAGTAGAAGCGTCTACAGACCCCAAAAAAAGGCTTGATGAAAAACAGTGTTCTGAAATTTTTAATAAAGTCCAGACATCTGGTGTAGACTAAGGCTTAAATATTATATATATTTATAATAATGTAAATATAAACGAGTAACAGAAACACTGATAACCATAGCACAAGGGGCCAGAAGGGAAGAAATAGAAAGTCATTACAATATATGTGAGATTTTATAATGTTATTTGAAAGGAGGCAGTGATAGGTAAAAGTATAGAATAAACCTAAAACAATACCTTATTTTAAAAAGACAGAAAATAAGGGATAGTATTATATAATGAGAATAGTTAATACAAAATAAGGTTTGGGAAAAGAAAAAAGAAATTAAAGTGATGCGGCAAAATAAGTAGAAAAGTTAAATTCAGACATATCAATAACTCAAGTGTAAGTGGTCTGCTTAACAAATTAAAGGCAACAATTATCGCATTGGATGAAATAGCAGGTTGCTTCCATATGCTATTGCAAAGAAACTTTTTATATATTTATTTATTTTTCACACAGGGTCACACTCTATTCCAGACTGGTCCTGTGTAACCCCGTAGCCCAGATGAGCCTTGGACTCTTGGTAATTCTCCTGCCTTAACCTCCCAAGTGCTGGGATCGCTAATGTGTGCCACCATGACTAGTTATTATGTGGTGCTGGGGAATTAAATTCAGGCTTTATGCTTGCTAGGCAAGTGCTTTAACTGCTGTGCCATTCCTCTAGCCATGCTAAGAAACTTTAAATATAAAGACACAAATGCATCACAATTAAAAAACTGAAAAATATATGCAGTGTTGAAAATAATGAAAAGGAATCTGGAATGGTATTAATATGAGACAAAGTATATTTTGCTGAAAAGTTTATTGCTGTGATGTTCAGGGCTCATTATTCATAATGGTAAATGCTCACTTATTGAAGACAACATAATAATCCTAAACTTTACTCATCTAATAAACTTTAAATATGTTGAACAAAAAATGAAAGATTTGATAGAAGAAATGTATAAACTGACAATTTAAAAAGTTTTAACACTTTTTTTCAAAAATGGTTAAGACAGAGAATTAGAAAGAATATGAGATTTACATATCACAGTCAAGGGGCTGGAGGAATGGCTCAGCGGTTAAAGCACTTGCCTAGCAAGTGCTAAGTCAAGCACAGAGTAACCAAGGGTTTGATTCCCCAGCACCACATAAACCAGGTGTGGTGGCTTGTGCCTGTAATCCCAGCACTTGAGAGGCTGAGGCAGGAGAAATGCAGTGAGTTCAAGGCCAGTCAGGGCTGTACAGTGAGTTCAGGACCAGCCTGGGCTGCAAAGCAAGATCCTATCTCAAAAACAAACAAGATATGTATGTGCACAAAATGCTCAACTTCATTGTAAACCTAAAACTTTGCACTTATACATATCAATAAAATGGGGAAAAAGAAATAAGAAAAACAAACAAATTAACTAACAAAAAAACCAGCCAACTAGTTTGACCTAATTCACAATTATAAAATACTTTATTAAAAAAATCAAAGAACACAAAATCTCCAGGAGCTCATAGGTGAATTTAGGACCATGAAACAAGTATCACTGAATTTTAAAAGATTCAAAGCATGCAAAGACACATTAAAATTTATTAAAAATGAATAACAGAAGGATCTCTGGAGAATTCTTAAATATTTAAAACTAAAATATTTATAAAATATAGGTTAAAAAATCAAATGTGGAATTATAAAAATGCATTTTTGCTGCATTTTCTATTGCATGGAAATGAAAATTCTTCAAAGTGAGTTATTAAGAGAATAACAAGTAAAAAACTTTATGCCATTACATGTGACAAGGTAAATGAAATAAATTTCTTGAAAGATACAGGCTGGAAAAATTCAATCAAAAGGAAATACATAATCACTTTTTATATTGACTAAAGAACCTGTAAATTCCAGACACTGGAAGCTTCACGGGTGAATTCTACCACATTTCTGTAAGTGGTAGTACCACTTCTATACAAGTTCTCCCAATAAATTTAAAGAGAAGAGATGCCTTTGTGACTCACTTTATGAAGCCGGCGTTTTCCTGATTACAAAACGAGGACACTTGGCAAGAAGAGAACCCTATGTACTAACATCTGTTACAAACAAAGATGCTCAAATTCTTGACAAAATTTTAGTAAGTCAAATAGTTTGTAAAAAGCGAGCTTCTTTGTCACCAAATGTGGATTCATTTTCAGAATAAAAGATTAGTTGAACGCTCAAAACCTGATCAGTCTAATTCACAACTTCAAGATACTAAAAACAAAATGATGATCTCAATAGATCAAAAGAAACCATATTTGGCAAAATCCATCATGCATCTCAGATATAAATTCTCATACCAGGAAGAGACAGGAGACATTCTCAGTTAGAGTAGAAAGGCACATACAAATACACTATAGCTAGAATAGTTTTCAGTGGTGGAAGACGGACTGTTTCCCTTCTAGGATGAAGACAAAAGCAAGAATTTTTTTTTTGTCATTGAGTATATTCAGCACAGCACTGAAGGTTCTGCCATGTGACTGAAGCAGCAGAAACCAAAGTGAAAGACCTTTGATTTGGACAGATGAAGGTTAGGAGACATCAGCTATCAGTGTATAAAATTCTACAAGATCTAGTAAAATAGGTACGAGGATAGTAAGTGTGGTCAGTGTGCAGGATCAATAAGATCAATGTATTATGAAATAGTAACTGAATTTCTTTATCTCAGTAACCAATAACTGGAAAGTGAAAATTTTAAAAATGCCGTTGACCAGAACTTCAGTAATTGAAATTTCTAGGAAAATTTCTCAGACTAAAATCTGTGTCTTTCTAAAGTAAGTATCTTGGAGGGGGCCTGTCGCCAGTGTGTGTTCACTCCTTCCCTTCCCGCCCACAGTCGGTGCAGAGAGCTCACACCCTCGCCCTGACCAATATTAAGCTCAGCTGGGTCTCGAGTGCCCTGTGCCTTCACAAATATATTTCCCCACTTATAAACATTGCTTTTCTTTCTTTTTCTCTTTATGCATCCGTCTCCTGATTCTTTTAGTATCACTTGGAAACGTTACTACATTATCTGAACTGCATTTCTGGCTTTTGCCCAAAATTATTTCACTTATTTCTTCAATAAAACGTTAGCCACTAATTTTTAAGTATTGCCCAAAAAGATGAAGTTACACTGTAGGGAAAGTATGCCAAAAAGAATAGGCACTCTAGGGGAAAGACATGTCCTACAGGTAAATGTGGTACTGTGACGCAGAGCAGGGATGTTGATGTCCTATCGCATGATTCAGGCTTGATCTGACTTTTGGGACATGAGCAAAGTATTTGTTTAGAAAAAATAGTTTGTCTGTCGATAGTTAAAGACCTGGGTAGCAATGCTTAGATCCTCAGTCCAGAAGCTCTTTTTATCCTGTAGGGAGCGTTCCTGGAGAAATATCTTGATGGTTAGAAGATTGGATAGTCTGGTGTGTGAGCAAAAATTATGGTCTCAGTGATGGTGGTGTTTAGTAGCAAGCAGAATTGATTTTATTACGTCATTTCTACTGGGGACCCATTTTTTCTAGAGAAGGCTGGATGGACTCTGACAATATTTGTTTCTCTAACTTCCCCGTTTCTCCTAATCCTTCTTTATTGTAGCCAACTGTTGCTTCTTTGATCAATCATGTTTGTGCATTTCCAGTTTCAATCAGGATGTTCTCAAATCTTCATGGCCTCGGAATCGTTTTGTCTTTGTAAATGTGCATATTTTTCTTTGATCCATTGCTTATTGCCTTTTTATTTCCGAATTGTCAAAGTTATCCCCTTTGTGGTTGTTCTCCTGTACTCACTGAATATATACTAATGTGAGCGCCTGCAGGCACACACACACACACACACACACACACACACACACACACACACACACAACATAATATTTGCAATTCATTACATAACTATGTTCCATACAAGAGGGTGGGTGAGCTATTACCACTGCATATTTTATGGCAGCCCAGGAACAGGTAATGCCAATGTAGCAAAATGACACAGTGAGTCACGTGAAACCAGTGGTAGTAGGGGAAATGGGATATTTCATACGTTTTGACAATCTGTGCTTGTGGCTCACGCGGAAATACAGATGAGCGATGACAGTAATGTGCACAAACTGGAGGTAATCGATGCTCTCTACACTCTCATGGCCCCCGAGCTGCTTTGTATGGCTGTCACCATCCATCATGCAGCAAATTGAAAGCAAATGTCTGTTAGAAATGAACGCTTGAAAAATGTAGGTGAAACTGAGGACAGAGACCTCTTTCCTTTAGAAACTTGCATGTTAAAAAAAAAATCAGATAATTCCTGAATTTCCGACTCAAAGGAAGGCCTGAGGATCTGTTACAAACCTTCATCTGCTGAGAACCATCCAAATGGAAAGGTCTATGGCAGATACTGAATGGAGATGCAGACACGTAAGACCAGGTCATTGATCAAAGTTCACAAAGTAGCTGATGAGTACAATTTTGGGGAAGAAACCTACATGATACATGTAAGGATCTGGTGCCCAGATCTCTTCCTTCATGAATATTTAGAGAAGACAGACTTAAGCCATTTCTCTATGGGCTGCTTAGAGGAAAATTCTACTTTAATTATTTTGGTTATAATGTATGTGCTTATCCACAAGAATCTAAACTCTAAGCTAGGACTGTTAGGCACCAAATAAATCCTCCCCAAGGAAACAATGGAACAATTTGTAGTGTACTTTCTACAACCACCTGCAGGGGAATATAGCCTGTTTTCTCTTAACTCCCTGTTCCTGAATTAAGGGCAACATGAGAGTTGGAGAGATAAATCACAGTGCAGGACTCCAAAAGATGACATACGGAAATTCCCTTAAGCCTAGCATGTTTGCATTCCTATTAGAAGTGGGCATATAATTTAAAGGACTATAGTCTCTGTCCCATTTTATGAAATATCTATCATTATCTATCTATCATCTATGTATTCTTATCATCTGTCATCAATCTCATCCATCTACCTACCATCTATAATTTATACATTAATATAGAGGGTAGGATTTACTGTATTTTCTCTTGATAGTTTTGCAAAGCATGTGTAATTTTTCCGGCAATAGGTGCAGTGAGATAGTTTTCTTATCCATTTTTAGTCTTTTTTATTAATGTGTATTTGCAACTCACAGTGGCTACATTAACCTTAAGAATTGTGTGCATAAACACACACACAATTTCACATTCCCTTCCCCTCCCCTTTCCAGATCCCATGTTCACTTGGTTTTATTTAGTTTCTCTTAAAAGACTTTGTAAGAATATCGCTGAGAGGCATTTGATGACTGCCAGTATGGTGCTCTTTTGTTTGTTTACTTTGTCAACCCCTCATACTGAACTGTACAGTATTAAGGGTCAAGGATAAAAAGAAATTGGCTTTTTCCTTTGGGGATTTTAGAATAGTGAGTTAGGTGGATGAGTAAGAGCAGTGTTTCAGGTTCTGTGATGAGATGAGATTAATGGAGGGTAGAAGAGGATCCATTGAGCTGAAACCCCACATGTCACAGAAGGGAAGCGTTACCAGGAAAGATGGCATCTGTGATGAGTTTGGAGCAAGAAACAGGCCAGGAAAGCATTATGGAATGAAGGAGCTGCACGTGCAGGGATCTGTGATGTAAACATCATAAACTGCGTAAGACACCACTGGGGTCATAGAACCTTTGAAACATAACAGGCCAACTGGGGGCTGTTGGGAGACCATGCTAGGGAAGAGAGATAGGCGTGAGGTAATTGTTTCTTGCACTCTGTGAAGTAAATAGACTCCAAGTGTCGAGAAATATGAGGCTTACTCATGTTAGTGGAGTTGCATTAAAAACTTCTGTGTGGCAGCAGGAGACTCAACACACCATCTCTGTGAATTTTTCATAAATCGTGCAGTTTCACTAGTTTGGTTCAGTTTTTAAAAATTTTGTCACAGTTGTACATAGCAGAATTATGTTTTATGTCCACTTTTGAACAGCATAAATAGACCATATTGATTTCTTATTCTGCTTTTGGTAGCACATGGGCTAAGATGTTGAAGGTTATTTTAAGTAATATATTGACATTGGTTTTTGTTGAATAAAGATGTTTATGAATATAGGTGTTGAAACAAGAGGCTTAAGCTAATCATGTCTTCTGTGTTTAGTATTGTAGATAACAATGAACAGTTTTCCAATGTGATTGTACCAATCCTCTCTGAAACTTGCACCATAATATTTCTAACACCTGGAATTTTTGATAGAAATACAGTGGGTGTTTAGTGGTGTCAATTTTTTTTTTTTTTTTGAGACAGGATCTTGCTCTGTAGCTCAGGTAGATCCTGAATTTATTGGTGTAGCCCAGGCTGGCTTTAGACTCAAGATAATCCACCTGCCTCAGCTTCCAGAGTGCTGGGATTACAGGCGTGCATCACCATGCCTGGTTTTATGTGGTGCTGGGGCATTGAACTCAGGGTACTGGGCTTACAAGGCAAGCATTTTAGCCACTGTGCCATTCTTCCAGCCCCAGTGATGTCAAGTTGTGGTTTAAATTTTAATTTCACTATTACTAATGAGATAGAACATTATTCAAATGCTTTTTAATACCTTGAATATCCTTTTGTGAAATATCTGTTAAAGTACTTTCCTTGTTTTTTGAGTTTTATTTTTTATTATGATGTACATGTGAGTTCTCTTCCTGCCCCTTTTACTCCTCTTTCTCCTTCTCTCTCTCCTTTTGCTCATGTTCCCTTCTCCTTTTTCTTCTACTTCTTCTTTGACATGTGGTTACAAATATTTTCTCCTATTTTTTTCTTTCTGTAATCTCTCATTGCAAAGATTTGATGAACAAAAAGTTCTTAATTTTGATGTAGTTGTGATAGTTAAGCTTTATTGTTAACTTGGTTGGACTGGGATCTCACTCAGGGGCTTGTAACACGTACTTCTGGGTATACTTGGGGAGGCATGAAGGTGTGACTATGGGTATTTTTTCTGGTCTTTAGCCCCTTCCTTTCTGGTCTTTTTTAACCATTCTTTTTTTCATCTACCATGAACAAGATACCTTGTCACACCATGTCCCTGTGATGTGATAGTTCTGCCTTGGAGACAGCCAAACATAGACTGAATGTTTTGAAACCATGAGCCATATTAAAACACTTTGCCTTTAAGTTCCAGGTGCCTGCTCTTTTTTCAGCAATAAAAAGCTTATCAACACAGTGGTTTATCATATTATTTAATATTTTTTGAAAACACTTTTTCAAGAACACATTGTATATCCCAACATCATGATTATTTTCTCACAATGATTTCTCTAAAAAAAAATCTTGTTTGGTCACTCACATGTATACCAAAGACTCTGTGGTATTGGTTTTTGAAATTGAGGCATAAAAATTCATTTTTATACGTGTAAAACCCATACTGCTTTTCTTTTTAAGAGACCATCTCTTACTCATTCCTTTGCAGTATATTCTTTGGCTTAAATCAAATGCTCATATCTTTGTCTGCTTCTAGAATATTCTTTTCCATTTGTCTTTTTTTGGTATCTTTGTACTGATATTAAAATATTTCAATAAGTGTATCTTTACAATAACTCCTGATGCATTGTGACATTCAGTTAAATTTCATGTAAATCTTAAACATGTGTCTTGACACTTTTAGCTTTTTCCATTTTCATGTCAATATTATAGTCATCTTGTTAATTAGAAGTAACCTATTGGGGAATTTGATTGAAATTTAGATTCTCCAGATCAATTGAAGAATAAGATACATCTTAACAATAAATCACCACAGCCATAGATTTACTCAGATTTATTTAGCCTCTATTTATTTAGATATTGTAGAATACCTCTAGAGAAAGTTTTATAGTTTCCATTATAATTTTATTTTACATTTATTAGATTTATTTCTTGGATTTAATATTTGATAAATTATATCCAGGTATCTCATTTATTATATTTTATTTCCTAGTTTTCATTAGAAATAAAATTGATTTGATACATTGATTTTGTATAAAATTATTTTTCCTAAATCCATAGTTAATTCCCATAGATGATAAATGTCTTCGTATTTTCTGTTTTGTCCTTTTGCTTTTGTTTACCATTTCTAAGTATACATTGATTATTTAATTATAAATTAAACATTATACAGAGATTTCATCACCTGGATAGTACAAAAGAATTAAGACCTGGAATACTATTAAATACTGGAAGGGATAAAAAGAGCAGTTGAATATTGGAATCTCAAAATAATGGACGACCTGGACCTCTGTAAATAAATTTTTCATTGTTTCACTCTAAAAGTACAAATGAAATATTTCTGGGAGATGCAGAAAGGAACTTCAAAGTTTGTATTCTTTTGTTTTTCTCTGACTCATCTTCCTTTATTTGTTCCCTGTGTGCAATTCTTTGTCACATAAACACAGTCATTTGATGTTGCAATTTGAGACAATCCCTTTGGCTTGAAATCCCTGTTGATCTATTATCCAGGAAGAGAGCTTTTATCTTTCTGTGAACAGATGGTGAACAATTTGATCTGGTTGAAACCAACATTCAACTCTTGCTGAAGCAAGTGTTGAGTGGGATTTTGCAGGATGGCAGAACATGGAACTAAGCTTTCTTGAGTCATAAGTCTATGGTGCTGATAAAATCCTGTTACTGATCAACAGTTGCTATTAGCGATTCTGATCCTCGGTTCTCAGCCTGTGTTTATGGTTCTTACAGCAATACGTTCTGTCCTTTAAAAAGAGTGAGGCATATCAGAAATCACTCCCAGTCATAGTCAGATGCATTTTTTTTTCCTTCAGTCATTTTTCTAGAGTCTGAAGGTGTATTGGAAGGGAAGACACATGGAGGGAAGGAGCCCAGAATAGCATTGATCTCTGTGGAACCTATGTGATGAGGTAAATTTGTTACAGACATGTATAACATTTCAGATTTATATCTTTGAGATTAAGACTGTTGATCATGTTTATTGTAAAGATAAGAAAACTGGAGGGATAGAGATACCAAGTACCTATCCAAAATTATACAATCATTAAGTGGAAATTCTGGATCTGTCAACTCCTGTCTGCCTGATCTTGAATCCTACTTGGGCCACTGTTGTTGAATTAAGACTCCATCAAGATTAGGGAATCTGTCATTTTTAACTGTTATTTCCATCACCTTCCAGAGAGTCACTTACCATCATTGACTATTGGCACAATATTTAGTACAAAAGAAAGACTTGATGTTCGTTTTTCTAGGGTAAAAACTGGATCTGTTGGTGATGTTGATTTCTATTTACCTGGGATACTTGTTACTAAAACCAGAGAAAAGTAGGCAAGTGATTATTTCGTGGTGGCTTATTTTATTTGTATTCCTTTTATTTCTAAATTCCTTTTATTTTTTATTTTATCTTACTGCACATTTCTATCTCTATATTGCATTCTGCATAGTACAAATCCAAGTGTCTACGTCATACCTAGGCAACACACACTGGATGTCAAAAAGGTCAAAAATATCACCTAAATACAAGAAAGAGATGTTTGCTCAGTGAAATAATGGGAGTTTATAAAAAAATGGTTTCCTTTTTATAGATCTTTCTGAATTTTAACATAGCAAAAAAGTAAACACTTCTTATATTTTGGAAGTATCTTTTGTTTACAAAGTCAAGAAGAGATACCTGAAGATGCATTGAAGTTTTATTAAAATGGTCCTTGGTTTGCAATAGCTTAAGGGGTGACATAGCCTTTGAAAGGGACTTAGCCTAGTCATTCTAAATTTTTAGTTCATGTTGTAGAAAGTTTACTCATTTGGAAGGCGTACTAATCAAAGTGTAATATTTTCAACATTTTTTGTTCTGTTTGGCACATAGTAACTACTCAGTAAAAAATTGACCATGAATGTTAATTTAAAACATTCTGAAGAATAATGCTGTTTTTCAACAGAAGAAAAATAAACTATAACATAAGTAGCTAATATTTATTTCAGGTGCCAGATATCAGGTAAATGGTTTTATAGGCTCTTAAAAATCATGTCTTAATTTGCAGGAAGTTGAACTGATTTTTTCAACATTTTACAAATGTGGAAACTGTATTTTAGAAAAGATTATTGTCTATTTACCTGTAAGTAGAGAGACCAGGATATCATTCCAAGATTCAGGACATAAAATATTCTTTACTTAGAATCATCAAGTTCACATCTTTTGCCTCTGAGAATTTTTCTCACGTTACAGATTGATAAACAATAGAAGAAGCAAGAAGCATGTGTTTTCATTGGGTCACCACTATGCCAGGAAAGTTCCTGTTCCTGTAAATGATGGCCAGACCTCAGGTTACAGCCTGCAAGGTGGCCTAAAGGCAAGTCTTGAATCCTACTGGGGCCACTGTTGTTGATGTAAGACCCCACCAAGATTAGGGAATCTGTTATTTTTGACGGTTATTTCCATCACCTTCCAGAGAGTCATTTACCATCATTGACTATTGGCACAGTATTTGGTACAAAAGAAAGACCTGATGTATATAAAGCCCCCAATGGAACGTAAGGGGACATGCTGGGATTTGAATATAAATCTCTCTATGACTTATCCTATGGGCTTTCCACTGAGTTTGACAATGAGCTTCTCCAAATAAGTCACCAGTATTCCCTCCCCTATTTATATCTGTCCTAGGTACAAAGAATAATTAGGGTTTGCTTCTGGAAAAACAGCGTCTCACTCTCTCCCTCTCTCTCTCTCTCTCTCTCTCTCTCTCTCTCTCTCTCTCCCTCCCTCCCTCCCCCTTTCTCCTTAGGTTTCTCATCAATTCCTAATTTTTGTCATGCTTAAGTCTTCAGTTATTTGACTGATATTTATTGGGTTGTTTGTATGTTTTAATGTTGCATATACTTTAGTGGATGACACATGCATAGTTTGTATCATTTTAAAATTTATAAATTAATGAGGAAAATGGACAAAAATAAGCAAAAAATGCCCAATAAGTGCGATTACTATAAATAAGAAACAATGAGAATTCAAGGATTTTTAAGGAATAAGCTTCTGAGAGACTGAGTAACTCAATGATCTAGTGAGAACCTGTCTCAATATTAAAACCAAAAACTGAGTTCAGGACACAGAATCAGGGTTCTGGGCTGAGGATATGGTTCAGTGATAGAAAAGTTGCCTGGCATGCTCAAGGCCCTGCATTCATTCCCTGGTACCAAACAGAAAAAAGAAAGAGAGAGAAAGAGAGAGAGAGAGAGCGAGAGAGAGAGAGAGAGATTGAAAGTAAAGGACAAAGACTCAGGGTACTAGCACTAACACCACAAAATTAATAAATAATGAATAAAGAGATAACTATCACAAAATATTGTATGAGAATGGTAAATGTATTAGAACATACTTTCTCAAATATATGGCTGAATTTTATAGACGAACATATAATAATTTGATTTGATATCACATGTAATATTTGACTTTCTGATCCTAATTTTCCTGAGCTTTACGGCATGAAGGCAGCTTCTCAGGGTATGTGACAATGGTTCTTATGTTCTTAACATAATGACTCCAATTTCCTGAAAAAAAGTAGGATTTTATTCTCCTTTATGACTAGACAATATTCCATGTTGTAAATAGATCACCTTTTCTTCATTCATCTAGCCTCCGCTATACTTATTGAATATTTTTTCTTCAAAATTCTGTGCAGATAGTTGCTGAAAGTCTATCCTTAGTCATACTTAATTGACTCCCATTGGCTGATGGCTGGCTGTGCAGGATCTTTTACTCTCTTACTCATGAACTCCGTCGGCTCAACTCTTGTCTTTCTGTTACAACAGGGACAGCTAAGTATTCGCGGGATTTTGAAATTTGCTCTAGATCACAAAGTTCTGAAGTGGCTATGATGACCTTGTACATGGGTCAGCCTTACTCTATAGCTGCTGTGTTTATGTGAGGAAGGCATCTTCCGGGGTCCATAACAATGGTCCTCACGACCAGCCACATAAAGCAGGTGCATTGCAATCATGGGGAAAGATTTCTAGGACAAACCCAAGTGTTTCTTTGTATCCATAACAAACCCAAGTTCTTAACTACTATAACCATTGTCATTATCATGAATCTGTCTTCTAATATTAGACATCAGCACTTTGTCTGCTGTGCAATCTGGAAGAATATTTTATGAAGACGAACATAACATAATAGTCCAGATGTATCAGTGGAAAAAAAAACGTCAGAGCTACAGTCCACATCAGTGATTATCACCTAATTTGGTTTTGGAAGTAACTGAATAAATGAATATTATTCTTTGTATTGATAAGGAAGGATTTGTGTATGTGTGTGTGTTTAACAAGCTATTTCATTTGCAAATCTTTTTCAGAGGGTTAGACTATCTATTCCAATGCTTCTCTTTCAACGTTCACTCACTTCTGTAGGAGCCTATGCTGAGAAGGAAGGTCTCAGGCACCTGAGACGACCCTTGATGGATTTGCTTGGAACAGAGGTGTTGGCAGGGGGGAGCACCCAGCACAGATCTAGGTAACCAGGGCAAAGTGGCAGGTGTGAAAGTCAAGACAAGTGCACAGAGACAGAGAGCAAAAGTCCAGTGTCAAGCAGTTGTGTACCTAACACAGGGTAAAAAATGCAAGAACGCTGTAGTATTAGACCTCACTTGCAAATATTGCAAAGGTGAAGCTCAGAGCAGGCTTGTTGGATTAGATTCATTGAGGTCCAAAGCCAGTGTGTGCACTACATCTTGTCGTTAGCTTTTGAAATGGATTTCCCAGTAATCTGACACTAAAGAGTAAAATATCTTCATTATGGACTTTTCTTAGTTTTGCTAGATCAAGTGCAGTTAACTAAGGGGACGACTGGCATTTTTGCAAAGTCAAAAATACAAAGATCAAAGGAAAAATAGTGAACTCATCTTTGGTACTGTCCTGTCATAAGGACACCTTACCTCTTTACCCAGGATGACACAGTAACTAGTCGTCAGCCCATGAGAGTTGCTTAAAATTTGCACACCAGTATTTGGCCACAGTCGTTATTTATGTGATGACATATGTGACTGCGGCTCCACCCCTTCAATTTCTAGGAACTGTCAGTCTAGTCCAGTCTACTTATGACCCACCACTGTCTATACAGTAATTAGCTATTACTTGCACATTATTCACATGACTTGTGATTGAGAAGATGTTCAATAATGTTTTATGAAGGACTGGAAAAATAAATGAGTGACTTCTTTGGTCTTGCTGTAGGTAATTACCGAGGACGCTTGTGAAAAAATGTAGATAGGAGGGTAAAGGTGGTGGTAGGGAGACATGCCTTTCTTATAATATTTGAATATATTTTGCTCTCTACAAAGAATAAGCATTATTTTTTCAATTAAAAAAACTAGGTAAATTTTTACTTAAAAGGAAAACTAGGAAATTTTTTGTTCAGATTTTTTTTTTTTGGTGAAAGCTTTTTATGAGAGTGCTTTTGTTTGTTACACATTTATTTTATTGTGAGCATCATTGAAGCCCAAATCAAGTTTATTTTCAGAACAGATCTATACTGATTTCCCTGAATCCTCTTGATTCTCATAAGTATGGGTCGTTTGTGATTTTTGTGATTATAGTCTCTCTGTTTTAGAACTCTTACTGTTTATTATCTTTCAAGGATACGTGACATTTATTGTCTGAAATTTGTTATTATTTTTTATAACGAGGTAGGTTTTTTCTTATGTGAAGCTAGAAATAGATTTTAGTAAAAGTGAAAGTAAAACTCAGAACTCTAGAATTTTGTTTTTATTCTGATTTAATCCAAGGAGGTTAACATGCCCTTGGGAACCTGCCTTAGTCCCTTTCTCATTGCTAGGACCCAATACCTGACAGCTATGACTTACAAGGGAAAAGGTTTATTTTTGCTCACAGTTCAGAGATCTCATTCTACACCAAGTTGGCCGGCACTGGCAAGAGGACACAGAGGAGGGCCTTGCTAGAGAAGAGTGATTGAAAAGACGGGACAGGGATGTGTCCTTCCGGGTCACACCCTCAGTGATCGACCCTCATGAACATGACCCTGCTGTTAGCAATACCTGGAGTCAATAGCTTATTCCACATGATCCAAGAACTCCCACAATCCATTCACCTTCCAAACACATGAGACTTCGGGGGAACATTCAGAATCCAGTGCAGAGCAGGATTTCTGAATTGTTTTTATCTATTTGGGGAGACATTTTGGGATCTGGTTGTTCCTAAGAGTAGAGACATGGTACACTTACTTAAGGCTAGCAACTCTTCCACTTCTATTCTCCGTCTTAGGGTTAGGTGGGCCCGGTATGTGGCGGCAGGACTATGTGCCTGGGAAGAGGCGGGTGTGGTAGACCTTGATCCCCCGCGGCAGGATGCAGTTTCACTTTGCCTCTGCTGCAGTTCACTCTCTGCCGCAGGGCCCTTTCGTGAGCTTGCAGGTCTGGATTCTGTTCACTCACACGTAGCACAGCTGGCAGGAACATCCAGACCCCCTTCCTGGCAGCTTCCTCGTGGGTTACTGCTGCATTGTTTTCCAGCAACTGTGAATCTTGGTGGGGTGGCAGGTGGGGGAATTGAATTTCAGTTTTCTGGGGGGACTCATGCCAACAGGCACTCAGCCACTGGGTACCAGAAGGTTGTGCGGGACCAAGTGTTCCTTAATACCAACTGGTCTGTGGGACTGAAGAGGTACTCACCTCATCCTACCAATTGTGCCAAGTGTCAGCTACTGCCAGCTACAAGGGAACATTGGGAGGTGACATACTGAATTGAAAGGGAGCGTGTAGAGCTGGACATCAGTGGAGCACACAAATTAGCTTTATTGGTAAACTTGGGCTCATATCCTTACTCATGAATGGTGTGCATGTGCAGAAGAGAGTAATGGTCTCATCCTCTCGTGCAGAGGACACTGAGCTTACTGTCGCGTCAGGATGCTGACTCATGCTCGTGCAGAATGCGCAGGGATGGCCCAGACTAATCCGCCCTGGGGCCTTCCTTCCCAACAGTTAGTGTTTTGAGGCCATCTCTTTCTGAGACCTCGGTTCCTGATTCTCTCAAGGGGACACTCTTTCATCTGCGGCAGTAGTTTATTTCCCTTGCTCTGTGAAGTTTCCTTTGGGTTCTGGGGTTCTGGTCATTATTTCGAACTTTTAATAGATAGGATAACTTTTTTCTCCTGATATTCTCTTTAGCTAAACCTGGACGCTTTTCGTTTTGTCTCCCTGATTTCACTCTATCACAGTCTTTGAGATCTAATTTTACCCTTAATATCTGTCCAGATGATAAATATTTAAACTTTCTTTTAAGAATAGCTCTTTCTTTTTCTAACTTAATCAGTCTGTGGTTCCTAATTTTGACACATAACTAGGGTATGATTTTTCAATAATTTGTTACTACTTAATGCTGTGATTAATCTTAATATTTCAGGCATTGACTTTTTAAAAATTCTCTAGGGTCATTTCGTCTGCAAGAATTTCCCTTAAATATTTCTTTTTCTTATCTCTAGAAGCTAGTATATTATCTTTCAATATAGACCCTTATTTTTAGTTTCTTAAACTCTATTAGTTTGAGTATCTGAAATCTAAAGAAATTATTAGAATTAAGGTAAGCCATAAATTAGTCACCTTGAATATATATGGTAAGTAGTTTCTTTGAACCCATATATCAGCCACATAAAACCTAGCTGCGACTCTTTCTGTGGTCCTAAATCCAGAACCTCTAGAACTTTGAATGTAGAAATATCAAGATTACAAATGTCTAAAATAATATAATCTTGCCTCTAACATTCCTGTAAAATCAGCGGAAGCTCACTGTCTTGTTTAAAGTTAAGCTCACGAGCGCCTACATGTTAGAACCCTTACCTTGACTGAATACCATTTGGTAAAAGCTCTGTGTCATTTGCTTAAATCTTGAAGATGATGTGTTACATTAGATCCCATGCATGTGTTGCCTTAGACTCCATGGCAAAAAGCACCAAAAAAGCTGCAGAATTGCCCAAGACCAGCAGTTACCTAAGGCACTCAGAGCTACCTCCATGAGGCCAAAACTGGCGATACACAATGTAAGTCTCTGCAAGTCCTCCAGTTAAAGAGGCAGCTGTACAAAAAACCCTCATGTCTACTATTCTATTCTTTTGTTTCTAATGGACCACATTTAAGATCACAGCCCAGCACTTAAATTTTGAGAGTTTAGAGAAACCAAATAAGTGACACTCATTAATATACAGAAAAACAAGCCACATAGGTGGAAATCAAAATGCACCGTTTTTTTAAATTTTTTATTTTATTTTTTTACATAGACTTCAGCTTGAGAGATTTGCCCATTGAGTTGCAGCCATTGTTGGGCAGCACAAGTATTTCCTGTCCGTTCATGACGCTCTCCACGGGAAAGCAAGTGAGAGCTTCCCGCTCCTCTACATGTCCTGAATTCTAAATGAGCTAAGTTCACAGAGCTTACAATCCGCTAAAACAGTATTATGGCTATTTCTTTAATTTGTTTTTATCTGATAACTGCTGAGGTTGAACATCACTTACCACATCTAAGAACAAAGAGAGAACGTGTTCATTTTGACATTGGAGAAGATCCTAGGTTTTTCATCTGTCTGGTCTGATTCACAAAAGCACCATGCACACTATAGTCCTTCATCAGAGATAGAAAATGCACAGTGCACTATATAGTCCTTCACCAGAGAGAATTCTAATTGATGATAAGTTTGAATGGTGACGTTAGCATAATTGTGTTCTATCCCTCGCCTTTTTGGAACTGCGAGACTAATGAGTGATACCACACATTTATAATGGTAACATCCTGCATTTATGAAGGGCTGTGTAATTTACAAATAATAGCTACATACACTGCCTCATACCTTGCTAAATCCTAAAGATAGGGCAGGCTATTCCAGTTTTGTAGAGAAGGAATAATTTTAGAACATTAAGTGCTCTTTTGCCTGATGCCGTAACAGCTAGACTAAGTAGGGTGTGGAGATGGGATTCAAGACCTTTTGGCTGTGAGCTTGTTTCTCTTTCTACACCATCAGCTTCTTTCCCCCAAAATTGAAAGATCTTAAGAGCATTTATTAATTCTCAGTGTGGAGTCATGACAAGGAAAAAGAAACACCCAGAACATTCTAGAATCCCTTCCCTTCCCCCACTAGAGTGCTTGCTTTTTTCATATGCAAGTGATTTTCCTTCTAGATTTCTGAAACTTCAAATTCATGGGTGATTTTTGAAAATAGTGACAAGGATTCTTGTTTTCTCCTCACAACCCTATATAGTTAACAGTTATCTGAAGGATATAGAATAACCCCACCCAGTAGTCTACCAGGAAGTGGAGTAACCTCAGTAAGCCTGTGATCTTGACTAAAGTCTAATGTGCACCATCACTTCTGCTCACTGTACCTGTGATCATTCCCCCCAGCCTGTCAGAGAATAATTTAGTGAATTATTACCAAACATGAAGAATTCTCCCATTGGAGTTTAGCCAAAATAATGGCTTGTTAGAATAGGAGATATCAAATTTTAAAGGCAGAAATTGATCTATTTACAGAGCCACTGTCGGGGTGATTCACAGTGCCGGAGAGAGCCACATTGAGGCTGCTCATAAATCAATAGCCATGCTAATGAAAAGCAGGAAGACCAAAGACAGTATGTGTAAACTGCTGAGGAAGAGCAGGTAATCAGCAAGGCTGCAAAAAGGAATTTCTGCTGCTTATTTACTCTTTATGTAGCAGAATTGAAGAAATTGCACTGAAATTTGCATATAAAATTTTAAATGAAAAAGAAAAAAAGAGGTGAAGAATGAACTCTAAATGCTTCTTTGTATCATTCTGGTGCAAAGCTACTTGGCCTTCACATTCTGGGGCTCCAGATATGCAGCCGCTTACTGTGGTCTCTGATTAACATTTGGTGACTCCTACATTTCACACCTTTTCCCTTTCTCTCACAATATTTACGTGTCTAGGAATGTCTTTCTTTTACTTGCGTTCTTAAGAACTTTGCTCGTCTTTCATGGTCTGGTTAAAATATCACCTCCTTGCTGAAGCCTTCTCTGATTTATTTCTCCCCATGTGTCCAGCGATCCTTTAACTGAGCATGAGTCACAAAGGGTCTTGATGGCATCTTTTTCTAGAGCTTTCTGGGAGCTCAGGAATCACTGGGAGGAAGTCTCGTTCACAGCTACCATAACTAACAAGAAACTTCAACTCATTAAAATTTTGGGAATGAAGCCGACCACTTGGTAATAAATACCTATTATCACTGAAATTGTTTTTAGATATGTGCCAGACTCCTAGATATTTTCTTATGAGAATTCTGCTTCACTGTCTCTTATGGAGAAAAAGTAGACATCCCGAAGAATTTTTCCTATGCTTAGAATTTGAATTCTAAATTTGCAGAGTATTATTTCTAAAGTGACAGCAATTTTCTGAGTCAAAATGGAAACTTTTAAAGACTAATCTTATCTTTATATTAGCATATACTTCAACTGAAATATGAATTAAGCTAGATTTTTTTTTAAAAATCATCATTTGGGATCGTGTTAGTACTATGTATGTAAAATAATCTGAAGAAATTATAGTTGTTTATTTAAGAAAAGTCATTTTGACAGTTTTATAGAAAATAACTATGTATCATTAAAAATGTAACAGCCTGAGCCAAGATTATATTTATTGCAGCAAGCTTTATATATTAAGGGATTATGTCTTAACTTTTTTAGTATTAGGTGTTTCATATCCATTAATCACGCAGATAGAATACCATTCACTATCTTGTCTTCTAAAAGCTATCTTGCATGATTACAATGATAAGATCGTTTCAAAAATATCAAGTAGAAAATAAACAAGCTGTTGTGGAGATGTAAAATGAGCTCAGTTTTTTTCTAATGGAAGCATGGAAGTTCTGTTCCTTTTGCCTAAAACTTTGCTTTTTCAAGTAGTTTGGGTCTTCCTGCCTGAGTGAGTCTGAATATTATTCAGGGGGAAAATGTATTTCCTTAGTCAATCTTCAATGTTTATTTTTCGCAGAGGTCAAATATATGTGTCAGGTTAGACGTCTGCAGTCAAGAGGAATTTCACATTAGTTTTTAGTACTTGTACTATAATTAAAGAGCTGAGCAATTTGTAAGAGCTTTTTTGGGTACCATCTGATGTCTTCTGGTTTAGAATGTTCAAGTTGTCCACCTTCCTTCAAGCCTTTTCCCATCCCTGGAGTTACAATTCATTCTGTATCTTAGTCTTTGGGTTTAAAAGTCATTTCTTCCAAGCCATCTTTCCTGATGGGTGTCTTTAATATGCCATCTAACCCTGATGATTACTAGTCCTGTTACTCATAGTTAACTTGTTATTTACATCATGATACTTTGAATAAGTGATAATGGTACATTGCCCATTTGTTCATTATCTGGTACCATCTCTGATCTGTGAACAGGAGTAGAGGGACGTTGTTTCTGTCTCATCACTGCAGTATCCCCAGCACCTAGTACAGAATCAGGCTCATTTTAGATCAGGGTTATTGGAGAGAAATTTGACAGTGAGCCCTATCTGTAATTTAAAAATTTCTAGGAGTTACAGGATAAAGAGAAACATTTGTATCTAATTTTAATAATGTGTTCTATTTAATACAGAATGTATAAAATTAGTATCATTTCAACATGTAATCAGTATAAAAAACTACTAGTGAGATAGTTTATATTTGTTACTTTCTTCAGAATCAGTGTTTACTTTGCCACGACAGCACAGCTTTGGTGGGATTAGCCCCACTTCAAGTGGTCAGGAGCCCTTCGTATCTAGTATTTACCATGCTGGGGATAACAGTTTTAGACTCTCAGTGAACTCCTGATGAATGCATGGAAGGCAGACCCCACCGAATGTGGGGATGTGGGTGCTGCCCCGTCTAGGTCCAAGAGATCCTTTTTAGCTCATTGTACACATATTCCCAGATGCTTTGTTGTTAACAGCTGATACTTGGATCCTTTAGAAAATTTGGCCGTGGATCCTGAAGCGCAGAACTCTGGAAATACCTAAGAATTTTACATCTCCTCTGCCCAGGCATAGACGACAGGGACAGTGTGTGAATGACTGCTGTGAAAATACAAAAGATGATCTCTTCGGCCTTCACACAGGTAAAGGCCGCGGTGCAGTCACACTTCGGAGTTGCCTGTGGTTTCAGAGAAGCCAGGTCTCTGTCCGCATTGGCCCTGGTCTTTGTCTTTTCTCTCGCTTCCCTCTCCTGTCCCCGCCCCCTGCTCTGTGCTGCCTTGCCAGTTTCTCCTGGAGACACTTGCTTTATAAAGCACTTGATGCTAATTTTTTTTTTTGGCTCAGGGACTGTTTCTGAGAAAACAGTTCTGAAGTGCTTAAATTGTGAAATATTCCTAATCACATTAGTTTGTACCACAATGGCTTACGCAAGAGTGTGGTTGGATTCTGTGTGCATCAGGAGTAATGATAATGCTCACTGTGTCTCCCCTGGTCTCAGGTACAGCATAAACTTGATCCACACTCAAGCATATTAAAAATGCCGTGACAAATATAAGCATTCTATCATCTTCCTCTCACTACAGTAACTACTATAAATGTTCTGCTCCCTTTCCCCCCAAATCATTCCTTTTCTTATCATATAAGAAGAATCTTGAAGAACTAGTACATATATATATATATATATATATATATATATATATATATATATATATGATTTGCATTATTTCTTTTGCCTGCTTGAGTACATTGCTTAAACAAATGCATCATGTATGTGTGTATTATTACATCTATAAAATACATTCATTTTTTTCATTTCATCCAAATTGAATCATAAACACTCTTCTTTCCTATTAAATATTTCTACTTTTATGAAATATGTCTTATATTTTATGACTGCTTGTTTATCAAATAAATCTGAGTTTGATAAAAAAAACACATACTGTCAATTTAACTCTTAAATTGCAGTATCTGTAGATCTCTGACAGGGCTTTCAACCCATATTTGCCATTCTTGCTAGATGATTTTGACCAAGAATAGAAAATAATTGCAAGATCTGAGTCCAGATAAACATCTCTGTATCCCGAGGCACAGGTTCTGAACCCGGGCTCCTGTGTGCTCCTAAACTTTACATGCATGTGTGTTTACTCTACAAGTATGGATGTCTCTGGAAAGCAGGATCAGAGCTCTCATTATAACCTCAAAGACATCTGTGGCTGTCAAGTGTTAGGATTAAGTATGCACCTGTAAATTATGTGATGCTTTTTGTATAAATTTCTCATATTTTTTTTGTCTTACCACTTCTCCTCATTGGATTAGCTTTTAATTATCATTTCCTCTGTTACTACCCTGGGTGTTCAGAGGGTTGAATCGGCCTCATCCACATTTTTATTCCTTGCTACCTGGTGGAACTGCACAGCACATGCAGCCGTTAATACCCTCGCAAATGGTCACGTTTTCTCTTTTGTATTTATGGATTCTCAGTGGAGCAAATTTAATTTTCTTCTGTTTATGCCGCTGACACCCTTTTGCTTTGATATCAGGGAATTTGAGGACAAAAGATCTTTCTCTGTAAAGATGGCACATAAATCGTTTGGGGCCAGGTAAGGAACCTGAGGACACTGACTGGAGCCAGGCTGTATGCCAGCACCTCCTACTCCGGTGTCCTCATTCGACCATGGTCGTAGCTGCCTGGACTTCTCTACTCTAAGACTTTGAAGCCTTTGCATAGCTTTCCTATGTCTTTGAACACTAAAATATCAGTTGACATTTATGTTTCAAATTAATTAGAATATTTTGGGATACTGAGTGGCCAAGTCTTTTTTCTTCAACACATGGAGCATCTTATTTTTTTTTTCCGCATCACCAATGTACTGGTAGGAGCTATGAGATTGGCTTCCTTTACCCGTTGTCAACACAGTGAGGAGTATCCCATGGGGGCTGAGGTGCCCTTGGCAATACCCACTGGTCATTCTGTCAGTGAACAGTGTACTTGGTTAGGATTGATCACCAAAGTATCACCTCAAAGTGGATAAACCATCAAAGGAACTCCCAGTGTTTATAAAGCAGAGACCATAAGGACAGGGCCATACCAAGCCTAACATTTTCCAGCCAATTCTATCAATTTATGCAGTTTGCTTATTTTAATATAGATGTCTTGGAAGATAGAAGGTAATAGGTCCAGTTTAGATATAAGCTTTTGGCTATTTGACTTACCAGATCGTGTTTTAGTGCCTTTCTACATGAAGTCTATAACTTTACTTTTTTTTTTTTTTTTGATACAGAGTCTCACTCTGTAGTCCAGGCTGGTTCTGAACTCACTTTGTAGCCTAGGCTGGCCTCGAACACACAGTGACCCTCCTGCCTCAGTCTTCTTAGTGCTGGGAATACAGGTGTGAATCATCATGCCTGGTTTTATGAGTTTAATATAAGTAGTAGACACAGGACCTTAAGTAAACTCTTTCTTTCTGAGTTTTAGCTTCTTAATCTTTAAATGTTGGCTTAACTTTTTGTTTCTTAAGTGTTAAGACACAAATCAGATGATATCTTGTTCTATGTAAGGTTTGCTCTGCACATACTATGTACCGAGTCGATTTTCTGTGGTTAGTAGTAAAATGTTAATAAGAACAATAATCGCACACCTGATAGTGATAGTAAAACCCACAAGAGACTTCACCCTGCAAACCATCTCATTTTATGTAAAATCCCATCCTACAGATGAGAACACTGAGATACATACCATTAGTAAGTGTACTCTTTTAAGGTTGTGCCTTGTGAACCTTTCAATAGTTCTACAATTCTGTGTGGGCACAGGAATAGAAAGAGAAGACCCTAAAGTCACCGGGAAGCTATTCTTCACCTATGGGAAATGTATTTTTCATCCAAAAGATGAAAAATTGTTTTTCAGCATCGCCAGACATACAGTTCAGAGGAAATACAGTGATGATTATACTGCATCCAGAGTGACTGACCCTGCTTAGCACACAAAGCCAAACCCTGACCCCTGCGAGGATCATGAACCTGGGAGGGATGTCACTTGGTGCCTCTCTCAGATGCTGGGCGTGAAAAATACTTCAGATTACAATAAGCAGAGTTAGAAGCATACACTCAGATCTCCTTAGAATTGTATGATAAAAAGAAATCCCTAGTAGCTACATGGTTTCTTCTAAAATCAGGACCACAGGACCCCGCCTGGGTTCAAGTTTGCTCCGTCATTTTCAGGCAAAGCAGCTGCTTCTGCTTCTGCTGCAGTCACCCCTTATTGCCACCTCAGCAGCATTTCACTGCCCTTGCCCCTGTGCATAGCTGGAACGAGAGCAATGAAAACGCAAAATTATATTAAATGACACAAGGTTGATCACACATATGTGAAATGACAATCACAGAGCACTGCGTTTATTTAAAGTTTGCCAGCCTCTGATAGAATCATTAGCCTCCAATCGATTTGAAATTGATACCAATATTGTAAATGCCATCCTAAAATAATATTATGTATTATAAATATATTCCTAAGAGTAGCCTAGGCACTGCAAGTATGTTTCTATTTAGTATAATATGTCCATTTAATGCTGAAATTTCACAAATAGAACGTGTTTATGCAATAAGAAACCAAATTGAGAAAACACTATTCCAGAGAGCACCTGCCAATTCCTTCCATGTTTACAGGCAATGTAAAAGGGCAGCAGGTATATTAACTTGGAATAGAAGAGGTTGGCTTTTTCTGGTCTTCTATTATTTATTAAAGGAATCATACTGTACACTGTTTTCTCTCTGCTTCCTGAGTTCAGCAGCTTTTAGTCTGCAGAATTCATTCATTTGGCTGGGGCATTTTGGATGCTACGTTCTGCCCTCCTTTTGGTCCCTTTTTCCTGGGCCACCCCCAGCATCTCCCCCATCTCAGCAGGCATGCATTCTTGCCATTCTGGGTTCTCTGTGTATTTAATTATCCCGCTCATGCCCAGAGGCATCCCAGGAAGGCTAGCCATTTGTAACATTCACTATGAGTTCTCCACAAAACAATTTCTTTGTGAAAACATGTTCTCTCATTATTCTTAGAAACATACATTGAAAGAATGACTGGGCTAGTGATGAATGATCCCACCATGTCCTGTTCATGGGGCCCTGTGACCTTCTCAGAACAATATCCTCTTTCTAATATAGATGTGTTTATCTGTTAAAGAGAAACAGAAGAGCACTTACAGGGAAAACTGCAGGTCTTTATCTCTGACTCAATTATTTAACCTTTTCCACTCTTTCCATTCTTCTTAGTATATAATATTTTTAGGGCAATGATAGCACCTTGTGAAGTTCTTGCTCTTTCTCTCTCCCCCACCTATCATCTGTGTGTGTGTATGAAAATATATATGTATGATGAATATATATGTACATGTACACACACACACACACACACACACACTATGCGGTTAGTTCACTAGTTGGTACTAGAAATAAAAAGATGAAAGGAACAAGGCAGCAACAGCCCCCAGATGGCTCAGGATAGCACTGAAAACTCTATTTGCAATGAACATCTCCCAAGATCTCCAGCAATAGGTTGTGGGCACCCAGAAATGAAGAGCGTTATGCTGTTTGTGCTTGGGGAAGACTGAGAAGTGAACCCTGAACAGGTGACAGGCGTGGGATTCTAAGAGAAATTTTCCTTAGCTGGTGTCACAGCTGAGCTCTGTTTGCCTTTTCAGTGCCTCCCTTGGCAGTGTTGATCAAGTGTCCTTTTTTGGTACCCTCTTTATTTCCAGATTCTGATGAGAGTTAACTGTTATTTTTCTAATCTTTTCATCTGATGGTTTTACTGTCAGGGCACACAACTCTTTGTGAAAAATAGTGTTAGAGCCAAATAACTGATTCTTGGAGAACTAGTTCCTGGCAGAACAATAAACTATTCTCCCCACTTTTCCCTGCATGACTTTGCCATTTAATAGAGAGGAATAATAAAATTCAGGTATCTTATTATAAATATATAGCAGCAAAATGACAGGTAGTAAATCAATGTTCCAGGAACAAATTTCAAATAGCAGAGTCAACAGCACACTTCCAATACTAATAATGCTTGGTGAAAAGCTCAGAATTCCAAGTGGGGCGGACCTAGCGTCCTGCACGGATAGTCCTATGGTGTCATAAGGTCTGTGGCATTTCTCATTGTAAAACAGGGAACAACCTCTGTGAAGGGCAGTTTGAAGATTCCTCAAAAGGTTGAAAATAAGTCTTCCATTTGATGCAGCGATAGCACTTCTGGATATCTTCGCAAAAAGAATTAAAAGCAACAGATAGCAGAGATATATACACTCATGTTTATAGCAACACAACTAGCAGTAGCTAAAATGTGGAAGATGCTGAAATATCCATTAACAGACCATTGAATGTAAAAATTATGGTGTATGTGCACAATGGAGTACTACTTTTCCATAAAGACAGACAAATTTGAGGTTTTTATGGGTAAATGGACACAAGTTGAGGCCGTCATGATTATTAAAGTGAGATAATTGCAGAAGATTAAATATCTCATGGTTTCTCTAATACGCGAAACCCAGAATGCAAGTATTCTATAAAGCCAACTGGTGTCATAATGGGGATTAGGGGGATGAGGAGAGTGTGGGAGGGCCAAAGAGGGGGAGGGGAAAAGATTATAATGTTGATGTGATATATATGTGTACAAATGACTCAGCTCAATGTAAACTTGTGTAAATATATGTATGGTCAAAGGAGAATTCTTCACATCTAAAGAGAGAGAAGAAAGAAGGAAAGAAAGAAAGGAAGAAAGGAAGGAAGAAAAACAGTAGCTGAAACTATGGATTCAGAGCAGCTCTTGTGTTTTTCAGAATATCAAGTTCATGTAGGAAGATGAGGAGACATAAAATTGAAGTGTAACAAAATTGGACAGACCATCGCCAAGGGATAGAGATGTTCATTTCCATGACCGGAGGCTGTAGACAGCATTCCAAGTAGAGAAAAATGTGGTGCCTGTGGCTGGGTTCCGTAGAAGTATGCAGGTGACTCATTAAGAGAGAACGTGGAGGAGGAATTAGTAGCAGAGTAGCAGAGGCAAGGAAGAGAAAGCTGAACAGAGGCCGCAGGAGGCCACTGTTGGTGTCAGTCTACACTCAGAAGCAGGAGCTAGGCCGCAGGGCAGCTGTTTCACCAGGAAAGCTTGAGGAATGGAAAGCTGGGCTTACCTCCTCCGACACTCGGACGGCTGCCCTGGATAAGGAGAATGGTGTGGGTAGGTAGGACTGCAGAAGTCTGAAGAAAGTTAATAAAATGGATATTTGCTGTCGAAAGCAAAAAGATACTGAATGATGTGTATCTATACAAAAAGATGAAAAGGATCTTAGACCCAGACAGATCTAAGGGAGCCAAATTCTTGTTAAAGAATGACATTCAGAAAGTGACAAATTATCTTGACTAATAACCAGAGTAAGAAAACAGGAGTAGAGGAATAACATAATGACATCTGGCCTGGCAAGTGAAACAAGGGATAGTGAAGAGGGACGCAGCTCTAGCAGTTGGGTTCCAGTACTGCATCGGGTCCTCACTAGGACTATTGAGAATAAGTTATACTGTATCTCTTGGAGACCATAAGCTACTACTGTGATTTCAGAGTCGGGAAAAAATATCCAAATCCAGGTCAATATCCCCCTGGGGATTAGGATGGGTCATCAGAAGACGAAACTGGCCTCTTAGGGTTCTTTCCCAAGTCAGGTATGTCCCTAAAGTCTGGTCAAGGCTGAAAATAGTGCAGGCAGTGGAGAAAAAAGGGACACTGGGATATTGCTACTCACACTTGGCAACATTTCTGTGTTAGGAAATAAGTGGGATTCTCAGATCAATTTTGTCTGGAACCAGATACTTCTCTGTCACCCACATGTGGCAAACATCAACATAGGGCAGAGTTTGGAATTCATTGCTCCAAATTCATTTTAACTAGCATCTTTCCTTTCACTTTATTTCTACTTCTATTTCTGTCAATTTCTGACTCCCAGTATGATTCCATTCTGGTCTAAACACACTTATAAGTGATTTTACTGCAATATGTAAATAAGGTAAAGTCTATCTTAACTTTAGAAAATGTAACACACATTTATTGGATATTTCTCTATATAAGGAATTTCATGTATAGCACCAGTGGGGATCCAGAAATTATTCATATTCATATACATTCCCCTTAAGGAGTACATAAGCAAGAGTGGTTTTGTAACTCTACTTAAGATATAGAACCAATGTGTCTTCTAGGAATATACCATATATGATAATTTAATAAAAGTCCTTTCAAGTAAGCTTACCCGATTAATAGAAATAGGACACAAACATTCCTTCAAACATACTTCTACTTAACATTACTCATTTTTTTGTTATTTAATTTGATGTTTTCATATTCTAAGTATGACAGCCCTACTGAGAAAGTCTGGCCACTTGGTGCTGGTGAATATCTTATCTCCAGGAAATAGGGCTCATGAAATCTCACCAGTTGGTGAGGATAGACCTCACTGTGCACTGGAGTAAGCTTAGCCAAGTGACAGACATGTACAAACTCAGACTCTAGCTCTGCCAGCTACCACCTGGGGGTCCCCAAGGCAGAAATTAAGCACTTCAAATTGTTTTTCATCTGTATGATGGGGACTAAACAACTTATTTCCCAAAGCAATTGTTAGATAGCAGATGTTCAATGAAAAGTAATCTCATTTCTTTTAAATAACAGACGATAGGCACGTGTTATTTGTTGAAAAATGTCATTTCCTCAAGTGAGAAGGGAAGGGAGGAAACATACCCAGCAAAATTTTTAGGGTTCCTTGGACTGCACTTCAATAGAAAATATCACTTTGCCAAAGGTAGCTGGGTCTGTTTTACATTCCATAGGTGACAAACTGCAGTGCCCTTGGCGGGGAAAGAGAAAGACTTCATACATCCTCACATAAAATGATTTATGAAGAACAAGTCACATTCTGAGCCGGTGAAAGGCAATAAACAATCAGGTCCCCTCATAACTGGAATCATTTATTCCCAGAGTTATTTATTTCAGACTTTGCCTTGCTGCCTTTAGGAGGTCTGATCGCAGGTTCCCTTCTGTTGGTGACTTGCCTTTGGTAATAGGGATGTGTATCTGTCTCGATTGGATGAGGACCAAGAGTGGTTTCCACAGACCCATAGCCTCGCTCTTGTGACCTGCAATACCCATTATGATGCATCAGTCTCTACTTTGTCTGAAATACTTGAGCACAACAGAGCAATTATTAGCATACTTGATTCTTACCCACTAATGTAAAAATTGAGTCCAAATTTAATCTGGATATTGCAAACAAAACGCTATTTCTATGACTGAAAGGGTAATGAACTGCATGAATTCATTATGGCAGAATATATGAATGTTCTCTCAGCCAGGATCTTGCCTTCCTAGATCAGTCAACAATGTGCCTTCCTGACAGCTGCCAGGGAGACCAACTTTCCCCAGCCCTCTTGGGCTTAGCTGGAAGCTCTGTTGGCCCCTGTGTGCATTCAGAGAGAACGCTCTCTTGGATGGTTTTCCACTGAGAGCGCTAACAGTAACACCAGGAATGCTGCTGGATGGATTCCACTGCCTCTGGGACCCCAGAAATGAAATCATTTTATTCCAGTGAGAAGTGAGGCAGAAAAGGAAGTAACTGAGACTGTTTCTTGATTCACTGTGAGAAATGAGTAAATATCAGGTCAGACCTTAAAGAAACAAAGAAGGATGATTATGACAGGATTCCACCCTCAGACAGCTCACACTGTGAAGTAGATCCTACCAGAGAGAGTACAACGGATACAATGGGGGGAAGTTAGAACTCTGTATTCAGAGGTATACATGTTGGTCCGGTTAGAGGGGAACAGGGAGTGTCTGTGTGAAGATGCCGCTTAGCTACAACTGGAAGACTACACACGTGCAACTGTGGGTAAGGAAGAGTCGATAAGGTAATTTATAGTAGCAGAAGCATAACTTTATGTAAAAAATAGAGTAATTTCCCATAGTGAAAAGAATGACTTGAAAATGTCAGGAACATACTGTAGACACATTATATTCTTTTTTTTTTTTTTTTTTGAGGCAGAGTCTTACTCTGCAGCCCAGGCTGTTTCTGAACTCACTATGAAGCATAGGCTAGCCTTGGATTCATGGCAATCCTTCTGCCTCAGCCTCCCCAGTGAGTGCTGGGATTACAGGCCTGTGTCGCCACACGTGGCTTATATGGTGCTGAGGAATTGAACTTGGGTGCTTAGCGTTTGACTTAGCACTTGCTAGGCAAGCACATTAACTGGTGAGCCATTTCTCCCGCCCCTGAAAAGGCATTTGATCTTTATTAATAGGCAGTTGTCTGTCACTGAGGTTTGGGAGCTGGGAGTGACTGTGAAACTGGGTCACTGCCTTGGGAGCAGGAATCTGATAATGTCAGTGGGTAGGAGAACTTGGAGAATAAAGAGACGTGGGAAGGTCTGAGCCAGCCACTAACCCTTCTACATTCATATTCATGTTCAAGGCTGTTTAGATGTGAGAAACTCCTCAACGTAGCCAGAGAAACAGAGACTAGAAAGTAGAGCTGGTCACAAGTAAATGGGCAAATATTCAGCCCGAGAGTGTCCATACTGGGTCCTGACACAGGTGTGATGTGACACATCTGGAAAACAGGATGACTGGAACAGTGTCATTTGCTACTATGTGCTAGATTAGGAGCTGATTAAAAAGGCAGCTCTTTAAAATTGCATCAGAACCAGGACTGGGGGTGCAGGCTTGTATTTCCAACATTCTCGGAGGCTAAGGCAAGAGGATCACAAGTTCAAGCCCAGCCTGAAAAATTTAATAACTGAGATCTTATCTCAAATTCAAAAGTGAGAAAGGGCAAAGATACGGCTCAATGTGAGGGCCCTAGGTTATACCTCCAGTATCCCCTCCCCCCAAAAGTGTGTCAGATAGGAGTATCACAGTATAAAATTATATATATATATATCCTATGCTGGAAACAGTGACAAATAATTTGAAAAACATTTCTCATTCATATTTGTATATATGAAATAATGTCATAATTCCCTGTCCCTCTGCTCAGGTTCAAATTGTATCCCAAATTCAAAAATTCTTGTTACAGCATTCACCTTAAAGGATGAATTCTATGATCTTCATTTAAATAACGAGCCATTGCTTCTCTTTCTACCCTATCATTCATGTTCGGAACTTTTTATGTCATTATTTTTGTGCATTTCACAAGAGGCATACCTGTTTATAATCTGTCTTTTGTGCTTGGTCCATTTCACCAATTATTGACTGAAGGTAGCCCTATTTTCATTCAAAAGCTTCATTATCTGTCTCTCTTCGTGGTTGCATAGTACTCCATTGTGGAAAGAGAAGCACACTTAGGTAAGGTGTAAACCTCTGAGAAAGTGATGGTCATAGACATTCACAGATTCCCCAAAGCCCATGTCTGTAATATGCTTTAGGATTTAGAATTCATGTATTAACAAAAAATGAATAATGAGCCAGCTGAGTCTCAGAAACTGATCTAACGATAGAGACTACCTTCAAATTCAAGTCTGTTTAGTCTCAATATGTCATGTTCTCTTGACCATACGACACCACCTCTTAGGGCACTAGTGGCCATTCTGGGCTCTACAAGGGATTCTTCTAATGTACACATCACAGCATTGCTTTGCCATTCAACGCTTTTCGCAGTTCATAGACAAAAGCATTGACTTGTTGAAGAGTCTACGGCTTGTTGAAATGTCCCCCAACACGTTTTAATTTTGTTTAAGTAGTGACACTGTCAGGAAACTTTTATTTGAGGTTACATTCTGATGGGCTTTCATTAAAGAACCCATTGATTATTGTTTTATCATAGCCTCTGAATTATGTATTCTGTAGGAGTATTTGAGATTCCCCAGCACCACATAAGTCAGGCATGTACTGTGTGCCATGGAGTCCCAGCTCTGAGGAGACTGATGCAGGAGGATTGCCATGTGTTTGAGGACCAACCTGCACGACAGAGCAAGACCATATCTCAAAAAAGTACAAACAATTTCATGATGACGCTTGACTCGAATATAATGCATAAATTATAAAAATCAATGTTGGTAATTTTGGAAGTCTATACACTAATATTTAAAACCACAGATTCATACATAATGGATTCAAATTAATCCTAAATCACATACAATGTGTGATATCAGATAAGTTTCTTCAACTCTTTCATTTAGATGAAATATCCTCTTGCATAAACTAACAAAAATGATACTTCATAAGAATGCCATACAGTAAGGATTTTTGAAAAATAAATGAGAGATGGATGTGAGCATTATGGGTATGTTCATTAAATATAAGCTGTTGTTTCTAATTGTTAAATTTGTGCTGTTGCAAGTGTAATATAAACTTAAACTGAAATAATTAGGATTGATTTAAAAACCCAATCCCTTTGAGTTAATCCCTGAGATTCAGCAATTTTTTGTAGAATGCAGCTATGTTTATTTATAATAGATATATTTATGAAGATTAAATGAAGTGTAATGTCCTTGGTGTTGGCATGTGTTGACTTACAAACCTCAATCACCTTAAAAAGATCTTCTTTCCAGTGAGATTTTTGTCACAGATTTCTGTCCTTAGCAAGATTACTAAAAAATAATTGACCTCCTTTGAATGACAATTGGTACTGTCACCCTAAAGAGTAACTGGGAATATTTACCAAAGCTGAAGAAATCTTTAATTAAGCAATAGCCCTTCTTTGTGGTCATAACTGAAGAATTCTTACACATGTGCTAAAAAGGAAGTATATCTCAGAAGATATGTACCAGAAGATTCCTCTAGGAAGGATTATAAATAGCACTAAAGTAGAAAATAACCCCAGTAATCTCTTAGTTGTAAAGTTAATTAAAATTGAGATAAAAATAGTGCTTTTTAAGCATCAGCTTATGTAAATCTCTAGACTTAAAGTTGAGAGTGGGAAAAGCTATAAAAAGACGTATATGTATTACAATGTCATTTATATAAATTGCTAATTGTATGGCTTTACTTATATAGTAGAAATATCAAAACATGCTTGAACATGAGTTGTACTAACTTTTACTGTAATGGTTAAGTCTTAAATAGGGGTAAATTGAGGAAGTGACAGGAGATAAGTGTGGCTTTTGATGTTTACTGAACTATTTAAGAATTTTTTTGAACATAAAAATGTAGAAAAATTTGGTCCCAATATGGTGAGATTTTAGTGTCTCATAAGTCTTACTTAGCATGCAAATGTATGCTAATACTCAAAATAAAAGTTTTTAAATTTAAAAAATCCAGGATCCAGAATAATTTGGCTTCTTAGAAAGCTTTATTACGCCAGCTAGTATTTTAAAATTTTTTTAAAATTAAAATCCATATACTCTTATGTTGACTAATAATAATCTCTCACAACTTCATTGAGCTAAAGGAGGACCCAGTGCGATTTCTGCATCCTCAAAGATAGTTGTTGAGCCTGTCAAAGGGGATATGCCCCACAAGAGTCTGCCTCAAACAGCTCATAATTTTCCCTCTGAGCCTACTCGACATACAGTAAAAAGTTGGTGAGGATATAAATTTTATTTTGTTAGACTTCCCCTGGAGGTAAAGGTATTCCAATGATCTCAGTTTAAATTACAGAGTTAGTATATCGACCCATAAAAAATGGAGATGATGCGGTCTGTTGTCTGCAGACAACCTCGTTTGGACACCTGGATGTCTCCCCTCACCCATTTCACTTATCCTATGAACTTGACCTTAGAGGATTTCCTTGAGCTCAGTGGCCTCATTATCCCTGGGTCTGTCTATCTCTCCATTAAAAAATATAGCCAAATATTTAGTATACATCTACTATACTAAAGAAGAAATTTTGGTTAATTACTCACATACGGACATTTAGATACTGAGAGAAAGAAAGTATGGTGTGAAAAGGAAAAAATCTAATTTCTAAATTTAGCTCATTTGCTTTTCTTTTCACCATTTAAAGAGCTGCCAGGGATTTTTCTCCCAAAATTTTATGTATTATTATATTAATGTGAATTATTTAAGGGTTCTGAATATCAATTTCATCACATATGAAAGAATACTCTTAAAGGTCTTAAAACTCTGAAGTTTTGTCCTTTTTATTTTCTTAAAAATTAATCTATAAATTGTTCCGGGTAAATACATTGTTTTTAATCTATAGTATTGACTGAAGTCTAAGGAACTGCTTTAGAGATCAGTTTACTGAGGTCTTGTTCTTTTAAAAGAACTTTGAGATAATTAAAATACTTAAAGTCTTAACACTAACAGTATTAAAGTATCACTAGATTTCTATTGATAAAATACTCAAAAATCTAATTTAAGATGAAAGACAGCATTCTATTCTCCTTCCCACCGCTTCAAAATTTTAATGTTAAACGATTCACGAACTGTTTGCTCTCCTGACTTATTAATCAGAATATTTCAATGGCTGGCGTCACAACCACATGGCACTTTTGATTTTTCTTCCTCTTCTTCTGAGAGAATATATAAATTTGTGGTCACTCCGCATTATGTGAATTTATTTCTTCTCAGTCTGGAACATGAAAGATGGTGCATCAGAGTTTTGAAATGCACTTCAGTTTTCTTAGGAAATAATCTTCCTTAAGAACAAACATAAACTGTCTGCGAATGAATTGACTGGCTTAACATGAGAGAACTCCCTGTCAGAGAAAGGAGACAAAAACTAGTATTAATCATACTCTCAAAGAATTTGCCTTGTTTATTCTAGCTTACTCTCAAAATCACCTTATAAAGATTTACACTACTGTGCTCATTTTACTGATGAGATAATTGAGGATTACAGTGAGGGTCTAGGTATCTGACGTTCATGTCTACATCTTGGAAGAGCCAAGATGTAAACTCCATATTCACACTTTTCATGCAAAAATAATAGCTGTACTACAGTTCTTGCAAAACCAGAATTGATAGAAAATTTATGTATATGTAAGGAATGAGTAGGTTACATAGTAGATAGAAGTACCCACAAGAGTTGTCTGCGAAATCAGTCAGAAAGATTCCGATATGGCCACCTGCAAGTGGTGGAGCTGTGGAATCTAGGAGCTGGTCGGAGAAGGTGGGGGCTGGAAAGTGAGGAAGGACGGGCAGCATGCCAGGCGGAGACTGAAGACCGGAAGCTCACTACACTACAGCAGGTGCAGTCTGTGCTGCACATGGGTGTCCGGAGGTGAGACTTAGGAGATCCCACCGCTGAAGGGAACTCTTCTTTCTTTTTCATTTGGTTCAACTTACCAGTTTATTGGTTGGTACTACCCACAGCCAGAATAGTTATCTCTTCTAATTGGCTGGCCTACATGTCATTCATCCACAGACACCCCAAAACTCTTCCTCACCCACCATCTGGGTGTTTCCTAATTCATTTCACAGTCTGATTAATAGTCACAGTTATCTTGCAGCGAATGTGAAATATAATGATAAAACTTGTTGAGTTAAAGAAATCACAAGCTAGAGACAAATGTAAGACAATTTTAATTTCCCTTCTAGTTTTCTCCCATTTTTATTAGTATGTACATGCAATACACAATGGTTATACGGAGGAGAATTTTGTGCACATGCGCACTGCAGCAGCTTCGCATTCTCCATCTTCTTTCTGCCCTACCACCCCGCACACTCCCAACATCTCACGTATTTGACTCTATAATTTATTTAGACTCCAGGTTTGTCTGAGTAACATTTTGATAGGAATTGCATTGAATCTCTACAGCACTTGTGATAGTATAGCCATGTCGACGGTATGAATTCTGCCTATCCAGGAATAGGGGGTGTCTTGGCATTTTCTGATGTCCTCTCAATTTTTTTCTCTGTGTAATGTAGTTTTCAGTGCAGATGTCCTTCATGTCTTTAGATAGGCTTATTCCTAGATTTTTAATTTTTTGAAAAGCTAGTGAGAATGTAATTATTCTTCTCAGATCTTTCTAAGTGAGCTCATTGTTAGTGTGGAAGAATGCTATTGATTTATTTGTATTGATTTTGAATCCTGCAATATGGCTGAATTTTTAACTAGTTCTAAGAGTTTCTTGGTGAAGGTTTTGGGGCCTTCATGAGGAGGATCATGTCATTATCTAATAAGGATAGTTTAACTTCTTCCTTTGCAATACATATTCCTGATTTTTGGGAAAATACTTTCAGTTTTCCCTCATTTGATATATTGGTAGAAGATCTTGGGTATAGCTTCTATCAGTTTGAGGTAAGGTCTTCCTATATCTGTTTTTTCAGAGTTTCTTTTATCATGAATGGATGTCAGATTTTGTCAAAGGCTTTTTCTGCATCTATTAAGATGATCAAGTTATTCTTGTTTTTACTTATGTGATGTATTAATTTACATATTTAAACCATCATTGCATCTATAGAAAAGTCAACTTGATCATGATGTATAATCTTTTTAATTATTTGTTAGATTCTGTTCAGCAGAATTTTATTGAGGATTTTTTGTGTCTATGCTCATAAGGGAGATTAGCCTACAGGTTTTTTTTTCCCCCCTTTGGCCAATAGGTCCACGTATTTTTAGACTTCATTTCCTATTGGTTCTGCTACTTACAGCTCAAGATACCAGCTTCTGGGGAGTTGGGCTTGTTTTGCAGGTAATTTATTGCCTCCTTTTCTCATGATTCTCCTGCTGTGGGTTGTAGATCAGGTAATGTAGATGGATTCTGCCTCTACTATGCTAATTTTTTCATTAGACTATTTTCTTGAAATTTCCTTGAGTTCTTTCAGATTTTAATAGTTATGTCTGTCTTTAGATAATTTGGTTGTTAATTTGGGGGGTCTTCTCAATGACTAATCTTCTACTGGTTACTAAATCCCCTCCACTTTTTCATGAAGGAGGAACAGATTGCAAGACTGTATGTGGTCAAAGGACAATATATAGTTGGCATTTATTGGAAATCAAGGTCCATGTCTATGCCATCATCCACAATTTAAATAAAGATTTACAATAACATTATCATCTAAAACATTATTGACAGAACCTGATAACCTGCTTATTACTACAATTATTAACCCTATTTATTTAACCCTATTTAATCCTAATTATTTAACAGTCTGTATCTTCAATTTAACTATGTAAATAAAAGTAATATTGAATTATCAGATTTTTCCACTAATTTAAGTGCTATATCACCATCATTAGTAAAATAATTCTCCATATTGTTTATCTGAGCTAATCCAAACTTGAAGAAGTTATCAATCCTTAAGGGGCTCCACCTGCAATACCTTGTTTAAAAATATAATGGATATTCATGTCAGTAGTTAATACCATCTATACACATATGATAACAATATATCAACTCATATGACCATTCTACTCTGAACTTTAGAAATGTAGTCTATATGACTAATGAAATTTTCTATATAGATTGTTTAGTAACCTATTAGAGTTTGTGGAAGGTGACACCTAATTGTCATTGATATTATAGAACACAATCTACCTTAATGAACCATGTGTAGCTAAGTAGCATACAATTATTGCTTCCCAACACATCAAGTCTATGGCTGTATGTTGTCAGCACTTGACAGTACTATTAAGAAGAGTGATGGGGGTAGGGAGAGAGGAGCCTGAGGCTAAGGGTTATTTTGGGGTGTGTAGTAGAAATAGGCGAGAATCTGTAGGATAGAGAAAAACATGGCGGAGCTTCAAACCCAGATGAGGGTAAAGTGACTATGCTTAAGCAACAGAAACGAAAGTAAGGACTGGAGGCATAGCACAGTGGTTAGAGCACTTGCCTAGTTAAGCTGCATGCTATGAGTTCCATTCCCCAGCACCACATAAGTAGGGCTTGGAGGCACATGCCTGCATTCCCTGATCTCAGGAAGTGAGGCAGAAAAATTGCTCTGAGTTTGGGGCCAGCCTGGACTATAGGCTGAGATCCTGTCCAAAAAGAAAAAAAGGAAAGAAACAAAAGAAGAAACGAGGGGCGTTATGAGTCAAATAGAGCAAGTATGTCTCCAAAATTTGTAAAAAAGCTTTTCCAAAAAAGGCATAAAGAACTATTCATGGGAGAGTGAAATCCAGAAACAAATAAAAGAAATAGAAAAAATAGAAAGAAAATCAAATATAAAAATAAAAAAGAACCCACAAATCAATAGCAGAAAATACAAGCTCAATATACTCACAGATAATCCTTGCAGGGAGCTTGAAATCCAAAAAATATTTTACTCCCCAGCGTTGTTAGTATGGCTTTCCTGGAGTGTGCTTTGTCAAACATCTATCTCCTGGGAGAGCTCACAATGTGCTTCCAGTTCTCCTCTTTTGGTTTGCCAGTAGAAGCTGGTGGTGATTCCAGCGCCAATATTCCACGAATCGGCCGTTAGTCTGCAGTCCCCAGGCTCTGAAAACCTACCGATGGGGCATCTCCCTGCTTCTGCACCACAAACTGAGTGACTCAGCATTATGGCGCACCATGGCCATGGGCTGCTGTTGGTGCCCAGAGCCATAGATTGACTCGCATCTTCTCTGCTGCTGTCCTCGCTGTAATCCTTCCATGCAGTCACGGATTGAGGGCCACACGCTGACTGAGCATGCCTGCCTTTTGGGCTCCAGGCCTTGCCTGCCAGGCCTCTTTTTAGGCTCTGGTCTGGGAGCCTGCTGTCACCTGCACGTGATATACACCACTTTTCTTCCAGTCTTGAATCGCCACCACTCAGGCCTAGCAGATCCTCTGCCTTCCTAGGCTATCCAGGAAATTCCTTTCCAAATTTCAAATCTCTGTCTTCCACCTGAATCAGGCAGAGCTACTGGTGAAATGATCCTTCATCCTTGCCATCTTCAGTTTTAATTTTCTTAATGTACTTTTTAAAGGTAGAAAATTCTTAAGGATGTTGTTTACCTGAAGTCAACAAAATAGTTATTTAATTTTCCATTTGTTAGAAATTTGTGGACAGTACTATTTTACTGTATATGTAGTATTATAAAGGAATAATTCGGGGCATTTATAATGTTCTGGCCTACTATTCAACTATTTGCATAAAAAGTATTTTTTGGAGGAGATCAGTCACAGTTTGAGTGCAAAATAAAGTCAAATACAGGCTGATGGAATTAAGAGAGGAGAGAAGAGTGAATGTCAGGTAATCAGGGTGCAGTAAGCCTTGTTTGCACATTATCATTTTGGATAAACTAGATTAACTGTCTGCTGGCAGAGAGGGCAGCCAGGCCACTCTGTCCTTGAGTAGGCTGATTAGCGGAATGAAAGTAATCTTACTTGTCAATGCTCTCTCCAGCGGTAGTTCAGCCAAGCAGCATTTGCCAGCAGTAGCCTCTGAGGAAAGGCAGCAGGAGTCTGTCCTCCAACAACTCAACCCTGGGTAGGGCTGGTCTGTATCATTTCCCTGCAAGAATTGTCCTCAATATTGACCTCAGTGTTACCTTACACAGGTGTTGGGAATTATAAGGGAGAGGTTCCTGGAAGATTTTCTGCTTTAGGAAATGTGAGATTAGTCTTGCATTTTTCTTACAAACACAACATTTGCACATGGGCAGGTGGTGGGAAGAATGGAGTGGTGGCCTGGATCACCATTTTAGAATCTCAGGAAACAGGACAGATCAACAGAACGCTCGATGCCTGAGCAAGATGGAAAGCAATGGGCTGGGTGAATAGGTGGACGGTCTTCAAACAAGGAGGACCTTGGTAATGCACACGCATATTACCATAGTGTCCTTGGTTTAACATGGAACCATCGTAGTGTTACCAGTGGAGTCTAGCATGGTGGCTGAGCTCTCAGAAGTTGGGAGGTAGCAGTGAGCTGTCACAGCAGCTCGGGCTGATCTGGTGTTGGTCTGCATCAGGCACTGCCTGTATAATTTCAGACTTTGAGTATGAACACAAAATTTTAAGAAAAATTGGTAGCTTAAACTTTACATAAGAAAATAGGGAAAATTGAGGATGAATTATTTTCAATTTCTTAATACGGAAGAAAAAAAAATCTGCTTAAATGTCTCAACTTTGAATCTTGAATTCAATATTTGAAAATTCAGTTTGGTATTTCAAAGGCAATGAGTCACTCAAAATTAACACAGATGTTTTATTTGGAGACAACAAAGCAGTATCCTAAAATGTCTGGAAGTCTTGTGTTTGCTACCAGAGGTAGTAATTCCAAAGACCCAAGAAATCCTAGGGTCCCATAGGTCTGACTTCCATAAATTGTATTTTGTTTAGAAGTGGATTTAGGAGGAGCTGTGGTGTCTTCTCAGCATGCTGTGTGGCTGCAATACCTTTTGACTGGTCCTGTGGTTTGCGTTCTAGCCCTGCTCACCTCCTACATAGTCTCTATGGATTGGTCAGGGTGATTTTCTGCTTGAAAGACTTCAGAATCTTCCATGGTTTTCGGGGGTAAGACTGGTTTTCTTAATGTGGCTTATTACATGGTCCTTAATCTTACATGTATAGTGTACCTCTCCCTCCACATCTCTTGCCATGCAAACCAGTTGCATGTTCTTTTCTAGCCATGTTTACCACACTTCCTGCCACCTTCATCAGCATGTCATGATGCGGTCCCCCTAAGCATTTCCAGTACTCTTTTCTCAACCTGAAAATTCTTAACCTAAAAATATTTCCTGCCTCCTCACTCTCCTCAACACCATTTAGCAACTAACTACCACAGGAAACTCTTTTTATCATCTACCCTTCTTAAAACTACCTAGCAAAAAGCCAAAGAGACCAGTTGTGGCTTTGAGCAGTGACATAATGGGAAGAACAGATGTGTTTTTCCTGAGAAAAGCCCAAGGTGAGAGATGTACATAACTTTAAGAAATATACTCTAATGGTAGCAAAGAAAAATATATTCCTACATGCAACCATTTGAAACATTTGGACGCCTCTTGCCAAAATACTACATAATATTAATGAGTTGATGAGATCCCAAATCAGCCCAGCTGGCAGGTGTGACAGGCAGGTGCTCGCAGTAGCCTCCCTTACCACACCTGAAGTTCACTTCATCGAATTCAGACGGAAGTTATGGTAGCTGTTGATGCTAAGAGCAGCATGAATGGACTAAGAAATTGAGAACTTGAGGTGTTAACGTACTCTAAATGCAAGCTCGTATGCCGTATCCCATGCCCCTGAACCACGGTTTTCGTATCATGACAGAGCAGTGGTCACCCTTCATTTCTGTATTAATGAATGGATTAATGCCATTTCTGAGACTGAAATGCTACAAGGATTAACATAGACAGAGTGAATGTAGCATTTGCAAAATCTTTGGCTTATAAATTATCATGACACTTTATGTAACTCCCTGCTCCCATGTCTTAATTGCATTTTGTATAGTCCCAGTCTCTAATTTAAGCAAGTATGCAATGAATAATTATCAAAAGCGTAAGAATCCCCTTGCCCTATTCTTTGCCTACTGTGCTGTTATATACACTTTTCAGAAGGCAAGTGGTATTGAATCTGTGACTTTTTTTTCCTGTGATCATCCTGGTATCGTGAGCCATTTCTCCCTTGTGTACTCGTGTCAGCCCATACCTAATTGTGTGAGTTTCCTCCTTAAGGCAAATAAAAAGCAACACTGTATCTTATTTTCTTTTTCTGTTCCTATTATATGTTACTCCAGTAGCACTTGGAAGATAGTGTTTGATAAACGTGTTTGAATAAATCTACTTGTCTTTTGTTACCAGTTTGATGTTAAGAGTCTGAACTCGGGTTGTGAGCGAGGTGATGACAGATTTTTCTTTCACTGACATTTGAATCCTGGCTTGTAGGATGACGTGGAGGAAATGTGGCTATGTGAAATGTAGGGGAAGTCTCCCTAAGAAACTAGCCATCTCCAGGACCTCTGCAGAATGGTGATTTGCAGGTCGACAGTGGTAAGGGGAGAGGAAACGTATCTGTAAGCTGAAATCATCACAAAGCAAGCTATAATTTTGGAAACTGATGCATGGTCAGATCTCATATGTTATCAGCTGCACTCAGGAAACCAGTGGTCAAAAGTGGATGAAAGTTGAGAAGTGTTTGCTGGAAGACAGGAGTTTTAGGTAGGACTTGGATGCTTTAGAAATTGCCTGGCAGACAGATCTAGCCAGAAAAACTCATTATGATATGTCACATATTTTCTTCCCTAATGCTGGAATCTGTCCTCTGGCTTCCTTGTGGTTATAGCCTGCTGTGAAAGCACCTTGTTCAATTCATCAGCCCCACCCCCCACTGTGATAGAATTAAAGTTGAACGCAGAATATAAATTTTACATACAAAACTAGCATTCATTTTTCTCTCTTTAAATTCTATAAAAATGTAATTGCCATGATATATCCTTATCACCTAAAAAGTATGTAGTGGAGGTAGGCACGTGTCATTTACACTGGTATTAGAATTCCTTCCAAAGTTTATATGGTCTAGAGGATATCCACTCTGAGTATAATATAGAATGTCTTCAAAGTCACCAAACACAGAAAATAAAAAGATATAATATATAGAATTTGTTTGCTTAAGATTAATGTATCATAATATTTGAAGTAAAACTAATGGCTCCAGGAAAAATCATGCAAGCGCTAAATTTGACTTAAGTGATGTCTCGTAAGTCATTGTACATAGAGAAAATTAACAAACTTTTAGGCACCCTGTAGTACAGATAGATTAAAAATAGCGATAAAGGAACCAGAAAGCTTACGGCATGTACATATGAATAATAAAGACTAGATTTACTATAACTATATCAGACAAGGCTGACTTCACAGCCTTGGACAATTAGCAGATAAAAAGAGCTAAGTAATGAAAATGTCAATTCACCAAAAGATATAATAATTTCCCTAAATAGGTATGCCCCTTACAATGATTCTTCAAAATACATGAAGCAAAAGCTGACAGAAGTGAATGGAAAACAGATTAAATTTCCAAATACAGTTGAGACTTCGACTCTATTTTCTCAATAATAGAACAGGTAGAGAGGACTTGAGTCAGGAAGTATAACACATAGCGTATTAACAAACTTGATGGGATTAAAAGTAAAACCTAACTGAGATTTAAAGAGCACTCTGTCCAACAAGAATAGAATGCCTTCTTTTCAAGTTCAAATGAGACACTTGACCACTGCTGCCATATTTGAAATCATAAAGCAAACGTTTAAAGTATTTCATGATTAAAAATTAAAAATTTTGTTCTCTAACTTCAATGGAGTTAATTAAGAAATAAATAATAGAAAGTTAATGGAAATAGTTTAAATATTTGGAAAATAACACATTTGTATGCAATTTACTAATAATTCAAAGAACAAAGGGGAAAGTTTCAGGTTAAATCAGAAAGATATTCAGAGAAGAATAAGATGAAAACAATAAATTGGTAAAATATATGAGATGTTGCTAAATTGGTTTGTTAGAGGAAACTTTACAGCGTTGGACAGCCTGTTTATTCTTGGGTGTAAGTGCACAGGCTTTGAATGTGTGAGACGCTAGGTTCAATTCCCAGAATCACCAAAACCCAAAACAGAAGAGAACAACAACAGAAAAAATAGCAAACACAAAAACATTATGCTTTCGTTTGCTAGGACTGTAATAACAAACTATGACAACCACTGAATGGCTTACACAAGTGGGATTTATTGTTTCCAAGATACTGACGGGGTTAGCCCTTTCTGAGGTCTGTTCCAGGTCTCTATCCTTTGTGTACAGATGCCTGTCTGTGTTCACTGGGCTTTCTCATTGCATGTCTATGTCCAAATTTTTATTATCAGACAAAGTAAAAACACCATTCATATTAGATTAAGAGTTCACTGTACTTCAGTATGACGTCAACTCATTGATTAATTTTGCAAGTCTCTTATATCCAAATTAGATCATATTTTGAGATAATGAGACGATACCATCATCATGCTTTTGGAGGAACACAGTTTGACCTATAACAGATTGTATTAGCAAGGAGGATCGCAGATCAAGCACCTTTATTTCTGCCTTAAGAAATTAGAAGAAGAAAAAACTACAGGGGAAGCAAAATGAAGGTAAAAGCAAAAATCAGTTAAGTTAAAAACAGTAACAGTAGAGAAGAATCAATGAAATAAGAATCTTGTACTTTTAAAAGATCGATCAAATTGATATATATCTATTCAAACTAACAAAGAAAAGAAGAACATAAAATTAGCGTTTTCAGGAATGAGAAATATCACGAGGGACTTCAGAGACTTCAAAGGATAATTAGAAAATACTAGAAGAAATTTTATTTTAACAATTTCAGTGAAAGCACTTTTTATTAAATGCTGAAAAACTAATCAAATTGCCCAAGAGAAAGTGTAAGTAGAACTTTACCTACTGAGGGAATTGAATTTACAGTAAAAACAATGCAAACATACAAACAAACAAATCAAACTTTCTAGGGAAGAAGCGAGGAAGTGAATAAAGAGGGAAAATGGGTTTTTGTAACGACCAGGAGCGGGAGACTGACCCTCCTTTTTGCACCACTTGGTCTAAAGGTCAATTTCAAGGAGTTTTACAATTCTAAATTGAAACCTGAATGTCACAAAGTCATGTTTTTTGAGGGTAGAAATAGAAAGTAATATTTTATTTATGTGGCAAATGGTATTTGTTTGTACTTTTGCCCCGCGCCTCATGGTGTAAATAGGCCAGGTGGACGGATGGGGGCTTTATTTATTGCCATGTTTTGGGTTCCTGTTACAGGGCCTGGCACAGAGGAGGCACTCAAAAATAATTCTGAATGAGTGTGTAGACGAGTGAAAGAGTTTAGTCTTCACGCCATCCCTGGGAATATCCTCGATAGACAGGGATGGTGATAAATCCTTGACACGTGACATGCTGATTCATAAATAAAGGATGATTTGAGAAGGAAGATCCTTCAAGCAATTAGGCATAAATGATGCACTCCTCTCTGCTCAGAAGGCTGTGTAGAACTCAAGCCTATGAGCACACTTCAGAAGACCTTCTTTGCCCCCAGTGGTCTGTCATGTACTTTGTTTTAAGAACACCAGTCTTAGTTACTTCAGCGTGACTCCCTAAGCTTCCCCAGTGATCCCAGACTTGCGATGATGTAACTGTGACTCAGCTGGCTTCCCTCCCCCCCCCCCCCCCCCCCCCCCCCCCCCCAGGGCAGTAGTTTTCTGTTATGTTTGTCAAGGAGAGGTTGATTCTTGGGAAAACCGCTTCAAGAATGACATCTGAACTCTATGTCAGCTACCAAATAACCAATGACATTCTTACAAGTAAATAAATTCTAAAACATGGTGTGAAAAAATTTAATGGTAGAATGCGTTCACCTCATGCTGATAAAATTCTCCACTTAGCCTTTGAATTTAATCAAAACAGGATTTAAAACTTTTTTAAATTTCCAAAGTACTTATCTCTTGAAACACACGATTGTGGCTATAATTCAACATCCTGGTTAATTATTTCCTGCCAGCTTCTGTATCAATGGGAAAATACAGCAAACAAGCAATTTAATTATTTAAAAGAACACTGGAGCCATCAGACTTTTTCTATAAATGCTGCGTGAGTAAAAGAGAAAGAAAGTGATGTATTAACTGTTTGCAAGTCCAGTGGCTCATTGCATGCTCAGCAATCACATGCTACACATAAGATATTTATGTCACATGCGAATTTGTTGCCTAGAAAAATCTCTCAGCAAATCCACAGCCAATTGGCTTATGGTCTTTATTGATGAAGCCACAATGGAGCATTTGCTTCGTTAACAGCTCACTCATTGTTTCTGTAATGGACTGCTTAATTCTGTTAATTCTACTACTACATAGATGGCAGTACTTATGGTTCCTTTCAAACATGCATGCGGTTGCTAAACAGAGAACATCGAAATATATAAGTACTTTCATTTTTATATTGTTTTGAGTTGAAAAATATGTCTGTAAAATAAGATAAGCAGGAGTAAAAATAATGAATTCTGACATAACAATCTATAAACTTATTTCAGTGTATGTAGCAGGCTACTAAATCATTATTATTTGGCTGAAAGAGGCATTTCACTTGGATTAGCATGTTTTCATAAAGAAATTATTGGGAGAACCCTCTGGTTTAGAATCTTTTAGCATAACCATTTGCCAGCATGGAACTATGGAGAATACAGTTTGCAAAGCATTGAATACATCTGTACATGGGCGTTTATGAGCTGCTGCCTTGGGGATGAAGGAGGCTCACTCCTGATAGTGTCTGGGTAGGTCACAGAACATGACCTTGGGGGACTATGTCTGATCCCTGACACTTTCCTCTCTAATACTGCCCTCTGTTCTTCTTCGCCGCCGTGAAGTACGTAGCTGTGCCCTGAGTGAAAACTCTGATTAGGTTGAGGAGCTATGGTTTCTATGGATGACTTGGCTGGCTTGGGAATCTTGTGGTGACTGAGTTAAAGATGAGTATAAAAATTTGTCCTGATGCTGTATGGGAAAGTTGGGTCATAAGATTAAGCCACAGGATTCTTCTCAAGCCTGGTTTCTTATGACTGAGCCTCCCAAGTTAGGTGCTGTTGTCACATGGGTTTTAACCAAGAGCAACGGTGAAGTGGGGAAACTGTTATTCAGATCCACACTGGCCCATAAGCGCCCTCTTCATCGATTGAAGTTAATGGCGTTGTTCACTCAAGCTCACTACAAGCTCTGAGACCTTTACCCCATGACTGGCCTGCTTCTGCCACTAGTGATATGTGCACCCCTAAAAGGTATATCTGGGCTTCTCCCTCACCTATAAAATGAGGTTGTTGGCCTATTTCAGGGCTTCTCAAGCCTTTTTTTTTTTTTTTTTTTTTTTGTCACACAGCTGTTGGAGAAGCCTGCGGGGGTGGCCTGAATAAACTTAACATTTATCACATTTTAGCTTAACATTCAATATGAAGTTTAAATTGGAAATATTATCACTTGCAATATGATCATTTCTTGAGATATTAGCTGGGTTTTACTTTTTCTGCTGCAAAGAGCCATGCCAAGTTAAGGTGATGAGTGTCATTTCCTATATTTTTCCTTTTCTGTTTTATGAAGGTTGCCAGATCCTTATTTTTATTACCTCATGGGACTTTTTGGAATATAAGAGAGAAGCTGGTAAACGTTAACCCTTCTACCTTCTGTGAACATTTGAATTCGTGGAGAAGACTATAGTAGGTGTAGAACTGGATAGCACAGTGTGGGCCATGAGAGACTGAGTTCTGTCATGATAAATCTTAATGGCGCACTAGAATGGATTCAAAAATGTTTAGGACATGAATAAAGCACACTTAGGATATACCAGTAGGGTAGGTTTGTGAGTGTTTCCAGAGACAACTGGATCATTAAGTCTTTAATTAATCCACCAATGTCATAATTGATGGATGTCATGATTGCAAGTTCCTTTGGGAGTGTTGGTCTGGTTGGAAGGAGTGGATTTGGGAGCATGACCTTGGGGACACGTATGTTCCCCAGCCTCTTCCATTTTCTCTGCCTCCTCGCTGCCAAGAGATGGATGGGTATTTGTGACCTCACCGTAGTGTTTCTCCCTTGCTACAGGCTGAAACACACTGGAGCCAGTTGAGTGTGGAAAGCTCTGAGTTCAGGTCTCAATACTAAAATAAATGACTAGTTAGCTAACTAACTGAGTAACTAACAAACTAAAGTTTACATTAGTAAGATTTAATAAACAGTAAATTAAACTTTCTCTGAAGAAAAACATTTTGAAATAAATTCTTTGCTATTTTATGACCTTAACAGCCTCCCATATCTTACTTAATATGTGCAGTTACACCTTTGAGGAGAGTAAGGAGTTAATAGTTCCTTTGTTGGTCTCTCTGGCTCCTCCCTCCTTCCTTCCCCTGTACAAACTCTACACATAAATAGGTTTTAACTCAAGAGAATCAAGAGAACTACTCACACGTCCTTCAGCATGTGCACACTCCTGTAAATCTGGGTTTTCACTATTTACAGCCATCTATGGGAAACACAGAACTTGAGCCCCATCTCAACACCAGCGTTTTAGCTATTACAGTGTGCTGTGATAGGTAAGCAATGCAATTTCCTCAGTTTATTTGGTTTAATGGTTAAGATTCAGGCCCAGAGACAAGGTCCAGTTTCATATTGTTGCATATTACAGAAAGTTTCTTGCTATCATGACGTTTCTGAAGAAGCACAGATCTTACAAACCTCCAAAATACAGAAATGAACCCAATCCATCTTGGCCATGTTCTCATCTATCGGTGCTTCAGTATGGGGTGTGCTGAGACCTTGTTAAATGCAGATATTAATGAAGTAAATCTGAAAAGGAGACTGATGTCCCTCTAAGTAGGTCCCTGGTGATTACAGATGCTGTTGGACCCTGCAACTTTCCTATGTCAGTAAGTCCTAAAACTCCTGCTTGGGGGAGCAAGAGAGAAGAGAGGCACTGTTTATACACACAGAACTATAAAGACTTGGATAGCTAAAAATGGAGAGTCCATCATACCAAGTGATAGTAATAATAACAAACATAGTAACAGTACACACAGCTATTCTATTGAATATACTATCTATATTTCTTTACACATTAACTAATTTTACAACTCTGTAAGCAAAAGGCTCTTATCACATAATTTTGCAGGTGTGAGGGACAAAAGTAGGACACACAAAATACAGGTAATGGTCCTTTCCCAAGGTCACCCAGATAGTAAGTAATAGAGATGGTGTGTGGGTAGGCAGGCTTCCAAGTCTGTTATACAGCACCCTGTTTACTGAGTCAGAGGATGTGAAATATGGGACGTTTATGGCGAAAAGACTGATTCACCTGGGATAGAAGAGCACATAAAAACCAGAGAGCAGGTGGGAAATGAAGCTGGGAAGGGAGCCATGGAACAGCTGGGAGGTTGAGAAAACAGAGCTAAGAAATTTGGGCTGAAGTCAGTAGGGAAAAAAAAAAAACTTTTAAATTGTTAGCTCTGACACTGGCCAATTTTCACTGACTTTAATGGAATTTCCCCCCACAAGATAACAACATTTCAGACACATTGATAGTCTGCATATTTTTGTAAATGCAGGCATTGATTTTAACAGAGCTTCTTTCAGTTCCTTAGTTTATAATTTAGTAGTTCTCAGCCATTAAGTAAATAGAAAATTGATGCTGTGCTTAAACGATATGAACATATATATCTAATGTTCTAATGACTTTTTAAATACAGAAATGCATTTATACATTCAACCATACAAACACAAATTTCCATATTTTTTGGATTGTCAGAGGAAAGCAAATGCCATTGCCGGATTCCCTAATTGCACTAAATGGTCCTTTGATTGACACACAGGAAGCTTTGAAAGAGACCTAAAGGCGATGCCTGAAATTGAAGAAACCATCTTTAGTGTTCATGTTAAGAGACTGGCTATTTGAGCAAAGATGGGTGTTAATAAGGGGCTGCTGCCTGTTAGCATGCCACCCTTTTTTGTAGCCAAGACAGAAAGCCATGGTTCCTTTCATTCTGTCCCTTTTCTTTGTGTCACCGACCTTAAACGGAATGGGAGAGCTGGAGGTTTTATCTAGACTCCAAGGTTCGTTTCCTTCCCTGTCATCCCAGACTGACATCTGGCCCTTTCAACCCTCCCATTAAGAAGCCAGAGTAGAAACTTTAGTCTAGCAGAATACTTCCGAGGCCCTTAATCTCTACCGAGACAGATAGGCTGCCTCCTCTTTATTTCTCCTTTAGTGCACCCCAGGGTGGGAGAGAAGCATTTTCCCACTCTTTTATTTGCTATACAGATTAACAGGTGCCATTCTAGCAGATGTGCACACGGTCACAATATAGTTTGATCACTGTTATCTTCCCATCATTGCCCTTACTCTCTCCTCTCCCTAAACTTTACATTCTGCTGGGCTCAAGGCATATGATACATTTTGCGTGTATGCATCCTACCTATTACCCTCATGATCTCTCTCATGTGTGGAATCTAAGAAAGGTGATAAGAAAACAGGAGGGAGACTATTATTAGGGAAAGGAAGGCAGTGGAAGGGAAGGAAGTAGAAAAGAGAGAGATCTGCCTTCACTTTGGGTACAAGGAGCACAGGGTACAAGAGGACCACACCCCTCTCCCCAGTCACAGCAGTTGTTAGGGCGACACATTCAACCTTGTCCTCACGTCGTTCCTTCAGCTTGACAACTATTCTCTGATTTTCTACTTTATTCTTTCATCAGAATGACAATGGACATCATCACACTACAAGCTTGAGGGGTCCTAGACATCTATCAGCGTTTCTCCTTCTTACCGTGACTTATACTGTCCTGGAGAAACAGCCCTGTCCTAGGTGAGTCCCCCAGGACTGAGCTTGAGAGTCATAACACTGACACCACTTTTGGGTTAGACTTCTGCAGAATCAGTTTCCCTTCGTCACAGGGAGCCAGTTTATGATGGGAACAAAGCAATCATGATACTACTTGTTCGAATCTGTATACATTCAGGCACTGTGCTAACAATATTTTCTACATAAAATCGAAGCCTCAGTAAAATAACAGTTATTTTCTTTGTTTTAAAGGTGAGAAAGTTTAATGACAGTGCTAAAAGAATATAGGCTCAATACCTGTTCTTCATGCTATTGTGATTATAAAAATCACAAAATTGTGATCTCATTTGGTGTAATACATGTAAGAAATCATGATGGAATATCATTTTGTGATCTTTGAAAAATGATGTCAACTTGTTAGGATTAGAAAATGACAAGTTAATCCACAAGGCAATTTTTTTTTTGTGTATGTGACTGACACTGGCTAGCCTATGACAATATCTGCCTTGGATGTGGGTGGCTCAACCAGTAGACTGGCGCTTTGAACTAAATAGGAAGGAAGAAAGAAGATTGTGATAGCTGCTTCTCTGGCCTTGACCGCCATCACCAGCCATTGCCTCACTCCTGTTTTGGCATCATAATCTCTATTATAAATTTGCTACAGTCTTCAGATCTTTGCTCTTGCCCTTGGGCGTTGATTCGTGGCATAGGTGGGCACCGACTGACCTGAAGTGTCAACTGGTGTTCTGTCTCAGGCCTGAGCAGCTCCTGGCCCCCGTCAGCTCTCGCATGTGGAGGCTGTCATTTCATACTCTCTCTTTGGACTCATAAGCAGCCCTAATAAATTTACAAATATTGCTTCTCCCAGAACTCCTAAGCGATACACATTTGGTCTAATGCATACATGAAATTCACATTTTGACAATATTTAGCCTAGTGTATGATGCTATTAGAAGGCATTTAAAAAGCTCCGTAACAATAATTTTAGAAAGTTAATCTGATACAATCCCTCCAGAAAGGAATTTGATGCAAGACCCTGTCTTAGTTACTTATATGCTGGAAAAGAATACCCAACACCCACAAATGAAGGAAGTAAAGATTTTTCTTAGTTCAGTTTCAGAAGATCTCACACAGTCCATTCATGGGTGGCTGGCAGTGGTGGAAGCACGTGGTGGAGCTCTTGTCAGAGAAAAGTTCCTGATGGCATAGCAGACAGAAAGTCAAGTATGGGGGGTAGGAGAGAGATACCCTTTCAGGCCTCATCCCAGCAAGCTTTCTCTTATGACTAGGACCTAGCTCCTTATAGCACATGGTTCCATTGCTGTTTTATAACTTCCAAATACGGGAGGCTTTGTGGAACATTTAGATCCAAATCACGACAAACCCTTACTTACACGTACACACCAAGTCATGTCCCGCCACAGCAAAACCACTTCTAAAACTTCGTTTTATAGTTGTCTGTGTTGAGGGCACTTATCACAGTACTGTTGGCAATATCACAGAATAATGTGATATTTATTATTATGTGAAAAAAAACAATGATAGTGAAGTTATATGACCGCGTAGCAAGGCAGCAGTTTTTTGAAAGAATGAGGTAGCTCTCATGTGCAATTTTAAGATTAGAGTGCAGCTGTGCAATAATTAGAAAGTAACGAAGTTGATTTTAATATTAATTGAAAAAGATCTCCAAGGTATATATTAAGTGCAAATGGAAGAGAGTATTCTCTGGATACAATTTCTTTTTCATAATACCTGAACTTTCCATAACTTCAAGCTAAAATTCATATCCTAGGAAGACTTGAGGAAGGGCCTGCCTACTGTATGAAGTACTTGAGACAAAGCAGGAAGGTCTATTCCACTGAGCATGACACACATTGGCGTGGAGACAGCTGTGTCCTGTCAGATAAGCTTGTCCTTAGAAGAAAAGGCCACAGGAAAGAAAGATGTGGGAAGTGGAAATGCACTGAAAAGCAGAATGTATTTAAAAGTTGTACATTTGGCTCTGATGAAAGAAGCTTGGGTATGTCTTAAATCTACTCTGAAGGGCCTATTAAAAATAGTATTTCATTTATTGCCAAAAATGGATAAAACATTAAGTTTATATCGGACAATATACATACACACACAGACATACTTGTAGAAATATGCCTCACGTAGCTCTCCCTCCATGTAAATATATGTCTATGTGTGAATTATTTTTAAAGTTGTTACTCAGCTTTAAATAACTGAATAAGCTTTGATTGACTTATAATCATGGCTATCAAACTAATTAATGTAAATTAACATAACATATAAATGAGTTATTAAAATGTCATTGTGCTCAAATATTTCCTCATGCTTATAAAGTAGCCCATTAGTTTTAAAGAATGACAAATTTGTTTTGTAAAGAATCTAATTTTCTGACTCCAAATTTCTTAATTAAAATTTTAAAATTAGTAAAATAAGCAGGCTCTTCCAAGGAAATCAAAGGATTTAATTACTTTCTTTCTAACTTCTTTTCTTTCTCCCAATTCAGATTCTTATTAGGCAGAGACCATAATTAGATACCAGAAAATAGACTGTATTTTTTCCCTTTGAATGTGGTGCAATGCTCTGTTTTCTCTTTTCAAGAAACTAGAGACCAAAGAGGAATGTTTTAAGGGAGTAGCATACAATAACAGGCCAGAAGGAAAGTCATTCCTTCTGTGCTTTTGAAAAAAAAAATACATTCTTTTAGTTGTGAATCTTTTGACAATAACTTTGGCAATAACTAAAATTCGAGTCCTGTGTTTGTTAGGATTCATAGATTTCCAAATGTTATTAGACAACCTTTATGATTTATTTAAAAATTTTTCATCCCAACGCTATTCTAGTTCCATGCAAACTAGATTCAGTCCGGGCACTCAGACAGTATCTCACCTGTGGTGACCTGCATGCCCCATCTAGCCTTGAAGTTCCTTTGCTTCTGTGATGTTGGATGAGGCCACAGCTACACTCAGGCATGCGGTGGTACAGAGAGGTTAACGTACTACAGCGCCTTGACCTATGGAAAATGGAGGCAAGGGACAGATGCTTGCTCCTTCCTGTTCAGAAATGTCTGGCTCAGGGAAACACTCAGTGAAGTGCAAGGGAAGGCTGCTGTTGGACTGGGCATCACCTGCTCTCTGTAGTAGAGACCAACTTCATACATGCTTGTGTTACACTTTTTCTCCTTCAGTATTTTACCTCTTGCCCTGGATGCCTGCTTCCTGGGATCACTTCCCCATGAAACTACTAGGGCATCTTTACTACAGGCTCTTTTTGGGGGACAGGGGGGAATAGGCATGTGGTATGTAAAATGGCACAATTGTTGGTTTACACAAATGGTTTTGGAAGATGACAAGTGGTTTGAAAATGACCTGATCTAGGCCTGGAATGCTACCATAATTCTCACTGTTTTTTTTGTTTTTCTGTCTCTCATGTCTTTTCTTTGCTCTATCACGTTATCATTACTTCTGCAACAGCAGTGTTTCCAAAGAGCTCCAGGGAAGAAAGCTTCTGATAATTTTGGCTTCATAATTTGAAGTTCCATTGCTCTTTCCCAAACGACCCAGGTCAAAGACTTTTGCCAGCAAAAGTAGGGCCACAGATCTTATCCTGACCACAGAGGCTGATGAAACTAGGCACCGTGATAGCCCAGTCTGGGTCTGGCAAAGTAGTGAGGACTGTTTCCCGCATAAGAAGTTGACTTATGCCATTTAAAAAAATATGAGCATTGTTTTTCAATGCAAGCAGATATTGTGAAATGTCAAGCTTTCAATATCCTTAAATGTAGAGCAACATCTGCTATGTGTTTCTGCTCTCACACTTGGCAGACCTGTACCATAAATGTACAAGCCAAAATAAATAAACAGATTAGGAAAAAAAAAAAAAACCCTATGCTGCCTGGGGTTAGTCTCCACTTTTGTTCCCGATCTGTCTGGCTAGTCTGTCTAAACTGGATTTGTAGGCTTGTTCCCTGTTCCTGTCTTTCTGGTAATTCATCTCCCATTCTCCCAGGTTATGTTTGATGAGACTCTAAAGGTCCAGTTCCAAAGTTACTGAAGGGGGATGGTCCAACCTGAGTGGCCTGCGAATCCTGTTCCAGGGGTTTTGCTGGTGTGTTCTCAGGAATAACTGCTGCAAAGCAGTGTAGTTTGCCATTCCCTATACAGCCCTGGGCCTGAGATCATCATTCCTTCACTAGGATTTTTTCCCCCTATGTTTAGCTACTGTTTTGCAATATAAAGTGTATCATGTACATCTTTGGGAGAGTAAGCATGACTACTGTGCACAATTGTTTCACCTTCTTAAAACTAATTCATTCTAGAATTCTCACTCAAAGAATGGTATCAGCTGTGCATTGAGAAGAAAGCCAGTGGCTGATGAGAGTTGGAAAATAATGTACAGATTACAGACCTTGTGAAAGCTTTGTTGAGACATACATGTACACACACACATGCCTCATGTGTGCACATGTATGGGTATCTCATTAAACACATGGATTATGTACAATTACTACTTCTCCCCAGTAGTTCCATTGGCCTTTTCACCAAGAAAGCTTATAATATTTATGTTTCTTACAGTTGATGAGTTATTACTATTTTTCATAGTAAATTCCCACAGTTTGTTCCCAGTAGCTGTTTTGAAGAGTTTTCCTGCACATTCCATTATGCATATCCTTTTCTTTTTCTCATTATAAATTATTTATCAGGTTATAGAATGTGACATGCATCTTATTGAATTTACTGAAAAATAAAACGTTCAGTCCTTCATTTCGAAGAATCAACAAAATTTTCTTTAAACTTCTCTTGATTCCCAATGTGAAGTCAATTTTATTCATGCCATACACTGTGCTTTCTGGGGTATCAGATCTCTGAGCTCATAACACATCATGGGTCATTTGGACTAGAGGCTGCTGTAATAGTCCACACATAAAAATTGTGGCAGCTGAGAGGTTCTATGGATCAGTCTCTGCCTCTTTCTCTACGCCTATACTTAGACTGCTCAGGCATGTTGTCCATTTTTTCTAAGATCTTTGATATTTCTACATTTCTATTCCTTTTATCTTTTCCCATAGCTGCATTTTTCACCCTGTGGTTCTGAACTGAAATGTCGTATCACTAGGCTCCTTCCTGATGTATTCTATGTAAAGTAGCCACATCTACACATACCTTCTGCTCCACCAAATTCATTGATATTTTAGAGTCCAAAATAGTCAAAAATTGAAAAGCAAAAAATAGGTATCCATGTAAAGTGTCAACAGAAGAAAAAAAAGGTTTTAATATTCATACCATTTAGAAATAAAGACAAACCAAAGCAAAAAAAACCTGCAAAACCAAAGTAAATAAATAAATAAATTTTCTCCCTCCAGTGTAACCATAAAAAAGATAATTGACAAAAGATAAAAGATAAACTTTTCTGGATATTTCAATGACATCAGTTTGGATTAAAGTCACTTTTTTGTGTAAAGAGTATTTCAAATTAGTAAGACAGCAAAGAGTGACCCAATAGAGTACAAGCCAAAGCCATGGCACAGCGGTTTATAGATAATGACAAGCTGTGAAAAAAGATGCAAACATTTTTAAATATTAAAAACGTAAAAACATATCAGTCGACACAAATTAAAATTAAATCAACAATTTGATTCAACATAAAACAGATAAATTGAAATTGATGTGAAGAAACAGACAATGAAAAATTGTTACTGCAATTTGAAGTATCCTTCAAAACTTGGCATGGCAATTTTAAAGCAGAATTATTTTATACTATATATACACTGCGATAGTCACAGACAGACTTAATAGTGAGTGTTTATTGAGTACTTACAGTGTTCCGGACTCTGATTTGCACATGAAACATCTCACTTAATCCAGCCTGAACTCAATGAGGTAGGTATTATTCCTTTCACAGTTTTGCACATGAGAAAAGTGCAACAGCGTGAATGAAGTATCTTGCTCTAGGCCACTTAGCTGGCCACTAGCAGTGACAGAATTAGAATGAGACCGTGTAAATGACTACAGGGAACAGAGAGTTCTTTAGCTTTTGGCAGCACTGTGGTTTACATTATTGAATTGAAAACAAAATCAGAAAGAATAAAAGTGGCCATCCAGGAGGAACTATTGTTTTATAAAATATATGCTCATGTAAACAGTGAACTACTCCATACTAGATACAAGGAATGAGGGAATGCCTTTTAATATGATTAAACGTTGTGTGCCCCCTTCTCCATTCAAATATTGAGATCACTGTCTTTCAAGTAGTGACAAGGGGAGGAGGCCTTTGAGAGTTCATTAAGTCATCGCAACAGAGCCCTCCTGAGTAGAATTCACGCCCTTACAGAGTCCTGGTCGACCTCCCTTTCAGTACGTGAGGTTAGGTTTAGAGGATCAGTGAACCAAGAAGCAGGCCTCACTAGACACCAACTTTGCTAAAGCCTTGCTCTTGAACTATCTTAATTTTTTATTCATGGCTGTGATAGAAACCTGACCCCTGTAAATTAAGAGAGAAAAAGTTTATTTTAGCTCACAGTTCAGAAGGTCACAGTCCATTCATGGGCTGTGGCAGAAGCACATGGCAGAGTCCTAGCAGGAGAGAAAGCTGTTCACAGCATGGCAAGCAGGAAGCCACGTGACGGAAGCAGGGCAGAACCAGAGTCTCCTCTTCCAGGTCCTGTCCCAGGGTTCTGTCTTTTTCTGGGGCAAGTCCCAGTGACCTGTCCTTTTCAACCAGGCACCACCTCTTAATAGCACAAGATTCCATAAGTATCCTACAATGTGTAAATACATGAGACTATTGGGGGACATTCCAGATTCAAATTATAACATTAGTTTTTAAGTCTCTAGACTTACAAGAAATATTTATGAGCTACTCAATTTATGGTACATCTTGAGTGGACTAACAGCAGACAAGACATATTTAAGAGGAAAAAAATTGAAGTCGTTATGTATAGTACCATCAATTTTAACTATAAATATAATGCATCTACACATATGTGTGTACATATATGTATGCATATGCAAATACGTACCTAACTGCATTAACATGTGCTAAACACACACAAGTTTGGAATCTAGGCTAGGAGAGAAAAGACAAAATTTAATGTTTCAACTTATATCTTTCATGATATTAGTACATATTCCTTATTATGGCCTTGAGCAGATTGTATTGTTTGAAATAATACTGCTTAAAGTAGACCTAGGAAACAATTCTACTTTGGCAAAAAAAAAAAAAAATACTAGATCAGTCATCACCAACGATTTTCATATCTCATGGAAACCACAGAATAATAATAATACTGAACTCACAACAACGTGGAGCTTCTTGAGACCCACTGGCCTTGATCTCTGGCTCTCCAGAGCTCACCAGTGGCTCTGAGGAGGAGCAGAGTTGTTCCTGTGCACACCTGGGACCCATGTTCAGCTCACAGCAATCCATAGCTGATGTGCAGAGGAAGAAAAGATGAGGCTGGTTTGCGGCATTGATGCCCATGTGTAGAACATTTTGAGGACCCTACGTGTGCATGACTTTGGTTTCTTTTTCAAAAATGGAAATGAGTTTTAGTCAGGATCATTTTTTGTGGCATTTTACAGGTCTGAACACTGTGATCATCATAAACAAGGCACTGGTTTTAGCCAGCAAGCATCATAGTCTGCAAATGTTGACATAACTATCCCGATGCCTATAGTGCAGTCATTTTTGGTGTCTATATTGCCTTTAATGGAATTTTTCTGTATTGCAGCCAGTGATAAAATAAGAGTGACTATGGCTCCAGCTTTCCGAGGCAGCTTGCTAAATTGAGGCATGATTGCAGCAGGATAAATGCGACTGTGAACACACAAGCAGGCAAGCTCCACCTGCTGCTGGCTTAGTGAACACTTTCATTTAAGGGTGGTTATACTTAGTCAAGGGAGTATATAACAACACCTAGAGAGCTAGCTCTGTTGGGCTGTGGCAAATGTTTTCTCCTATACTGTTCACAAATTATTTATTTTGAGATAAAATATTGGAAACATTTTCCAAACTAACCAACCAGCAAAACAACCAACAAGCGAAAATAAAATCAGCTGAATTTAAAACTACTGCATATGCTTGTGAGCCTTGCGTAGTACAAAAAGCTTCCTGCCAAGGGAACAACTACATACTGGAATTTACCTCCTTTCTGCTTTTTGACTGTGCACATGGGTGCATACAAGCTTCTGCTAGGCAGAAGTGTCCCAGAAGCCCTAAGCAGTAACCCTGGGAGAATGATTTTGCATCAGATTTCTTTCTCTAGCGCATGTGGAAATTGTGATAAACTGAAAGTGACCACAAATGCTGTGCAATTCTTCCCCTGGAGAGTATGGCTACACTTCTACTCCTGAATCCAGGTGGGCATGGTGATTTGTTTGACCAATGAATCACAAGTGGAATGGTATTAGGAGGGTTAAGTCCTAGGAGCCTTGAAACATCCATTGTATGCCTACTAAAATACAGGTGCTATTCAAAGAAGCCCTGGCTCGTTTCTTTGAGGAAAAAAAAAATGTGTGAAAAAGGCTCAGCTGCAGGCCTGCACCAACCCGCAGACAGTTGAATTGAAACCATACTACTCATTTTAGCCATCAGATCACTGCAATCACAGGCAATCTCAGAAAGAATAATAGAAGAATTGTACAGCTGAGTCTAGCCCAAAATATCTGACCCACGGAACTGTGAGTAAATAAATGGTTGTTGACTTAAGACAAAATAGTTTAGTTTATCTCCTAGTAATAAAAAAAAAAAACACAATGGAAACAAATATGTAATACTAGGATTAGTCAATTACATCTTATAAATTATTGCTTATCTAATTTCTAGTTCTGAATGCATTAAGTGTATTAGTTTTCCCATGCCTGGAACACAATATTTGAAACTACAACTTAAAAGAGAAGAGTTGGAATTTGACTCACAGTTTTAGGGAGTTCAGTCCGTGATTGACTGGTTCCCAGGCAAAAATATCATCATGGAAGGGTGCAAGAGAGCCAAGGTGTTATATCATGGTGATTAGAAAGTATATACACTATTCAATGTCCATTGCTGGAACCCACATAGACACACCCCGAAGTCTGCTTTACTAATCCCCTAGGAGACTTCTAAGTCAGTCACGTTCACAGCTGAATTTCACCACAATGAGCAAGTTAAATAACATCAATTTTCTTCTCTGTAGACTTTTAACAATCATGATATCTATCATCCGATCTGCTATGAAGGATATTTGTTAAAATTAAACGAGAATATAAATCTGACGTTTACAGGGCTTAATACGTAAAAAGCGCTTAAGAATGGCAATGATTTTAGGCAAAACGCTGATTTTTAAATTTTAAACTTTAAACTACATCTAACATCAATATCACTTGCATCAAATATTATTCATAAAAACAATGGAAGAGTGATGTAATCAGTTTCTCAAATACTAAACAATAACTTTACAGATAGAAAATGTTATTTTATTTCAGTTACTTTTCACTGAAAAGTATATCAAACATTGAAATAAAAAGTTAAAGAAGACATAATTTTATTAAGTGATACCACGTATGAGCATATATTGAAAATCACATATTGACGATAACATCATATAGTTTAAAAAAAACTTTCATATCACATAGTCATCTATCACAATGGGAGTTATAATTTTTTCCAATAACTGTCAATAGGACTGTTCAGACTATCAGATCCTTGGTGACCCACCAGTAAACCTCCTAATATACCTGCATTTCTAAGACCTCAAGCTTGGAAACTCAATTTCCTACTTTACTCACTCATTCTTTGATTGTGTTGAACCTCATATTTAGTTAGGATTGGAGGCAGCATTTTCTGACTATCATTATTTTCTTGTCCTGTGAACTTTTTTAGAATTGTCTTGGACTTCTGACTGCTTTTTCTTTTTTCCTTTTTATTTTATTTTTCTTAAGTGGAAGAGAGAAGAACCTTAAACTAGCCCAGATCGGAAGAAGATGGGCACATACTTGGGTTTAGACACTGAATTTGGATGACAAGAGTTGTCAAGGGGCCTTTAACTCAGGGCACTAAATTGAGTGATGGGATAGTAAAAGGCATCACATTATGGTTCATTAAACTTTGATTTAGTCATGCTCCCTTGCAGGTTTATGCAAGTATAAGAAATGCACCACTTTCACCATTCTGTCCCCAGTGTTCTCTGAACCATGCATAGAAATGTGAATCTAGTGAATACTAAAGAAATATCTGTACACTTAACGGCCAGGATTGGATTTGGGACTAGTTGCCTAAACTTTCTTCATTTCAGTTTTGTTATTAGTGAAATAGATGTTTCATAACTATTCTCCACAGTTGGCCATTGATAGTTTCTTTCTTTCCTGAACATTCATTTTTTTTCCAATTTACTAAGAGGTGGAATCTAGCTTTTGTTTTCCTTTCTCTAGGATCTGATCTAATATTGAATCTTGCTTTGAATTGGACCAACTGCTATATAATCTGTAAGATGTGGTAAAAAACAAAACATGTAGTCCCTTTGTTCAAAAATTGTAGAGTTTCAAAAGAGCAACAGTAAAATCATTAAACCAAGTACAAGGGTTTCTAAGTATGGTACCTTCTTCAACTGCTTAGGTCATTTGCCTATGAATTGGTCTTATCTTTGACCAAGAGATTGCGGTGAGAGTTACACCGTTAGCTCTAGGCAGCTTATTTTATAGACATTATTGTGTTGTGGATCTGAAGTGTCTCCCAAAAGTCTCATGTGTTCGGATGCTATGGTTTGTCTATGGAACCATGTGCTAATAGGAGATGGGGACTTGATCATGAGTGGTAGATGGGGCACTGAGGCTGGTCCTGGTGAGGGCAGATAACTGGAGCAGGAAGGGTATATGCTACTTCCTCCCTTCCTTCTGGGACTCGGCTTCTTGCTTGCAACGCTGTGAGGAGCTACCTCCACCTCTGTTTCGACCTCATGTTTCCACTGTTGTCTGCAGACCATGGAAGGATGGTGACCTTCTGAAACTGTGAACTAACATAAACTTTTCCTCTCCTAATTTGTGTATGTTGGGTATTTTGTCACAGCAATGAAAAAGTAACTAAGGCAGGCATAGTAACATTCCAATGGATTATCATATGTGGTAAGTATATATGAACAATTTAGTGAAATGTTTTGTGTATTTAAAGTATTTCAACTAACATTTGACTTTAATTGACTTAAACTTGAGTCAACATCAAAAATGATAATCATGTAAAACTGGAAAACATATTGAGATGTTCTCTACCATGACATGATTCTCGGGTACAAAGCCACAAGGAAAGGACTTTCATGATGTAAGCTGCAACTACTTTATTTCACTACTGAAATTCCTGATAACGAGACAGGGAGAATGAACAGAATTCAATCCAAGGTCATATGTTATACTTGCAGAATGTGCTGTTATGCTCCTCTGCTAATCATGGCAAAGCACAAATTATCAGACATGAATGATTAATGGCATCAGAAATAAATGGAACTTAACAATTTTATTATGATGATTAATTATAGATGGGCCAAAATTACATAAAGGGATTTATGGAACCAATTCAGGCTAGAGTTTAAGTAGACTGGTTCAGAATTAAAAATTATCACTCTGGACATTTTGAGTCAGTAGTAGGAGTAAAGACTTTATTTTAGAAGATTTATGTGAAGATAGTCAAATAGGTTAAGTGCTAAGTAGAATTTGCTGGTTCAGTCATGGAAAATATGTTTCTTGAAAGTCTGTCAGGTGCAAGCTTCTGCACTTGAACCAGAAATATCTGCATGCCCCATGTTTATAGCAGTACAACTAATAATAGCTACATCTTGGAAGCAGCTGATGTGTCTATCAACAAATGTGTGGATAAAGAAGATAGAAGGATTTCTTGTTCTGCATAACTTTGCCAGAACCTATTGCTTTTTGAGTTATTGATAAAAGTTATTCTTACTGAAGAAGATGCCCACAGTGGAATACTACTATGGCATAGGGAAAACCACATTTTATTTATTTGTAGGAAAATAGGTACAATGTGAGATCATCTTGCAAAATGAAATGAATCGGACCCAGGAAGTTGTCTCATTTATACTTTAATGTGAGAAAACCAAATTACAAAAAAAAAAAGAAAAAGAAAATGAACAAATTAACAGTATGAGGGGGCGGAGCTAGGAAGATACGTTTATGGAGAGAGAAGGGAATGTCTGGGAGGGCAAGAAGGGGGGAGGAAGAAGGGGAATGAGAGTGGTCAGAATTCTCTACGTATGTGTACCAATTCCTCAAACCGAATGTAATTATTATGTATCATAAATCATAGTAGTAAGGAAAATAACTTTGAGGAAAATAGTCACTAAAGTTTCCTCTAGTTTCCATAGAATTTGAAAGATCTTGGTAATTAAATGATGCTGCAATTTTTAGACTGTGTAGAGTTGCTTGTGAGGGGACTGGTGAAAAGGCTGCTGGGCAGGACCGTGAAGGGTCCCGTCTTCCCTTCAACCAGAGCCAAGGTTCAAATGCCTTTCACGTCAAATACTTTTCAGAAGATCATAATTCAACAATGGGTTCCATGGCTTTAAAAATTACGTAAATATTTGCCTGCAGCAATTCACATATAAAACTTGGTCGCAGGTGTTGAGTGAATTTCTGTGCCTACTCGTGCATCGGAGTTTCTGCAGTTGTAAAGCAGCAGTCTGCTCCATTCGCTGAGCAAGCACTTATTACACATCTACCTTATTCTAAATAGTCTTTTAGAGGCTAGGCACATAGGCTTGAAAAACAGTGGGCAGTGTTCCTGTTTTTGTCTGATACACAGAAGAATAAAAAATAAATAAACTACTTCTCAAGAGTGCTAATTGCAGTGAAGAAAACAAAAGTGTAATTTGAAGCGAGCATAAATGTTCAACCAAGACGTAGGTCACTAGCCTCATGATCAGTTCACTTTCCCTTTTGAATCATAAATGATAAAGCTAATTGAGGTCAAGCTCTAATTACGTCCATGACCTGAACAGTGGTGCAGTTTCAAAGCCTGCCAAACCTATGCTGCCCTCACTAATTCTTGGATAAAGAGACTGTGGCCTAAAGTGGCCCAACGAAGGCCCCTGGCAAATGGTGGTTGAACTGAGAACTGAACATTTGTCTCTGTTCTCTATCATAAGGAAAATCTATTGGTCAACAAAAGGAAAATTACAATAAAGATCTAGTGATGACAATAACAGCAAAAACAATGTTAAATTTAAGAGTAGCCCCTGATTATGTTACTGGAAGACTTTGGAAATGTAATGTTCTCTCTGATATGAGAGACCCAGAGCACAACTCCTATGGAACTTAAGACGAAAGACAGAGTGAAAGAAGGGAGTGGGGTGGGTAGGGGGAGGGACAAAAGGAGAGTGGGAAAGCCCTTGTCACCTTGACAAGATACATATGTGCATGAAAGGCTCAATTTCATTATAAACCTTAAATTTTGCATGTGTACATATCAATACAATGGGGGGGGGGGAGAAAAAATAAATATGCAATGCCTCATTCAGTATATTAATCATGTAAGAAACTTCCCAGTGACCTCGATGTAGGACTGCTTGTGGGGGTCATATGACATTTTCAAGAGCTCTCTCCTAGTTGGTCTTTACTATCCTCACAACTCTTTCTGTTCATGGCACCTGGCTAAACTTTTCATAGAAGAAATCAGATACATTCCTTTGCTTAAAAAATCTTCCAGCTGCATTTTAGCACGTGTTCTCAGGAGTCAATCCAAAACTTAGCATCAGCGCCTGGAAGGCCCGCCATGATTTGATCCCATTTAATTTTCCACCCTCAATTTTTCCACACTCTGCTCACACTGGCTCCCTTACTGCCTCTGCGTTAGGCTAAGTACAGTCCCACCCCTAGGTCTTCACTGGGTCAAGTCTTTCAAATGGCTTCGTACTTAGACCGATGTAACTTTTGTAAATAGACTCTCTTTTTATTCAAATGCTTTGAATGTTCATCATAGAATTCACCACTGTTTACAATTAAAAAGTATCCCTATATTTAATATATACTGTCTTTATTCCCACTAGAATATAAGATACAGCAAGGCACTGAGCCTAGTGGGATGTTTTTGCTGTGTCCTCAGCTCCTGGATATATAGTTGACTCACGGGGTGAATCAATCTTATATACTGAATGAACATCAGGCAGATGAATTGAAGTCGTTAGTGACAGAGCTGTCCAGGCTTCCAACGAGCCAAATGGGCATACATAGAGAAAATCGTACTATGCTATTTGGTGACTCTTACCTTGAGCTGAGTGCTGAGCTTCATTTTGGCTCAACTTCAGTTTATGTTTCCCAGAAAACAGTATTTGACAAGAGTATCTGAGGTCTGTTGGATTTGGAGTATTGCTTTGGCAAGAGTTTGCATTGATAACATTAAAAAATTGTGTCCTTTTCACATACAGTTCATCTTTAATTTTCTTTAATCCTTTCAAGTCCCTGGTACAGCAATTCATTGAAAAATAAAATGAAATGAATAAATGCATCAAAAATTGAGCTTTGCCAAAAGAAAGTGGCTCGACGGCCACGAGGGGGCTTCTTTCCCCAGAAGAGGGCTGTTTATTTGTTAAATATTAAGATTCTTGTAAGGTCTGTAAGCCTGGACAGGTACAGTCGTGGAGCATAAGAACACATGCAGTGAGAGAATTCTGTGACCTAATAGTGAGAGTCTGAACATGCTTCAGTTTATGTCTTAAAACGTGTAGGTGGAAGGCAATTCTGTTTACATGTTTCATTGGAGCATTTGAACATTCTCTGAGGAAGCTACCTCAATGTCATGAGCGACTGCCAGCCTTCTATGAATACTTGTATTAGGGAGTGTTTTGTGTGTGTATGTGTGAGAAACAGAAGGGATTGTTTACTGGTCATGAAATCTACATTTCTACTCATGGTTTCCATGAAGTTTAAGGGATGTTATAACCTATGCTGCTTACTTACTAGTGACTGGCAAATAGCCAATCCTGCAGGGCTGTGAATTAACTGAAGTGAGTTGTGTTCTGGAGCAGGGGCAAGGGCCAAGGAACTTACATGAACGGGAAAGATTCAGGTTTATGCATACCTTGGACATTATCCTCTTGAGAACTGGTGTCATATTGGAAACTCAGTGGTGTTTCAGTCCATGGTTTTTGATGGCTATGTGTGTTTCTATCCTTCTGGTCACATTGGCTCAGAAACTCACCCAGGCCTGCATCATTGTGCTGGGCATTTTCTGATGTTTTTGACAGTTGGGATGTGTTTCTTATCCTGTCTTAATCATGGAACACCTCTCCTTTCTCTTGTGGCTCAGCCCAGACCTACCTGTTTGCCCAGACCCCCAAATCGTGCACTGCTCTTGAGTCCTACATAACGTGACTATATCTGCATGGTGTTTGGCCTAGATGTTCAAGATCATGATCTACAAATCAGAGAGCCTAAGTTTAAACTTGGCCCACTTATGTGTTGCAATGCTGACTGTTGTACTCTTGGGACTCAGTGTGCAAACCTGAAAAATGGAATATGTGATTAAATACTTATGGAGTTATTAAATGTGATCACATATGGAAAGCTCTGCACATAATGTCTAACAAATGCTTTGAGTAAATTCACCAACCAAAGAAAAGACTATTTAAATTATAATTTGAATCTGTAAACCTCACTGAAGTAGCCTATAAATATATGAAATATTTCAGGCCATTATGAATCATTGTGAACAATATTACGGGCCGTTCTGTTCAGTATGCTGAGTACAGAAGGAACTCCCAGTGACCCCAATTTCTTGCTGTCCTTGCTGACCACTGGACATCTCTAAGAACAGCATTGATGAACCTTACCCTACTTGGTGAATTTAACGCTGCTTTGCAAATTCTCTGTGGCGCTTCTGTTAGGTGACACATTACTCCTAGCCGATAGTGATATTGCCTACCATTGACTCATAGTCAACTCACTGGGGAACAGACGGGTTCCCATGTGTACATGCACATGTTGTGAATTATCATGTATGTGGGCCTATGTGTAACTTAAAAATATTTAGCAAAGGAACAGGACACTTCTTTTTGAAACTAAATTGGTGTTCTGTAATCAGTGGCAAAACTTACCTCCAAGAAACTTCTTGGTCCAAATCAAGGGATAAGTACATATTATTTCTACCAGAGCAGTGTGATGTATTTTAATCCTTGAATGTTTTTCGCTATTTCTGTCCCTATTTTGGGGAAAATACGCCTGTACATGTATGCTTGTGTACTGCATATACATATACATACTATTGAAGTTTGTGTCTGCATGTATAATACAATTTTATCATTTACGCTCATAGGGTAAAAAATATAGGCAAAGTATTCAGAAAATGTATATTATACTCCTGGTTCTAGTTTTTATTATTTATGAAGGCTATTTATATATTAAATTTTATAAAATAATTATATCTAGTAAAAGTGGGGAAAAGGATAATGTATTATGACTTTTAGATTCTGAACTTGTTATGATGTGAATTATGCTACATTCTTTGAATATCTAAAGAAATTTATACAAGTTAATTTAGATGAAAATTATATGAAATATTAACTCATAATATTATATATACGAAGAATGCGTACATACCTATAAATAAATAGCATAAGTTGTGAAATAACTTAGGAGAGGCTTATTTTCTGAAGCAAAATATGTTATATGATCAAACTTCAGGTAATGAAAAAGACACAAAAAAGAATTAGTTCTTGAAATTTTCTGTTATCTACGCACCATGCAAGTTGTGTTCAATATTATTTCATACTTGAGAATGAAGAGGAGATAGATTATCCAGGTTTAATGCTATCTCTTGCTTTGTAGTACAGGCTGGTCGTGAACTCACTGTGTAGCCCACACTGGCCTAGAACTCTTGGCAGTCCTCCACTCTCAGCCTCCTGGATAAGTGCTGGGATTATAAATGTGTCACCATGTCCAGCCAAGCAATTTGTAATTGGTTCTAGGGAACTGAATCAGGTCTTTCCACTTCCTAGGCAAGTGCTGTAGTCACTGAAGTATACCCCTAGCCCACTTTAATAGTTCTAAGGGGCAACTTATTAAATTTTTGGCTTATTTATTTCTGTTTGTAATGTGCTAATAGCAGCGTGTCCTCATAGAAGTGAATAAACTGACATATTTAAAATGCTTGTAGAACTCTTAGACATACAACAGGAGCCTAATAAATATTAGTCAATGTTATTTATTATTTAAATCTGTGTGGTGTGTCTGTACGGTAGGCAGAATTTCCTAAGTGGCTGTGCAATACCATCCTACTAGAAGCTATAAATATGATAAAATATTACTCCTGTGATTGGACATCAATTGTTAGAGGCCACAATTGAGTGCAACTGAGGGAGACCAGCCACGCAAAACAGATCCAATGAGATGAGCCCTTAAAATCAGAGATTTTTCTCCGATTAGTGGTAGAAGAAATGAAATGGATTTGGTCTATGACAAAGGCTTCATGATTCTTGCAAGTTTGAAAGTGGAGGGGTCCTGTGAGACGCCTGTGCGGGCTCATGAAATTGAGAGGCTCCTGGATGACAGCCAGCAGGGGAATGGGAGCCTCAGTCCTACGATTGCAGATGACTGAATGCTGCCAGGAGCCACTGTGTTTAGAACAGTTTCCTGTCTTCAGCGGAACAATATATTTCCAGACAATACTCAGATTTTAGCCCAAGCATAGGATCCAGCTACACCGTCACAGACTTTTAACCTGTAGAACTGTAAACTGATACACAGGAGGTGTTTTGAGCCACTAAGTTAGTGGTATTTGGTTGTTGGGCAATACAAAATAAAGTGTTTTCATTTGATGTTAATTAAAATAGTCACTCAGAGCTTAGGTGTTTTTTGTAACCAGACACCACTCTCCTACAACAGTGACTGCCGATTTTGTACTCTTAAGATAAGACCAATTGGTTAATAGCAAGACATTACAATTTCTGACAAAGCATCATGCTAAACAGAAATTATTTTACTATTGTTCTTTCCAGGACCTTTGGGACATTGATAATTAGTTACACATTAAACCCAAAACTTCTCTCTGAAAGTTCCTTACGTTGATGAGATAAGTGAGGTAAATTTCATTATAGTTGTGGCAGAGGACACTAATCTTCATAGAGCCATAAACGGTTGATTTTTTTTAAGCTAGGAAAGTACTTAAAAGATTGAAATCAGTGGGAGGGGGAAATATTATAATAAATCCCCGTGACAGTGCCAAAGCCTGGGTGGATCTTTTGGGATTAGTGCTTGTAGCTTAGGGAGTAGGCTGACCTATGGCACAATACAATTTTTTTCCTGATTTTTTAATTTTTTTAGTTGGAATTTGAAGTTCCAGATGACAGTTGTTTGCCTTTTTATTGTACAGCTCTGCTTTCTGTGCATGGAGGAAAACACTTCTAACAAATGCCCGAGGAGAGAACGCATGAAAAGACAAAGAAAAGAGAGTTCAGTGGAAGTAGGAAGCACAGGGCCAGAAAGAGAACAGAAGAAGAAAATTTGACTGTTTGGTCTGCTCAGGCTTCACTGTTGGTTAGATGCCAGTTACTGCAAAGGCTCAGGTCTGCCATGTCCATTCTATGTGGCTGAGCAGAGAGAGGGAAGCATCCGCCATCGGCACGGAGAGTAGATGAGTGCCTTGGTGTTTTCTCTGCTTATGGGCAGTGCCTGGCTTTGGTGAGCTAGATGCTCTTACTTAGATAATATAGTATTTGCCTATAATGGAAACCATGAGAATTTATGAACTGATTTTATGGTTTTTTGTTTCAACACAATATTTATCAAAAATTATCATCGTTTCTGTTTTATTATTTTTCATAGCTTTCAACCCTGAAAATCTGGAAACGTTTTCTGAGAAATCTGTGACATAATGCTATGCTCCAACTTTATTTATTACTCGGGATCAACCAAAACATGGATACTGTCTACAGCGAGTGTGGATTCCGTTGATGAAGGAAAAGCAGGTAGGTAAATGCTTTTACTTTTTAAAAATTAAACTAATTGTAATAATTTTTATATTCATAGAAAAGTTTCAAACACCTTATAGATATATTTCCATAAACTCCTAATTGAATTTCTCAATATTGATATCTATCAGTGATGGCATTATGGTACAACTCATAGTAACTCAGAATGTGTCTTGGTTTATTGAGATCTTCTGTGGTTTCCTCATCTGTGTTTTATAGTTTCTAGATATGAATCACAGAGATAATTTTCTAGAATTATACCTACAGTTTTCACTTTGATCTCTGTTATTAATGGTATTTATTTTAATTCCAAATTCCAATTGTTTGTTGCTACTATATAAGAAAATGCTGTTTGCAAATACTAAAAATAATAATTTGGGGGAAAATAGAGCATTTTTGTATACATCAACTTTATATCCTATGACTTTGGTATTTTGTTTTATTTTCAAGAGATTTTTATTGGTTGGTGTAGGCGTTTCTTACATATAGAATTGCATTGTTTTTGTTATTTTTTCTGAATTTTCAATTTGAGTACATATTTTTTTTTGTTTTATTGAACTAAGACTTTTAGATGATGTTTCATGGAGTTGGGAAGAGCAACCGTCCCTTTTTTCAGTATTAGCAGAAAGGAATCTTTCTAAATATAGAATGTGTGTCAAAGAGGGAAAAAAATCACCGATCTCGTGATTAAATCTCAACCCATTAGTGCTCTGTGTCTGTATGTCTTAAGTATTCTCCATTTACATAGTACTCCCCCCCCCCACCCAGCCCCTTCGACTTTCAACATAAGACAGGTTGGACACAAAGGCCTCAGAAGGCCTGAGTGTCCTTTTTCCAGGAGGAGCGAGGCTCTGGAAAGGCCTTCTTCCTTGGAGAGTCAGAGTTTCTTACGCAGGGTGTCTAGTGGTACTCTCACTGCCTGTGCAAGATCTTTGAGGGTATGTTTTTCAGATTTTCACCTTGACAACCTGTAAATGTTTCTCAAGGCAGAAACCACGAGCATGTTGGAGCCTCCCTAAATTTGCTATCACTAGAAGTTTCTAAAGCACTCACGCACACCAATTTGTATTCAGTCTCCAGAAATTCAGCAGCATTTTCATTTATTATTTTTTAACTGGTTTATAGCTTCAGAATATTCTGGTTCAGGGAAGCAGATTCCAGCTCCAACTCTTACCGTCTCCCTTCTCTCCTAGTTTCAGGGTAGCAACTGGCCATATGACAGTTCCCAAGGAGGCATTGTTTTTCAGTTTGTTCAGTTTTTTTCTTGTTATGAGGATGGAGTGACAACTCCTAAGATAATTACCTGACTGTTACACAACAGAGAATACCATTAAAGTCCATGAAAGAAGTTTATTTTAACACATATTATACCTTACATTAGGGGTACACTCTTCCTTGGAGATAATCCCGCATTTACTCTGCAGTCCAGTGCTTGATCCTGAATTCAACAACCCAGATAAGCCAGATCCCTGTACTCTATAAAGCACCCCCTCCCTTGTGCCCACTTAAACAATAGTCTTCACTGGCCAATATGGGCATCTACCCCACCCCTGCTTTGATGGATTGGCTATGGAGACAAGGCACCGCTGAGAGGCACCTACCTGCTTTTAGTTACAGGTGAATAATTCCACTTTGGAACCCTTCTTTGTCTGTTCAGAAAAACCTAAAGGCTTCCCCAGGTGGTGTGCCTCAACTGTGAAAAATTTCTTGCTTCCCAAAGCTGAATTCTTCTTCTTTGTAACTCAGTTACCATCCTATTCCTGAGCAAAGGTAGCCAACCTGAATCCTCCTGTAACCTCTCGATGGCTTTTATGTTAAATTCCTTGATTAAGCACCTCCATTACCTTAGCTGTTCCCTGTATGACCTAGTTTCTATTCTGGAAAGTCTCCTTTGGGCAACTTCTCATTTTTCCTTCAATATCCCACTTAATGGCATTACATCCAGAATTAAACACAACCAAGGAAGTTTATTAGTCCTATTTGTAATTGTGGATTCTGTATTGTAGACATTTTATCTGTCACTTAGGATTGTAGGGTTTGTTTTATAGTGATTTGAGGATTAATTTTTTTAACAGAAGTAAACAGAAAACATCAATTACCCTACATATTTTATTTCTTCAAATAGTACAGAACAGTATAATGCCTCTTAGTTTTGGAATCCCTGTACTGATTTTGGAGAGTATGGAGTAGGTAGAAATCTTCATAGAGAGCTGACTTCAGCTGGAAAATCTTCAGATTATTATTTTTCTTTGCTGAGGGAAGAGTATTTATTACTGTCTTTTTTCAAATTCAATTTTACAAACCAATTCAATAAACAGTTATTTTTCTAGGCCAACAGAGCTAAAAATATTCCCCAGTTCATTGCCTCACAAAATCGCTTTGATTCTAATGAACTGAGACAGGAAGAATAAAGAAAACAAAAGCACTTGTTGTTTCATCATCTGAGGTTTGCTCCCAAGCACCAGCCTTTCCTGGGCTGATTCCCTCTCACCTGTGGTTTTTGTGAGAACTCTTCAGTATTACCAGGGCATCTGGACGGTTCCCATATACATCATCCAGCCAGCCAGGCATGCAATCACCCAATACACAGAAGTTCACAATGCAGTGCTTAACCCAATGCTTAAGGAATTCTCCAGAAATAAAAGTTTCCATAGCCAAGGTGACCTTCTTTCGTCATCCCCATGGTCAGTGAATGTGACATGACTTTGGCGAGAGTGTCCTACATTAAAGTTCAAGCTGCATTAAATGATCAATTTTTTAAAAATTGTTTTGTATCGATAGTAAAGTTACGTGTCTAGACAGTTCTTTTCTATCTTTCATCTATAAATCTGCCTGTTGATCCTCTTCCTGTGTATAGGGCTTTACACATTGGACCTTCTCTCTTTTATGACTTTCCTGTACCATATATATATATTTTTCCATTGTAATATCTCTAATGTTACATTTCAGAAATTTTTGAAATGAAATTACTCTACTGGGTTAGTTCCTCAAATAGTACCGTGATACATACTTTGTAGTTTCAGGCTCCTCACTTACTTGAATATGACCGTTGTACCCCCAGAAATGCTCAGCTGAATAACTAAAGCCCACAGCTAAATATATAGAAATGTTTTGCTAAAACATGAAAGGCAAGGGAATTTCTCTAGTAGATAGGATTCAAGAGATCTGTCAATTTAAGTGAGAATTATACATTTATTTTACAAACTGCTCTCTAAAATTTTGTTTCTTCCAATTTTGCACTTAAGAAACCCACCACAGTAAAATCAGAAACCTTGTTACTATTAGAAATTATAGATACTTCTGCACTTTATTGCAGTTTTAAGGATATTTTCAAATACTATTTATGCTCAACTCTATTATTTGCTAAAATTTTCACTACATCCCATTTCTTGCATCAACAAAAGACAGTTATATTGCTACTTCATAAATTTGTTTCTTTAGTATTAAATAATTGTATTTCAATATAACAGTTTTTTGACACTTTTATGTCTTTACAGATTTTACTCTGAGAAAAGTACCCATGGGCTTAACTAGATTGAAAAATAATTGTTCTGTGGTACCAAGAAACATTAAATGCATTTAGTTGCCCTCTCTAATTTTATGAAAATTCAGTGGAAATAAACTCTGATGTCAGTAAACCCCAAAATTAGCACTTTTATTCTCTCTTTTTAAATCTAGATGTTAGGTTGTTCCCCTTTGTCCTTCTCGAGATGTCTTGTGTTCATACTTACCCATCATCCTCTATAGAACGAGAATGACTAGGATCTCAGTCGTCACTTTTGCTGGCATATTGATTATTGCTGTGTATGTGATAAGATTATTTTTGCCTGGAAATACTTCTCTCTTTCGTGGTATGGTAAAAGGTTTAATGTAATTTTTAAAAAAATTGATCAAGTGTTTTAGGGATGGACTAATTTTTTTTCCTTCTTGCTAAGGCTAGGCACAAAATCCTATTTCAAGGAATTAGGCTCTATCCTGTAATACTCAACTTGAAAATTAGCATTTTTGTCTCCAAAATTCAAGAAGTCTTACTACCACTTTGCAAAGAAAACATAGAGAGCACTCATCAGTCAGCAGAGAACTTTTCTTGGGGCATCTACATTGCCTCAACGTGTAGGGTAGCAAATAGGATCAAGAAAAAAATAAAAATTAAAAACTAGGAAGAAAATACCCTAAAGATCAAAATTTGAACACATGTAGGCTTAAAAATGAGAGTTCATTGGTGTCAGATATAAAAAGTGAAACTGAAGCATGAATTAGTAGGAGAAAAACAAAACATAAATTGTATGATGCTACTGATTCATATTTGGAGGGGAAAGACCCAAGGGTGAGGGGAGAAATAAGTGAATACTAGGAGGAGGCATCAGGAAAAGAATTTCCTGCTAAGACTGAAGTGATTTTAAAAGCCACCAGTGATACCAGGGTTTGAAGAGAGGCAGTGTCATCAGTGTGAAGTAGAACTTTAGAACTGAGATGAAGGAATTAGAAAAAACTAAATTTTTGTCGATATTACTTAAAGTTCACCTAACTTTATTCTTCTGGTGTTTTTAATTTTTAAAAATTTTTTGTAGATGCCTTGTTTCTTGTTTGTTGACTTTAAAGTCTTCACTTTATTATCCAGTTAAAGAAGCCTTCTTGCCAAGTCAAGTTAATTTAGCACAATAATTTATAGAGAAAGGAAATAAAATGTATTATGAATCAGGCTCCTCTGGTGGTTAACTAATATTTGCACTGCATACATAGAAAACAGACCACGAGGCTTAACATTGGATTGTTTGTTGTTAATTGCTTCTGTTTAGGTTATAACTATCAAATGTTGCGACAGGCATGGAGCTTGTATTATTCTATTGAATATTGTCCTGAAACTTCCAAGTTCTTCCCTGTCCTGCCACATCTACTTCTGCTTGAAGATATTTATTATGAAAATGGTTTCAGTTTATGGTACTCAATGTATGGACTTCCCACATGGCTACTTTTATTGTGTTCTTTCTCTGAGGTATTAGGGGTTGATCAGTACTGAGACAGAGTGTGACTGAGCTGCAAGAAACTTTGCTGTTGGTCGTCTGGAGAGACTAGCTAAGTCACAGGTATTGGCGATAGACTTGCTCTCAAAGAAAAAGGATCTCCAATATTTTATATTATTTATTTATTTTTATTGATGTTGTGAAAGAGGTTGCTTTCTTGATTTTGTTCTCTTTGGATTCGTTAAAGTTACATAGGAATGCTATTGATTTGTGAGTGTTGATTTTGTAACTTGCTACTTTGTTGAATTTATTTATTCTAAGGGTCTTTGGGTGGAATTTTTGGGTCTTCTATGTAGAGGATCATGTCATCTGAATAGGGATATTCTTACTTCTTCCATTCCAATTTCCATTCCTTTATTCCTTGCTCTTGCCTGAAGCTCCTGGCAAAATTTTAAGCAGTATGTTGAATAATAGGGGTAGCAGGCGGCATCCTTGTCTTATTCCTTAATTTATTGTGAATGCTTTGAGTCTTTATTTAGGATTATATTGGTTGAGGGGTTGTTATAAATAGCTTGAATCATGTTGAGGTAGGGTCCCTCCATGCCCATTTTATTCAGTCTTTATCATAAATGGGTGTCAGATCTTGTCAAATGTTTTTTCTGCGTCTATTGAGATAACCATATGATTTTTGTCTTTGCATCTGTTAATGTGGTGTGTTATATTTATTGATTTGTGTGTGTTGAACCATCCATGCATGTTTGAAACCAAGCTGACTTGGTCATGGTATACAATCTTGTTTATGCCCATCAGTAGAGGAATGGTTAAAGAAGAGGTGGTACTTATACAGGGACTTACTATACAGCTATAAAGAAAGACAAATATGAAGATTTTTGAATCAAAATGCGCCCACCTTGAAAAAGGGGTGGATGTAGACATTCATTGATTCCTTAAACCCCATGTCTCCAATGTGTTATAGAATTTAGAATCATGTATATACAAAGTAATAAAAGAATTTTTTTCAGAGAAAAAGGATCCTCAAAAGAGTGTACATGACATTTTAATGTGAACAGTAGCCTCTAAGTTCTCTACCTCCAATCCAAAGACAAGAATGATTGAATGATGCTTGTAACGATTCTCTCAAATACTTTTTTACATTTCAGCCACACCTATAATTGAAGTTCTAGCTCTAAAACCAAAGTGCAGACACAGGCAAGCTCTCAAAGTTGAAGTGTGGGCCTCTTAATCCGTTCAAGTTACCTCATGGCTTAAATGACAGAGGTTTCTTGCATTTCTGGGAGCTGGAAAATCTAAGATCAAGGTGTGTGCACAATTCCTGGTTTGTACATAGTCATCTTTTAGGTTGTTTCATGTGATCAAAGGGGTGAGGGAGATCTTTGTGAACTATCCCATCAGGGTGAAAATCCCATTCAAAAAGACTTCTAGCTTTAAGATAATCAACTCCCAAAATTTCCAGTCTTCATTATTTTTAACATGTGAAGGACATTTAGCTTTCATCCTGTAGTAGTTATATGACTTTAACTGTTTAAAGATCCTTGCTTTTCCAGTTAAATGAATGCTCCAAGGATGCATATTAAAAATAGTTGCAACCTTCTCATGCATTTAAATATGAAATAAAAATACTTAGCATTCAGCATTTCTTAGCACATCTTGTTTTCTTCTCATGAGGCTCTCCCTTGAATAGGCAAATTTTTGAATAATGGTTTGAAGATGGAGTAAATTGTCATGACTTTCCCATTCCAACATTAGCTAGACTAAAGCTTTTAAACATCATTTTTTATTGCTACCATAGGTATGCTTAAGACAAAGAAAGATTTGGGGTAATGTGGTTGATTTCTGTAGGATTCCTCTTTGCCCAGAGAAATTATTTGACTCGGACATAGGGCTCCATAGGAAGTAGTGAGACAGATGAAGTGAATATATTTCATTTTAAAAACTAGAACAAAGTGGAATTTATGAACAACGAGAAGCTAGAAATAGATTTCTGTCTGTTATCCTTGCTCCTGTAGCCCTTGGAACATACCCTCATTGGTAGACAGGTTTGATCAAAGCTTTCACTTCAAGGGCAAGTCGGAGTGTGGCTATTACCACTCTGTATGGAAGAAGGGTTAGTGTGATTCTGTTCTTCCTAGATTAGATTTAGTGAGATGGGAGTTCTGGAGGAATAAATTAGAAATGACCTTATGTCTGTGTCCCTCACTGATAGTGTGGTCTTCACTCAATTTCCCAAGTCTACTTACCCTTCTATAAAATAAAGGTATTTAAAGCTTACCGATTTAATTTTTGTGAGTTTAGTTTGAATGGTGTTGTGCAGCTTGAGGTTGAGTATCAGCTTCTGCCTAGGTTATGGAGATCCTTGAAGGTCAAAGGAGCGCTAGGCTTCTGATGGAAATAATTGTCAACTGTTATGAAGAGGGAGAATGAACTCAAGCGTAGGACATTAAAACAATACAGGTAATTCAGGACGAAGGTCTGGGGAAGACTTGCTTTTCCCTGGATCCCATGGCACGCACAGTATAACGATTGCTTCACACACTCCATGCTCAACAGGAGTAGAGAAATTTGAAGGGCCTTAGCTCAGTATTGAATCCTATTAAATGGCCTTTAAGTCTTAAAAATCTGTAATTGTAACTTAGATAAAAGGCGTTATAAAAATGGTCTGGGCAGGTTGCCTCTGGTCAGCTTTAGGTTAACTGCTGGGAAGTTACAGAACACAGGAAGGATTTAGAATAAACCCAAAGAAGGTTGTATACTACTATAAATTGTTATCAGTCCTCTCTGTCCTGGAACAGATAATAAAAACAGTCTATATTTGACAATCTTGCACCCAACTTTAAGCATTAGCAAACAGATCTCTTATTTTACTGTTTCCATGACAACATATGATATTTCACATATGTTTTTCAAAGGAGGAAAGGTGAAAACTACTCTCAGTGCTAAAATGCTTTTTTCCTCCTCACCTATTTTATTTATAGACACTCAGGTACAGCAATTTCATGTTCCTTTTACAATTTCAGTCCTATTTTTCTACATTCGTTGCAGATTAAATTACTTCAAATGTGGTTCTCTTTTTCGAGTCCACTATTTTTATGAAGGAAAAAAAAAACTTCCTTAAGATTTCTGTTTCACAAGCAATAGTAATTTTAACAGAGATGTTACACACACACACACACACGCGCGCGTGCGCGCATTAGTATATTTACATGTATATATTATGTATATAGATGAATTATATTCATTTTTGTAACCTTTTAATTTGTTCTTTGGGTATTACAGACTCATACCATTGCTAGGTATCGGTATGATTTTTCATTTGCTTTATATAGAATTTCTTTTTATTTAATCTGTTTAATACATTTAAAAATAAGACCAGAGTCTAATTTAATGAACAACTATTTTGGAGTAATTTTTATTTATTTACTTATTTTTGAGATGGTCTCAATCAGTAGTCTAGGTTAGTCCTGAACTCACTTTGTAGCCCAGGATGGCCCTGGACTCCTGGCAATCTTCCTGCTTCAGCCTCTCTAGTACCAGGATTACAGGCTACAGGCTGATTTTTATTGTTTAGAAACTGAAAAGATTAGAGTGAAATGTTTTGATGGCTAAAATTTTTTTCTTGAGTAAAATTAGCTTAATATTTATTGTGTATTACTCATGGTACTAGTCAGAGTTCAACAGAGAACAGGATAGCCAGTAAGGAGATGTGTGTGTATATGTATGGGTGTGATATGTATGTAGACACATATATACAAACATGTGCCACTGCACACATGCAGTTAGACATGTACCAAACATATAAATGTTTTATGTGAGTGTATATAATGTGCATAACTATAAATATGTACATACACATGTATATATACACATTTATGCATATGTGTATCTATATATAAAGAGAGAGAGACTTACTCTAATGTGTTGATTTATGCAATTGTAAAAGTTCAGTAAGTCCAAATGTGCAGGAAAGGCTGGCAGGCCAGAGACCCAGGGAAGAATTGCAGTTTGAGTCCCAAAGGGTCCACTGGAAGAACCCCTTTTTGGTCAGAAAGATCACACTCTTCTTCTAAGCTTAGTTATCACAACAGTGTTGTGCCAGGCATGTGCTGAGGCGGAGGTCTTAGAAGATAACACTGATGAAGGCAGTATGGCAGTGCCCTTTGGCCTTCATTTTTAATTATATGTCTAGGTATATAGATAATTAATATACCTAGGGTACGTCCCCTAGGTATATTAATTGCTTGTTGAACACCTTGAAAGGACCAGACATGGTTACTGCTGAGAGGATTAGTTTAATGAGGGTAATTATTACATTTAGGGAGACTAAGGAAGTTTAAATCTTTTCTCTGTCCTTTGTAATGGGGATTGAGCTTAGAATTTTTGCACTGAACTACATCCTTGGCCCTTTTTATTTTAAGGCAGGATTTTGGCAAGCTGCTACATTGTCCAGGCAGGGCTTAGACCTGTTACCCTCCTATCTCAGGCTCTTAAGAGTACTTAGAATACAGTTTTGTGCCACCATACCTTGCTGGGCATCCGAAAGAGTCTTGAGTCTCCTGCTTATCATAAAGTGGCTCATTAGCATGGTAGAAAATACTGCTTTAAAAACAACCGTTTTTGCTTGTGTGGAATTTAATTGTACCTCAAGCACTTTAGTATGCTATTTATCATTTGATTTGTGTATTGTGGCAACTCCCGACACAGCAAGGACAGTGTTCCACTCCCATCAGACAGCATTGAAGCCTGTCATGTAATTTTTCTGAGGCAGTAGAAACATTTTTGATCTTTTACTCCTTGACTCCTGACAGAAGTTCTTGAAGTGGAAGCCATTCCTTGGTGAATGCAACTGCCGGGGAAGTAGCCAGCACATGGGTTTATTTCCATGTAACTGTAGGCTCTGTGTCCTGTCAGCTTCATACGCTATTGCCACTGAGTTTGTATTGGGCGAGCAAACGTGCACGGGTGTGTGTAGAGACTGTGTACTTGCCACCTCTGAGGCCAAACCCAGAGAACTTGCAGCTAGCCTCCTCTCCAGCCATTCTCCCTGGGCTGCCCTAATAAGCTGCTTTCGCAGGATTATTTCCCAGCTGGGTCTTTTGTAAATGCATATTCACGAGGAACAAAGATTTTTATTCTGTTTCTCAGATCCATGGAAGTATTCCAAAGCACAAAAACAAAAGGAACCGGAAACAAGGCGATTAAGAAATTTAGAGTGGGAACAAAACTGAGGAAGCTGATGAAACAAAAAGGAATGAAGTTTTATTTCTGCCTTCGACCCTGTCCAATTAACACTTCTCAAGGTTCTAGTGCACATGTCCCCAACACCTTCTCACCACCCTGTAATTAAATCTTCCTAATAAAGAAGGCACTCCCACTGCTTACTGAGCCCAGACTCATTCTGTAAAAGTGACCTATGTTTACGTAGGGACAAGGCAATGCACGAGAAAGAGCAAGCATCTGAGGTCAGGAACACTGCCATTTATTTTATGTGTGATTGTTGCAAAGTCGCTCTACGACCGCTCAGACCCCTTTTATTTTTCTGCAAAACAGAATGTTAGTAATTATTTCTCAGCAACTTGTGAGTCTGCCGTGAAGCGGTGTTTGATGTGTGCTTAGAGTAAGAGGCACCCCTTCTCTTTAAAACAGAAAAGAAAGCAGTTACTACACAATTTTAAAGAAAAGAATGAAGAAGAAATATTTGGTTCCAGATCTTTTATTTGTGGAGGTGGGAGCGGGGAAGCATCCCCTTTCCCCTTACATGCTCTCTGGACTGCCTGCGGCACTACCTGAGCATATCAGTTCCATTCACGTGAGTCCACTCAATCAGACAAAGCAGAGATAAATCTCCACCAGATACCACCAATACTACTTTGGTTTTATCCAGTTTCTACCTCAATAGAAATATTGAGCACTAGGAACATCCCCAAGCCTGAGAAAAACTGCTGCTTTGATAAACCGATGTGAGGTTATATGTTTGAAGTCCAAGCTTTGAAGCTCAAGATTTTCCCACGAAGCATGGCCTGGTAGCACAGGCTTATATAGTTCCAGAACTTTGTGAGGCTAAGGCAGGAAGAGCGCAAGTTCAAATGCAGCCTGGGAAACGCAGCGATTTAGTGAGATCCTGTCTCAAAAATCCAGAGATAAACTCTAGGCAGGCATACAGCACAGTGTGAAGGCTTGATCCCTAGCGTCACATACACACACGCAAATTCACTGTACTTTAGTAGCTAACTCATTGGCCATAGTTCAGCTGAAGAGGGTTATAGTAAACTAATAATAAATAAATGTTAGTTTCTGTGTTGTTTTAACATTACCAAGTTCTTCCCATTCCAAAGCCACTTGATTTTCTTTCTTTTGCAGAGACTATTCCCCTGTAAGTGAGGGACATTTCTTTAAGTTGATATAATTTTAAATATAGAAGAACATTGTAAAACTATGTAAAGAAAACTTGTGCATCCTTCATGTCTTTCTTCTGTCTCTCTGTCTCATTAGTATTCAGAAACATTGGCTTGCATAGGTGGTTCCTCTTGATCCCTAAACACTTTAAGTTCTCCAAGAACCAAAAAGTTCTACTCTATAACCATGCCATAATGAACAACGATTGAGACCAGAGAGCTTAACATCACTATCATCTTAGTGTCTATCCACATCCCATGCTCAAATTTTGTCAATTGTACCACTAGTTTCTTTTATGGCTTTTTAAATTGCTTCTGCACCAGGACTCAAACCAGGATGACTCATTGCACTTGGCTCCACATCTCTGTCAAAACATATAATCTGGAGTGTTCTCAGCTTTTCTTTGTTTTTCTTGATGTTGTAGCTTTGAATTTTCCTTCATTTTAGTTGGTCAGGGACAGACTCAGGATTTTTTTTTTAAGTAGGAGCATCCTACAGTTGATAATATTGTTTCTTAATGTGTGATAACAAAAAATAAACGATGTGAATTTGTCCTAGTGTGGGTCAAATTAACTGGTCTCTTGGTTAAGAGTGTGTTTCTACTAACTTTCTTCATAGGACAGGTATTATTTTCTTCTTGTTTGGGAGGAGTGACATTGTGTGAATAGTTTGCTCGTCATCAGATGTATTCCTAGTATAAATACTCTCTTAGGATTTTTGGACCCTATCATTTTATCCACATTTATTGGCTAACAATCTATTAAAATGGATACATCTCCTTGTTTTTATCAGTATGGAGTTACTGATTTCTATCCTACTGAATATATTATGATCTCTTACTATTTAATTTTGGTCACCAAATGTTTTTAGATATAGCTAATAGGAAACTTCAATACAGGTTCTGTGTTTTCTGATGCATTATTACCACTTTTTAGCATGACCACCTTGCCAAAATATTCTCAAGATCGTGTTTTATTCATTGCCTTATCCAAGGAGTGAGGTTTTATTCAAGGAGAGCTGGTACTATGCATACTTGTTGCTGCTTGTACTGATTGCTTTTAGAGCTGTTCAGCAGCATAGCTAGTAAATATCTCTATTGGTTAGAAACCTTGAGTTACTTCAATCCCAAACCAATAATCCCGTAGGGTGTATTCTAATACCTCCCCATTATTGTCCGTAACTCCCTCACTAACACAAAGAAGCCTGTTAAGGTGCTCAAAACTAGAATACATTAAATCTAGCAAGAATAATAAAGAAAATTAGACTTTTAATACCTGCTGTCCATGATTGCTACTGTATCAAGCTGTGCTGGAGTCTCGCATGATACAATACATAAATCTAGTTCATGGATAATGTGAATGTGGTGATCCTAACCTGACAGTCCATACCACCATTGTCACTGGTAGATTTTTTGGGCCGAATAGAAGAAAAATGATATTCTCACTTTTTCTAGCCGCAGTTACATACACTGATTAATTTTTTTGTGGGTCCTAGAACTAATTCTTGGACGCAATAATAAAAATTTCAAGGGCAATTGGGAACAGTTCATTTATTGATTGGCAGTCTAAAGTCTGTGGGTGAATATTTCAGGGAGAATTTTCTTTTAAGTATCAAACCACATCCTAAAAATGGGTGTGCAACATCAGAATCTATTTTCCTCATTGAATGCAAGCCTATTGAAGGGGTCAATTCAGAAAGATCAACCTCTTCCCAACAAGGAGACACAATGAGATTAATGGTCTCCGTGGGTCTGGTATTAGGATTGCTGGGGCATTTTTACTCAATGTAGTTAAAATCAGTGGTGTAAACTTTTGAGGTCATAGGAAATTTAGAGGCACAATAAAATCAAGGAACTATAGAATGAAGGTTAGAGAGTTAACACCATGGTTCTGGTTTGAAAGGTGAGGCAGTGGAGAAAAAGCAGGGAATGAAAAAATCAGTCAGAAATAAGAATATCAGGGAAATACCAGGATGCTCAGAGGTCATGGAAAAGGCAAATTTCCAGGACCATAGACATCAACAACATGTGGGAGTCCACAGAGAGTAGTGTAGACCACAAGACCTGTGGGTTTAAAGAAACTGGGTAGATTCACATGTATTATAATAAGATTATTTCCTGCCAAATTTTAGACCCTGAGAATCAACCACTTTACTGAAGCATCTTTTTTTTTTTTTCTTATCCAGCTAGTTTTTTAGCAAAGAGCCTTTGCGAAGAGACTGGTGATAGCTAGTCACTGTGTAGTAAAGAATGTGCACTTTCTCCACATGGAAAAGTGTGTTAAAGTGAAAAAAGCCTCTATTGCTACTTTGCTTTACGGCTTTATGGTTTTGTTGAAATGTCTGTTCGGTGACTTATGAAGTATGTGTGTGGTGTGGAGTCCTTGAATGTTTATTCTACTCAATTTTTTTTGTGTGTCAGTGTCCTTATTTGTGAAGTAGGAGAGAACCTGTTCAGTGCAGTTTTGCAGATTGTAAAAACACTTATCATAGTGATTGGTATCTGAGAAATTTTTAATAATAACTAGCTATTACATTCGTTTGGTTCTTTTTGTTATATCTTTGTAAACATTGCATTATTTCTGTTTTGAAACAAGATTATAAGATAGCTGAGTAGAATCATACTGTACGTTATATGATTAGTCTAAGGACAAGGAACCATCCTGTGTCTGAAGCATAGAATCATGAGTGCTAAGAGGGACACCCAAGTCTTGGGTTACTGAAGCCCAGTGCTTCCTTTCTTTCTGCAACTCTTAAAAAGTATATTTTGGGTCCCCTGTTAGGTTAAAATAATTTATTTCTCCTTGGAATGAGACAAACACTTTCCTGTAGAATAGAGGTTATGGATCTCCTAATTTTGGAAGATTTTGATACACAACAAAACGTCTATGTTGTAAACCCTTTTGCCACATTCTTTTCCTAGTTACTGCTGCCACCAACCTCCTACAGTAATGATCTGACAGCTCCTTTACTCATGCATGCAGCACTTTCCACTTTCTGATGAAAGACTTCTCTCAGGCCTTAAAGGTACCTCCTTCAGGAGCACAGCTTGGAATTTGGATGGGGTTGTAGCTCACAAAGGAATTCTTGACCAAAGGAAATGACTGAGTGGACAGGCACTTCTGCTTTCGTCTTTATTGTTGATAATGTGGACGTTTCCTTGATGGGTTCCTCAAAGATGCTGGTGAAATTGAGCTTTAATTTCCTTCTCACGAGGAAAGATAGATTCACGAGATTTCCCTTGTTCTTTGTGTTTCATTCTGCTTTCTTGTGATTGCTTGTCAATATAATTATCTTCAGTCAAATTCAAAAATAATAAAATTTAACCTTGGATCTTTTAAATTGTAGATTTATACTAAATAGACTTTCTTTTTATATTAACGTTTTGTTTAATTTTTATTTTATATATTAAGGTTTATATATTATATATATAAGGTTTTGGTTAACATATACCTAATGAAATAATTATTCTAGTTAAACAAATGAATATATTTATCACCTCACATACTATTTTTAGGTGTGTATGTGATACAAGCACTTAAAGAATCTTTCAAGGCAAATTTCAGTATATAATGCAATATTATCCGTATTACATTCTATATTATATTTATTATATTACCAAAAATGAAAATCCTTATTTTAGGGTCTCTTTGCTAGGAGAAATCAATCTTAAACACCTCAGCTCCCAACTGTATAAATACCACACTTGCTCATTTGGGAACTAACCTGCTGCAGTGACTTGGACTTGACGCTCTCTATTCTAATAATCATATTAACTTTTCTGCTCTCCCTGCTTTCTGGCTTTATGCTATTTGGAGGTCATTTGCCTAGCCTCTCTGAAATATTTGTCATACTATGCCTATGACAGATTTGAATGGAACATTTAGAAAAGGTATGTTATCTGCTTTCCCATGTCAGTCTTGAGGAAGCACTGAAGGCATAGATGTGCAGGTAAGTTATTTACTGATATCAGAATAATATGATATATATATATATATATATATATATATATATATATATATATATATATATATATATTCATTCTTGTGTAATTGTGGAAAGACTTCCTTTCTGTGGTTGAGGTTTGAACCTTAAAGGTATATCTCTTCGCATGTGGTCAGGTTCTCTGAGGGCAGTGATTCTCAAATTCAAGGGAGCCTAAAAATTACTTGGTAAGGTTGGAACCCAGATGGGTTTGCACGATCATGAAATTTCTCACGCAGTATATCTGCACCAGGTCCAGAAGTCTGCATTGTTCACATTCTCTCAGGTGAGGCTGATAACTTCTGTTCTTGGACTGCACTTGTTTCTGCTTCATCTATTTTCTATTTAGAATTCTAAAAAACATCAGGAGGGACCTTGCTCTGTATTTCTCTGGTACTCATAAGGACAAGTTCTTGAGCCCCTTTGACTGTTCTACCTAGGAAACGTTGCCTGGGCCTCTTCTTCCTCACTCTCATAGGAGAGGCCATGTTCTTTACTCTCACGTTGATCTGAAAAACTTCCATTCACAGTCACATACACCAAGTGAGGGTTTCCTCATTGTCCGTACAATTCTATGCACAAAATTTCTGTGACCTCCATCCTCTCTTAGGCTTCAATTCTGTCAGGAAAATATGTGAAAGACTTAGAAAGGGCCTAGAAAATATTATGTGTCTTACTACCTTTCACATCAAGAGTGTCGCCCTCATCTGCTTATAATTTTTTGAGCTATTTTATAATTTGTGAAGTAAAGAAAATATAATGAATTAAATGATTTCAGTCCAGAGAAATACAAGGTTCTGATGGAATGTAATTGGTCACTGTCCTATCGGTAGAGGTGATTTTATCTTCCTGCAAATCTATTTCAGAAATCTACCCATATCTATGTATCTCTCGATTGATCTATCTGTGCTCTTTGAATTTTCCATAGTCTGCTGTACAAACTCATTGGTTTCCCCCTTTGTTAATGAATAAAATACATTCTATTATTTATACATCTTTATTCACATGAGAACCACAATTCTACATCTCTTGCCAATTACCTGTTCCCAGATACATCCACCATCACCTCAAATTCCAGTGGGTCAGCTCTAGCCACATCTGTCCTCTCTGCACTGTGCTGTAAGATTCTGGAAGCTGCTGCCTTGTTTTTGTGTTCTCAGATTTTGAAACAGGTGTTTAATAATTTTTTTGTTGGGTAAATAAAAAGCACACGATTAGGGACTAAAGACTGAAGTATTGTCATGTAGAGTAAATGGCAAAAAGTTCCCAGACAGAATAAATGGCAAAAGACTCAGGAGAGGCAGACATTATAGGACATAATGGGCATTGTAAGAAAGTGAGAATGGTGGACACCGTCAGTTCTTAAACACTTACAATAACTTGCTGAAGAATTGAGCCTTATCCAGGGTGTATTACTTCCTGTGGAGCCATTCAAGGCTTTCAGATAATCAAGTGTGTATTGGAAAATAATCCCTGGGACAGAAACCTGGTGACGGATAGATTTACTGTCGGACATACATTGAAGTGTCTTACAATTCAGTTTTAGAAACCCAGCTATTACGACTGGATTATCTGTTTTCCTATGATCCGTTTTCCTCTTGTATCTTCAGTCTCCAAGGATGGAGGAATTTGGGAAATTAACTCGGCTTTCATGACCACATCACTAATTTCCCCGCTGGTCACCCCCACCCATCACTTCATCATGTCCTTTTTTCTGTTTGCTTAGATGATTCATGTTCTAGGCATCAACACCATCTCTTTCCAGCTAAAGTTAAGACATTGGTCCTTTCCATTTAGTTTAGTTCCCAGACACACACACACCACACACCACACACACACACACACACACACACACACACGGTTCCACGAAGCTTATACTTATATAACAATTGTTTGAAAAATATATTCAAGTGTTGCAACTAGGTTCATACTGACCAATGTTGTGTGATTCAAATAAAACAACTAATTAACATTGTCTCTAAACTTATGAAGTTTCATGCAGGAAATCTGGAAACAAAAAGAAGAAAAATTGTTAGTAATTATAACAAAATGAGCATAGCAAACCTTTATGGTACTGAAAGTTTTTCTTTCTAGGACACCAGAAAGACAAGTTAAGGCTGAGTTGTTTTGGTTACATTTTATTGACTGAGAAATTGAGACATAAAAAGATATGTTTGAAATCTAAGAAGTGCGTTTGTGTGCAGTTCTGGAATCACAGTTTATAAAAATATTTCAGTGTTCTCTTATAACTAACAATCTGAGAGGTTCACAAAGCACTCCAATCTCTCCACGTTTTGCAGGTTTACTAGATTGATTTGAATTTCAATAGATGACAGCTAGTCATAGAGGAGAAAACAGCAAAGTACTTCATATTCTGAGAGGTTGAATTTGGGAGTTTGAAGCAGTTCCTCATTTGATTCATGTTTGTTGAGACTTGGGAATTTATTCTCTAGCAAATAGAAAGTGGCGCACAAGGTATGTATATAGTTCTAGAATTTGTTGTGATCAAGTCTCAATTATTTACTCTCTGGATTCAGTTGTCTGTTATAATTAAGTTCATGAACCATGTAAAAATTAGAAAATCTGCAAAACAGCAATATATATTTGCTACTATGGAAGTCTCATTATAAATAAGTAGTACAAAAACCTGAATGAATAAGTAAACTAAATAAACATAATAAATAAATTTAGATAGTATCTTTATCATTTGTAGCAATTTTGTTTTAGCAGATCTTGCAAAAAAGTTAAATGGAAATCACTGTTTTTTTTTAAATGACTAATAGTCACAAAATAAGTTTTCAGAAATGTAGTGTTTCTTACAGGCTGTGTAGACAAAAACACACAAATGAATGATTGAGGTAATATTACCACACTCGTTATCCACTAGTCCCCTAATCTTTAAACTGTAGCACGTATTTGTGACATAACCAACTCTTAAGTTAACTAAGAGTTTTTGTTAAATGCAAAGGAGGAAAGATCGCTACATTAGTGGGCATTTCTTAAGGTTGGTAGAAAAACAAACACCTTTCGTTCTTGAACTAGGATGGAAAATGGACTCAGCTGAATCACACTTGTCAGCACTGATACAATCCAGCATCTTGAAGTGGGATAACATTCCAATTGTTGAATATGATTTGTTTTTAGCCAATTTAGTAACATGCACTGTTTGTCCTTTGAAAATACAGCTGATGTTATCCTAGAGGATAGTGTGTGGATGGCTCATTGTAGCTACAGTACCAGCATACTGGTATTATTGAGCTCAGTTACTACAATATCTTTCTAGAAAGTTGCTTTCCCCAAAAATAGTTGAAGTTTACCAGTGTAGGCAGGAAAAGGCCACCTATTGTGTGGATGGATCCATTTAGATGTAATGTCCAGAGTAGGTAAATCCCTAGATGCAGAAAGTAGAGCAGTGGTTGCCAAGATTCGGGAAAGTGGAGATTGAGTAGTGATTGCCTAATGGGGATGATGTTTCTTCTTGGAGGTGATGAAAATGTTCCGAAATGTGATGGTGATGATGGTTGCACAGTGTTATGAGCACACTAAAGTGTGTGAATTGAATGGTTTATAATAGTTAAGTGGTGAATTTTATTTCACAGGAATTTTATCTTAATAGAAATTACATTTTAAAATTTGAGGTAGTTCAATATAAAATACCAAAAGTGAACAAAAGCCATCTTAGTAGTTGGCTCATTTCACTTTTGAAAAATCTGTTACTCTCCACGCATTACCCGCCCGTCTTTACCAAAATGTAGGCCGTCCTTTGCAGAAAGCATCATTATATTCTTGTCCGAACTTCTCTGAAATACTGTCTCTTCTTGGTCAACCTCTCACTTCTTGATTAATCGATCTGCAATATTCTGTGTCTTAATTCTCAATTTCATTCTCGTTTTATTATGAGCTGGCTTTTTGTTATGACAACAAATACGATTTGTTTTAAGATCATCATTCATCATCATCAAATGATCATCATCATTTGACCCTATGGCCAAAAGCCCTTCATCAATTTTTTTTCAAAGGATACGGCAAAGTTAAAAAAATTACAGGGAAATATCTATATCCTTAACATTTGGATTCTGCCGTTAATATTTTAGTATGTTGGTTTATCACACTTCTGTTGTTCAATCTATACCTCTATTCATACTTAAATTTTATAACATTTTCATCACTTAAAGCAGAAAATTTGTGCCTACCAACAACCACATTCCACACCTATCCTCTTCTCTGCTGTAGGGGACCATCCACCGACTTTCTGAATCTATATATTTTTGTAGTCTGGTCATTTCATAGCAGTGGAACCACAGAATGCATGTGCATTTGCAACTCCCTTCTCTTATTTAGTGTCATATTTTTGAGAGACCTCAACGTCCCAAAATATATGAAGACTCATGTATTTATACATGTATGCCATAACGTGTATGAGTAAATTTTACAGATATGCCCCTAAACTCCTCATTAATATTTATATGTGATTCATTCTTATCTGTAGAAATCTTACTTTTGGTCTTTGTGCCAATAATTAGAGGATATATGATATACCTGGTTTAAAAAATAAAAACACCTTGAATTCCAGAGCTTCAAAAAAAATTGGAAAAGCCACTGAGAGCCTAGAATGATGGTGAATATTGCATTCCCACTTCCAGGAAAACTACTACTGATTGTATGAGTGTTTAGAAACACTTGTCTCACGTGGACTGTCAGTAGATGCCATAGTCATAGGCACAGAAAGACCAGCAAGGTTCCACTTAGACTTTTTACCGAAAGGAAAAGATTTTACTTTGAATGTCCTATGTAACCAAAAATTAGTGGTGGACTTTTTCCATAATATGTGCTCACAATTAGAGCCTGAAATGTACAGAATATCCAGGAATATATTTAACTCCATTACTGAATCTTGTAGTAGTGAATATTTATAAGTCTTGCCCTCCACCTGTGCTCTTTTAATATATTCATTTGTAGTGTCAGCTCTTTGAAGATGGTATACTCGCAGTATTAGACACAGAGTACCACATCCATCATGGAAAAAATATTATCTGTTCACACAGTATCTTTTTTTCTCTTAGTAGTTATAAGTTACAGATGTCATTCAGCCACAGGGCTCATTGTGGACATAATTCTGTATTTTAAAACAAGCCATACAGATGAACATAAGGTAAGATTATGTTCATAGAAGCATTGTAATATCATATTGAGTAATTAAAATATATGAAAGTAAATATTATTTCCATCAGTTAGACAAAGATATTACATTTTTAGAATGAGTATGAGAAAAATATTTACATCCTTATCAATCAAATAGTTATTTCTGTATGTGTCACATTTTTTTTCTTTTTCAAGCATTTTATTCAGCACATAACTGAAACAGGTAGATTTACTTGAGAATGTAGCAGCATGTAAGGTAGTCAGAATGCTTTGCATCTGAGAGCTTATAAACCAGAAAGGTAACACACTCAGATAAATGGTAATTAGGTAAGCTGCAACTGAATGATCTGATTGTGGGAGGAGAGCTTATGACTTTAAAATAAATTAAAAATTTCTGGGTTTGGATAGCTTTTGTTTTTCCTTGGTATACAGTGTTAACTTTTGTCACATTTTCTGATCTCTTTTACAATACCAATAGCCCATCAAAGAATTAGTACAGTTTTTGGAAGAAGAAAATGTAATAATTTCCATAGTGATTTGTGAATATCCCAAGGATGTACTTGGTAAAATACACTCATGTGATGTAAGTATCTCATCCTACCAAAAAGTTTAGCAATGGTGAAAATAATAAAGCAAGATGAAATCTAAGCGTAACAGTTTTCTCTGGAGGGATCACAAACCATTAGGCATACCTCTACAGAATGCTTGTTTTTCATACTCAGACTGTAGATGTGGCCTATCACACACAGCACAGATATTATGTATAGAACATCGTCCTTATGTGAAGCTGTCTTAGGTTTAACATTTTTCAGATGTATTTTCTATGGTCAGCTTTCTAGTCACAAGCAGAGGGAAAAAAAAATCTGTGTTGATGCTTTTTTCTATTCTCCAGCCATGGTCAACAGCTCCATAATTCTGCGTTTATTTACAATAAACCATCTGGATGGGCAAGTACAAACTGCTACAAACACTTTAAGGTGTAGTTTCCTGTTACTATATTCAATAAGAGTAGTGTATGGTAGCAAGAGGTCAGGTTAAGGTCAAACACGAATGAGCACTGAAGACCATTTCCTTTCCAGAAGATACTGGGACTGATTTTTTTAAAAAATGAACTTCTATAAATAGATACTGATTTCTTTTTGATTCCTCAATTTTGACTTTCTTCCTTACTATTTCTCCTGTGTTTCTTCATAAAAGTCTCTATACCTCAGTTTTCACTCAAATGCTACATAGAATGTTATTCACAATTATTTTTCTTGCTTTACTTTAGAGCTATGTCACTTAAGAGATTATTGGTTATATTTTCATGCTTTTTCTACCATTCTGTCAATTGTTTACAGTGCAAAATAAAATTCCCAGAACTTTAAAATCTTCCAGAACTTTCTTGCTCACACTTTTTTGAGGGTTAATAATCAGTTGGAGTTTCTACGGTCAGCTTTCTAGACAATAAACTTCTTAGCCTGGAACCTAAACTGAAATAGGACCAGCCACTCCCTGGGACATGAAGGACGTATGGTGTCAGGGGAGTTGTGATCTGCCACACGTAAGCTGAAAACTCAGGAAAGCCACGGGTGAAATCCTAATCCGAGTTCCAAATCCAAAGATCCACCAGAGCTAATGGTGTATCTCACTCTGCGTTCAGAAGGCCTATCCTGAAAACAGGCAGACAAGGTGAATTCTCTTTCCTTCTCCCTTCTTTTCTATTCAGACCCTTAAAGAATTGCATAATTCCCATCTACAATGAGGACAGTAACTTTCTTTATTCAGTCCATAGATCTAAATGCTGATCTTCTCTGGGCAAACCCTCACAAGGAGGGTTTAACCACATATCTGGGCATCTTATGGTCCGGCCAAGCTGACACATAATATTAATCATTACAGATATACTTAATGCCACACACTCTCCCATCTACATGCCAAGACCATTGTTAATGTGGCAGGGAAGCAGCTAAGGAGAGAGAAGTAAATGTAATGGAATACACATGTTATCCATATTATAGATCCCAACCTCTAAGATTTCTTACACACGTGAAATGTACTCATTTCAGTTTTACATGGCAGTTATCCTCTCATCTTCCCGACCATTGAGCTGTACTTTTGACTACACGACGCTCATTAATGTGCTGTGAGAGGCAAGGAATCGTCAGTGACAGAGGATTCAGATGGTTGTTTTTTATCTTGCCGAGTAGAAAGTCATGTAGTTATGCTCTATGCTCTTCCTTCAGGAGACACGTGAAGTTAGTTTTGATTTGGATTAATATTTTCTCCCTGTCATCGCCATCATTATGTGTAATTTAAAAATCTCCATCTTGGTCTGTCACATATGGTGAGCCCCAATAAACCGTCCCGCCTGTTAACGCATTTCAGTGCTTTGTCAGAGTGATGGAAACTTGCCTGACACAGAAAATTGATGATGTCCTCCCGGGATGGATTTCTCTTTCCACTGATCGGCAAATAAGATGTTTAGTAAACATCTTAATTCTACTGGACATGGCTAACAGGTTTTGAGAGCTGTCCAATTTTTCTGGCGTCTCTTGCAGACACAGTCCTGCAGTCACTCCAAAGGACAGCTCAGTGGGCTGGTCGGGCCACGTTAGCCAATCCTGAACTCCGAGCACTGTTTTCTTATTGTATTTGATTCCCCAAATCTCTCTTCTGCTTTCAGAATCATTATTAACTTTGCCTCTTACCTCCTGCCGCATGTCGCCCGGTGTCAAGCCACCAGGGTAGGTTTGTCTCAGCCTTGTACCTCCACGCGTGTCTCCTAATCTTAGTCCTATATTTAAAAAAATTTTTTTATGTATCTGGGCCTGAATTTCTGCCACACTTTCTGCTGACCTCTCCCTGTTACTGTACATCTTCCTTCTAGACCTTATCCTGGGTTCTCTTTAGCCTCTTGTCTATGGAGACTTAGAAAAAGACAAGAGAAAAACTTGACTGCTGATTGGTTTTATTCATTTATTTATTTTTCCTAAAGTTATGGGCTTCTTAAATCACAGCAACCTCAGAATATCTCCGATGTCTTCAAACAGATTTTTGTTTTGTTTTGTTTTCGTAGTTTATCTCAGACATTTTTCTCTGTGTGTTTGAAAATTTGTCAAAGCAAATCCGTCTTTACGTGAAGACCGATATTTTATATAATTTAAACATACAATATTAAACTCCAAGGTTCTTTTAAAGTAGATACTGGTTTTGAAAATAACAGATTTACTCTCAGAAAATTTAAGAATTCTGGATGAATGTTTGAAAGTAAGAATTTATGACGTGGTCCTTTATACTAAGACAGTATTTCTTTCGAGTATCTTTATAGAATAAAACAACTTTAGCATTTATTTTCTTGAGTTCTTGCAGAAATGTTGACAGTTGTGTTATTCCAGTTTTTTATTTTTTTTCTTAGCAAATTAAATCTAGCAATTTAAGCAACCTTCTTCCAACATGTTAAATCTATGGTCAAATCTGAACATTATTAATTCCAACATATATGTTAATATTGGCAAAAATTCCCCTAGATGAGAAGAATCTATATAGAAAACTATAGTGGGGGGTCTTAAGCACAAAAAAGGGAATATATGTATCTGTACCTCACTACTTTCTCAAGATATTTATGTTACAGTTCAGGACTCAGCACTTTGTAATATGAATAATCAAATATTAAACTATAAATTCTAAAGGAGAGATAATGTAAGAATAAATAGGAAACAAACCAGCACTTCTTAGCAGCTGAAGAAAGCTTGCTAAGTAGTTATTTTTTCTTAAAACAGAGAAAATTTGTAACATGTAATTTCAGAATGTGTTGCAGCATAACAATTATAAGTGTAAACTTTCTAAATAATAAAATATTACAACAAAACCTCTGAATGAATTAATATAATTTACTAAACAGTTATATCTATGAAGGAAAAATTCAGGCACTCTCAGGCAAACAATCAGACAAAAGCAGGTTATGGCTGAATTTAAAAAGTTCCAAACAAGATTAAAAGAACAGAGAAAGGACATGAAGAATAATCAGTTTCTCCAATTTGCTTTTGTTAGCTTCTCTGCTTTGGCGGGGATGGAATATTCTAAAGCAATAACGTTCAGTAAAAACTCTTTGTGAAAATGGAAATGTTCTTTATTTATTCTGTCTAATAAAATATCAGCTAACCAAATGTGGTTACTGAATGGTGGATGTATACCCAATGTGGCCAAAGAATTTCAGTTTTAGTTTTTTTTTAAATTTCTTTAATTTAGCATTAATTACCCATAATTACTAGTGAGTAATTTTCTACATTCATTCAAAATGTTTACCTTACATGGTCATTTTAACTTTCGAGGAGGGTAGGAATGAAACGCCAGAAGCGATGTTTGAGGTGGATGAGGGCACACTGGCATGTTTTTAAAGATGCTGCATTTCAGGGGAATGGTGCCAAGGAGCAGCATATACGGGGTTTTTGACATGTCTTATAAAGATTCAAAAAACAACTTCAAAAACTGCTTCACACAGTCACAAAAATGATGGGATAGATGTGGCACTTGAAGCAAGGGGTAATATTTTGGTGGGAGACAGAAAACAATTCATCTTTTATATATCAATCACCTTCATACGCAGTTGTTGTGAGGATTAAATGAGACAGATCATACAAAGCCCAATAGCCACCACCTAAGAATAGCACAAATGATACACATTTTTTTTTCCTCATGGGAAGCTGGACAATGAAATTAAATTGTTTCTAACTCTAGTTGACAAATCGTAAGAGCCAACCCGTTCTCGTTAGCACGCAAATACATTAATTTTATGGGAGTGAAGAAATGTTCCTGCTTAATCAGTAGAAATAGCATCTAAAATTAATATTGAGGAAAAGCACAGTACTGACACTGTTTTCATATAAAAAGAAGCAAAAAGTATAATCCTTCAGGATGTAGTGCATTGGAGTTGTTAGGGTAAGGAGCTTTGTGTCCCTAAATTAGGCTAATTTTAGTACCTCTTTAAAAATTCAGGAGGTGAATATTTACTTATCCATGGAAACCATGCAGTTTTTTTAGTTGTATACTAAGTATATTTCTTACTGGAGGTAAAATATGACACTTATCACAGAAAAATATGAATATGTAGAAGTTGGTGTTTGAGAACATCGTGGCTTAGTACACTTTGGTTATGACATGTGAAATCGTTTTTGTATGCTGATAATAATTTATAATGCTATAGTGGGTCAGAAAAAGTAAAGCTGGGTTTTGTTTTATAATTCTTTTTCCCCTCCATTTTATTGATATGGATAAGTGTAAAATTTAAGGTTTACAATGTCATTGAGCATTTTGTGCACGTATGTATCCTGTCAAGGTGACAAGGGCTTTCCCACTCTCCTTTCATCCCTCCCCCTCCGTCCCCTCCCTTGCTCATTCTCTACCCGATCCCCATTTCACTTTGTTTTTTGCTTTAAGTTCCGTAATAGTTGTGCTCTGGGTTTCTCATATCAGAGAGACCATCTGATGTTTCACCTTCTGCTTCTGACTCACTTTACCAAGCATGATGTTCTCAAGTTTCTTCCATTTACCTGCAAAAGCCTCCACGTTGTTGGACTTTTTAGATGCATAGTATTCCATTGTGTATAAATGCCACAGTTTGTGTATCCACTGGTCTGTTGATGGGTATTTTGGTGACTTCCATATTTTAGCTATTGTCAATTTTGCTGCTATGAACATGGGTATACATATATCTCTGTTATGTGTTGTTTTGACCTCTCTTGGAAATATTCCCAGGAGGGGTGTCGCTGGATCGAAGGGGATATTTATTTCTAGTTTTTTGAGAGATCTCCATACTGCTTTCCAAAGTGGTTGTATGAATTTACATTCCCACCAGCAGTGCAGGAGGGTTCCTTTCTCCCCACAGCCATGCCAGCACTGATTACTACTTGACCTGTTGATGTAGGCCATTCTCTCTGGAGTGAGATGGCATCTTAGCGTTGTTTTGATTTGCATTTCTCTTATGGCTAGAGATGTTGAATATCTTTTCATGTTATGAGCTTCCTATCTGAGATGTTGGTGGTGAATATTTTTTCCCAGTCTGTTGGTTCTCTTTTTACAATGTTGATAGTGTCCTTTGCTGTGCAGAAACTTTTTAATTTGACCAGATCCCATTTGTTAATGATGGGGATAATTTCTTTTGCTCTTGGTGTCTTGTCAAGAAAGTCTTTACCTACCCCATGTCTTTTAGAAATTTGCCTAATTTTTCTTCTAGAATGTTTAGTGTTTCATTTTTAATGTCTAGGTCTTTGATCCACTTTGATTTGATTTTGGTGCATGGTGACAGGTGTGTGACTAGATTCATTCTTCTGCATGTGATTGTCCAGTGTTCCCAGCACCATTTGCTGAACAGGCTGTCTTTTTCCATGGCATGCATTTGGCTGCTTTGTCGAAGATTAAGTAATTGAGGGTGTTTGGGTTTGTTTCTGCATCTTCAATTCTATTCCACTGGTCTATCTGTCTGTTTTTGTGCCAGTACCAAATTGTTTTTACAACTATTGCTTTATAGTATAGTCTGATGTCTGGAACTGTAAAACCTCCTGCTTTGGTATTGTTGCTTAGGATTGCTTTGGCTATTTGCGGTCTCTTTTGGTTCCATATGAATTTAAGAATTGTCATTTCAATTTCTTTAAAGAAACTTGTAGGTATTTTGATAGGAATTGTGTTGAATCTATATATCAGTTTCAGTAGTATAGCCATTTTGACTATATTTATTTTGCCTATCCAAGAGCAGGGGATGCCTTTCCATTTTCTAATGTCTCCTACAACTTCTTTCTTGAATGTAATGTAATTTTTATAGCTGGTGTCATTTTTTTTCTTCCTCTTTTTCTATTTATTTTTTTTTTTCTTGCCAGATTCACAACATTTTCAATTGTGTGTTTTCTCCCTGGAATTTCTCCCTAGAATATAATATTTAATGGGATGTTATCAAATGGGAACCATGCCACATTTCATTTATCACGATTTCTTTAGATCTCATTACATAAATCATGTGGTTCTTGGTTGATGATAGGTAAGTCTTAAGGAACACAAAGGAGAAGACCAGGACATTAGTTTGCTAAAAATGCCCCCCCACACTGGGTGGTTTAAACAACAGAAATACACTGGTCTACAATTTCTGGAGGCTAGTCATCGAAGGTCAAGGTGTCACCAAGGTTAATGTCTTCTGTAGGCTGTAGAAGAAAAGTTCTCCTATGCCTCTAGTCTAACTTCTGAAGGCTCATTGGCCACTTGGCTTTTCTTGATGTTTTCTTGATGTTTTATCACTTAATTCTTTGTCTTCTTTGAAAGCATATCTTTCTCCAAATTTCCTTTGTCCTTAGGGATACCAGTTGTATCGCATGACAGCATACACAAATAACCATTTTAACTCGACTATCTCAAGACTCGATCTCCAAATAAGACCATGACCCTAGAAACTAGAAGTTCTGTGTGAATTTTAGGGGCCCCAGTTGAATCTGTAACAAACAAGGATTCTAGTTCAGATTTTCAGAGTATAGATCTTAATTATAACATGAAGTAAAAAGACAAATAGAATTTCTCTTCTTGTGGTGTGGTGGGAAGAGGGCAGGAAAAGTTCAGTATGCAGTTAGAATCCCAGAATTCTAAAACACGATTTAGATTTAAATTATAAGAAGATAGCATGTTACTTATGACATGATAGTGAATGATTCATTCCACCCCAACAGTGCCAGGAAAATACTGCCATACATTTAGGTGCCGAGAGAATGTGCCGTGCTCTGTTGAATTTTTTTTGCCTATTATTTAACACTTTTCATCTTTTCTTTTTCCTTCTCTTTTCTCTCTTGCATTTTTCTGTTTCTTAATCTAAAATTATTATACCAAGGTGGTCAGTGTCCACCTATGATTGCTTCACTCTTTAGTTTAAATTATTTTGAGGAATAATTAGCAGATGGAGCCAGAGGATAAAGATAATTTCTAAAGAAAATCCGGTATACATTAAAGAAAACATGCATATACAAACATACACAGACACACACACACACACACACACACACACACACTACAAATGAAAAATTTTGAGTCAAGAACCTAAGCCCATCCTACATACGTTTTTTTTTTTTTTCTGTGAAAAATGTCGCCGTCCTCTTCAGCTGGTGGGTGTGAGTGTGAAGCAGGAGGAGAGGCAGGAAAGGGGTGCGACGCCTGCACTGTGTGTTCCTAGGTGTTAGCAGTGTGTTTCTGACTCATTGCTTTGTGCTTTCTTATTAGCAATGATTACACATTTTCCAGATCGATTTCTGGTGAGGTATTTGGTGAGTTAACATTGTAATTCTGTGTTTATGTCAAGAGTTACCCCATTAAGCAATCTGACAAGAATTATATTTTTCTGGGAAAATGAAAACAAAACAAAAACAAAAACAATCATCCAGAGATGTCTCTCTCATGTTGTTTATTTTTGAGAGAAATAAATACCAAATGAACTGTGCATTAGAGCTAGACAGAAGGTCTTTGATCTCTGTCATCTTAGTGAGGGTAAATTGCAGGTCTACTATTGAACCCCATCTCAGGGTTCCCTTTACATTCTGTCCCTACTAATAAATCAGTAACATTGACCTATGACCACGACAATCATTTGATAGACCATTTTATTCGTGGAAAGTTTAGCATGAACTTAGATCCCAGCATGCTCCTGTGTAGAGGAACACGGTTCTGTAGATATGGAAGTCTCATATCTGGTGACAATATGATGGGATATGGGGTACATTCATGGCTGCATATTTAGAGGAAAGAGAACCCCTAATTAGGGAGTATTAGAAGTTTGGATACACTATAGAACACATTTAATTTTTATAATAATCCTCAGAATTAGTTAGCATTCTTTTTCTTCTTTATAAATTTTTAACACTCTTTGACTCTCAATAGCACTTAGCTTAAAACAAACATATTTTACAGATACACCAAATCAATATTTTGCTTCTTTAGTACATAAGCATTTTTCTATTAAAATTATTTATTTTACTTTTTAAAAATAAAAAATAAAATAAATAAAATAAAAATAAAGACACAAGCATCCATGTTAGTTTAGATCCATATAGAGTCACATCAATATCACTATGTTGGGTCAGAGAGGCTAGAGTGCTTGCCTAGCAAGTGCAAAGTCCTCAACACCACATAAGCTGGATGTAGTGGCACACACCTGTAATACCAGCACTTGGAAGGCTAAGGCAGAAAGATTGCCATGATTGAGGCCATTATGGGCCACAAAATGCCTCCAAGACCAGCCTGGGCTGCAGAATGAGACCCTGTCTCAAAAGAAAAGCAAAAACAATAACAAAAACAAAGTAAAGCAACAACAAAAAAAATGATTTTCTTTCATCTGTATGTCTTGGCTCAAAGAAAATGATTCCTCCTGATGGATTTGTTCTTGAACCTCTCCTAAGGATTTACCTCTGCCTGCTGCATAGGTATTTTTTAAAAAGAGTATATAAGTTAATGATAAAAGTTCAGGACAGTAAAGACAAAAACCAATAACATATTCAGTTATTATCAAGTACATATAGTACATTTTGGGTGTGCAAGCTTCCATATGCCTGGCAGCATAGTAGGCTTGCTCACGTGTGCCTTAACACAAACTTGGGAGTAAAAAATCGTGACATTGTAACCCTGTAGATCCCTCATCACACATATGGCTCATTACAGCCTGAACATCTTTAAGCTGTGAATGAATGCATATACAATATGAAAAGAAAGTTAAATGAAGTATAAAGTAGAAAACTTATCCAAACTTATAAAGATAACTCTTGTTAAGACAAGTAGGAAAGAAACGTATTCATATATTTTTCTGTGTGTGTGCATACATCTATGCACACATATTTATTTAAAAAGGTATACGTGTTTTTCTCATTGCTGGACACAATATAAGACATCCATAGGTAAAGTAGAAGAAAGTTACTTTTGCTCACAATTTTGGATGTTTCTCTTTATGATTGGTCAGCCAGCTCCAATGGCGAAAAGACCTAATGAGGAGGAAGGGAAATCAGGTTATCCCAGGAGGGAGCAGAGAGAGGAACTGGATGAGCCGGGGACGGGACTGCATCCTTCCAGAACATGGTCCAGGGAGCAGCTCATATTTCTTAAAAACATGAACAATGGAGTGGCTCATTGATTAGCATTGGTACCTCATACTCCAATCAATTTCCAAATCATGAGACTTCTGAAGGAGCAGTTTAGACTTAAACCGTAACTGTACACACTTTCATGGGAATTAATTTATAAGTGATATAAGCTTCAAAAACTGGAGCAAGGGACACTTTGTTAAGAGGGAAATTGTGGATCACAGACTGTTAGATGGGGACCGGTGGGTTGTGACTTCTCTTTAGACAGTAACAAAAATTATAGCTCCTATTCAGAGTCTGTAAAATTTCTAAAGTTGCCTAGAACAGCTGTTGATGTATGTATATATATATGATATTTATTTCTGCTATCTCCTCCAGTAACACTCCAAAAGACAGGTAGTCAACACTGGAAAAAAAGTTTGTAAAAATCTGTGTGTGTGATGTAGTTTCAGGATTTGTGTTGTTTCTTCTTGAGGTATTTCAGCTAAATTTGTCAGCCTCATAGTAAAGTCACAGAAGGCAAAGATTTATTAAACAACAGTGTTGACTGGAAGTATTTCTTGACTCCAAATGTTTTTTCCTATAGCTAGCTAATATATTTCTGGATATATAATTAGTGCTAAAAGATTTTTTTTGTTATAATTTAGCTGAAGAGGATATGGGTAGTTCTTTTGTTATACTTTGGAAAGCTTGAAAGTATGAACAACTGCTCAGGGGACATTGTAAAAAGGGAACTCAGAAGTCAGCTTCCTGAAATTCAGTCTCTTTCAGCATTTGAGCTACTGACTGCATGCCATTCTTTTGCCCTCTCAGTGTGCTGAGCTCCTCTCAGCGGGCCTTTTAGGTTATCTGTCTCTATCTTAGGTTCGCTGGGGATTGCAACTTTCTTACCAAATTTTACCTTTTCACTTTTAAGTCATATTACCTTGTTCCTGATAACTTAGGAGAACAACATCTTTTTTTTAAACACAAATTTGAATATTCTGAGAGCTTTAAACAGTACCATATTGTTGGAGGCCCTTTTCATTTTATTTTATTTTTCGGAAACTATAACACTTAAGGTATGACCATGCTTCCTGCTAATGTAGCTTTGGGAATTGGTAATTCTAATCTTGCAATAAATTGACCCCTGGGTAGAGATATTCTTTAAAATAGTGTATTGTCTTCTTTCAATGAATTTCCCAAAAGGTTACCTAAACGAAGAAAGAATCTCTTTCTTGTCTTCTAATTCCTAATAATAACTTAAAATATTTGTATTCTCCATATGTTGATATAGTTTTGCTATCTGATCGGGATTTCTGAAATCTATAAAAATGTGTGATGTACAAGAATTTAACACTCAACTTCCAATCTGCTTGCTCTATGTCCTATTTTCAGCATCGTGTATCAGATCATTATTCACTGAGACATATGTAGAAGATACATTACTTGAGTGGAGAGCCTAAATATGAACATTTGCACTGCTGTGCACTCTGGGCACAGTACATGCCCACCTTGATCTGTCTATGTATGTACCGGCTGCGTCTGTGTCACATGACTGGTTTAAAGCAAAGTCTGAAGTTGTTATCTTGTGCCTGTCTCCTACCTTCCCCAGTCTTTTCAAGCTTTCCATGATGAGGGCAGTCAGTTCTTGGAATTTTCTCGGTGCCTGAATTAATGATACTGAAAAAATCTATGCAAATTGTGTGGCTTCATTAAATGCTTAGCACGGAGTCATCCACGTATTGTTAATTGTGTGGATCCAAGAGTTCACTTGGCACAAAGGATGATGAGATTTCTTTAACCATATTTAACTAATAACCACTTTTTAAAAATTCAGGCTTCAAGCAGAAAAGGCCTCTTTGCTCAAATGCACACTGAATGTCATCCCGCTGGTCAATAATCCTAAGACTATGAATTGATCTTAGGACAGAGAGACGGCAGCGCTGAAAACTGAACAGATGTGGGTTAGAAGGAGACAGTGAGCATGTGCGGTCCTAAGATAAGCCATGTTTAGGACATTCCCATGCTAGGACAGGAGTACAGGATAAAGCTAGAGGCAGATATGTCAATATAAGCCAAAAGAAACATGGAGAAAATACTTTCAGGTAGACTAAACTTCCATGGATGAAGGTCAATTCTCCCGGCTGTCCAGTTTACGACTGTCAGTAATTCCCAAGTGCAAAAGCCACTCTCAGTGTCATATCTGTGGCATGTCTTTTGCATTGCCACATAACTACATATGGGAAATCATAACTACATAGCAATTTATTCCAAAGGGGCTCAGGTGTTTTAAATAAATCTTTTATCAGCTTGAGTCTCAGGTTAATAACTGTACTATCTTGCTGGAAATTCTATGTAGATTTTTTATGTTGGTAGTTTTTCCCTGACATTTAAAATCAAGCATTTTCTGCTCATAGACAGCAAAATCATGTAAGCTACCCATTAGATATGTTCAAACTAAGGAGATTTATTCTGGCCAGGTGTTTCACTTGTCCTATTTGCATAATGACAGTGTTCTCTACACTGGCTATGCATACAACTTGTGTGTCTATCAAACACACACGGTCAAAGCAGACATAGAGGAAAAGGCCTATACATTGTTATTAGTGCTTTCAGAACATAAATATAAAAAATACTTCTTAGATAAAAAAGAGGTTGATATGCATTGCAATGCTAAAAGTATTGCAATGCCCTTTCAGACATCCCATGTGCAATCATCATATATCTCTACAATTTTTGTCATTTTCATAGTTATTAATAAAAAGGTGATTGCCTTACACTTTCATATTTACCTGACAATCATTTCAAATTATCCTTCTACAAGTTGGACAGAAAATGAAAATCTAGTTTCTTTGGAAAGAGTATTTTTTAAAATTTCAGACCTGGATTCACAACAAAACATAGATTTCACATTGTGATTCAGTGTATATATAAAATAGTTGGAGTTTTAAGGAGCAATATTTTTGTGTACTTGTTATCTAGTTATTTTCTTTAAATCTGATCTATTCCCTTTCTTCCATCCCATCCTATTATTTCCTTTTAAAATGTTATTTGAAATATTGTCCAGTTAGGCATTGATTTGCAATTAAAAATCACTCATTTAAAAATCACTGATCTTTTTTTCTCCCTAGTATATTTCTTATGGCTCTACAAGTGGAGGGATGAGGGTAATTGTGTTTTTAAGGCAGGACAGAAGCACAAATTCAAGGCTGGTCAATGACACTTTTTGTGGGCACAAAACATGTTGATAAGCTACATTTCTTAAATGCTCCAGTAGATTTTAGATTGCCTGTGATGACCAGACAATATTAAATTTCTCTCTGTAATAAATGTGAGTGCTCATTATCCACTATCTGAGTAGTAGCATAATTTGCTCCTGTGTGAGGATGACATTTAATCTCAAAGATTTATCATTCCTGTTCATGCTCACCAGTCGGGGTAATGGGAGTGAGGACCTAACAGAGCAGCGCCATGACAGATTATCTTACCTGCTCAAGGACATGGTCAGAATGGTCGTCTTAATGCTTGATTTAGTCTGTTACACAGGTCCCTTATGTATCTTTTTCTCAGATCTTTGTCTTTATTGGTTTCTGTGAAAACACCCATGCATTACAACTTGCCAAGGCATATGAACTTTATTTCAAACTGAAGCTCAGTATTGGACAGTGACTAGGCAATGTGGTTTTATGCTAATACTAACTCAAAATATGAAAACATCTTTAGGTGGGAAAAGGATCATCGTCTTGGGTTCTAATTGTTAGTACCGAATAATGCCGATGAGAATAGAAAATAAAAGACACTTTCAAATTAAGATTCTTTAAAAAAGCCTTCTTTGCCATTGGCCCTGTGGGTTACAGCGCATTGTTCACTTTATATCTGTTTCTCTCATGCTACTATCAAAACCTCGTTTGAGGAGACATTAGGGAAGATGGCAGAGTTAGAAGGAGGCGAATGAGCTAGCTTTTCCACTCAGGAAAAAAATTCACAGACAGAAACTCTCTACAGTAATTGTTAGGAAAATCTGGAATCTGTTTGGAAGCCTGAAGTTTCTGGGGAAACGCAAGCTGGAAGATTGCTGTTTACTTTGTTAATTTTGGTCTTCAGTATGCCCTGCAGCAGGCAGTAGTGTCGGTTCCTGGTGTGAGGCTTGTTGGAGTCATGGTGGACTGTAACGGTTTGTCACCTAAATAGTAAGTTTCTGTGTTCTGACTGCTGATTGCTACTTCTGTCACTCAGCTGTAGATGGAGGCTGGCCACTGCTGTCTCCACGCAGACCTGCTTCATCAGTCAAAACTTGGCTCCCTCATTCTTCCATCCATCCACTAGGTTGTTTTATTCTAAGTACATGAGGTGTGGTCACAATATACACTGAGTGTTTAAATAAAATATTTTATTACAGTAAAAGACACATTCTCATTAATCTCTCTTAAAATATGCTCCCATGTTTTGGACACTTGTCCTGTCATTCTTGTCATTTTGTGATGCACTTCCGAAAGGCTTATTATGTGAGTGTCTGTATAAAGTATGATTTAAAAAGTTGGCAGATATTCTTGACAAGTGTCATTCCATGGAAAGGCAGCCTCCTAGAAACGGTACTGTGCCTTGATCATTTACATGTGGAGTTGCTATAAGCCTACCTTTCCATGATATAATTATGTTTCACAAACATGTACTGAAGCAAACAGAAAAACTAAACACTGTGTTGTGTCCTCAGTCACCTTATAAACCAAACCATGTGACTTCTGGCCCTTCGCCAATGTCAAGGTACATGTTTTAAATTAATTCAGAACGCTAAGGTGGCCGTGTTTGTATGGAGATACTCATTCATGAAAGAGGACATCCAGAGCTGCTCCAGAAAGCGGCAAGGACAATGAGATTCATGTGTTTAAAGAGAGGAGTAGTTTGAGGGGGATTATAGACAATATTTCTTTTACTGTAATGATTTAAAAAATAAACATTCACCATAAATTTTGGTCCCATCTCATAAGTAGAGCAGGAACAGCACTGCTAACTCCTAAACCCTGCGGAGGCAACCATGCCAGCTGCAGTGCAGTCTTTACGTTCAGTTCCTTTTGCCTTTGGATTTATACAGTCCGCTCATTTCTGCCATTACTTAAGTCAGCACATTCTCTCCTCACTCAATGAACCCATTGCACATATTTCTAATACAGTTCGATATAGTTATTGCTACAGTATATTCTTTCCAGAGTTCTTTCAATCTCTTAAGTTATTTTTAAAATTTGCATATATTAAGTCTTACTTTTTATACTTTTAAATATGTGCATTTTATCAAGCCCAGAATGTATTCTACATATCTTTAAAATATCACATATCATGATTTTATTGCCCTGAGAATCCCTTCTTAACTTTATAATTCTGATCTCCTTCTGAATTCCTGGCAATGCCTTAAAATTTTACAGTCTTTCTGATTTTTTTCTGTTCCAGAGCATCAGATAATTTCAGACATAAAATTTGTAGCCATTTCAATTGCTTTCTTTCACTTGGCTGTGTTTATGTAAGACTTCTCCCTGTATTTTCATGGTCTGATTATTTATTATTATTACTAAATAATGTGCCATTTCATAAATGAACCAATTTTTTAAGCTATTGACTCACTGGAAAACATATTGGTTGCTTTTAGATTTGTTCATTAATAAAGCTGTTGCAATCATTCACATGTAGGTTTTTGCATAGGAATTAGTTTTTAGATAATTAATGGAAAGAGATGGGCCTAGTGTGGCTGGACGCTACATGTCTGCATTTATCTTTGAAAGAGCTACCAAACCGTCTCTTATAGTGGCAATGCTGTCTTGCATTTACACAAACCATGTACTGAAATTCCTATGAATCCATAGCCTCACCAGCATTTGCTATTCTCAGTGTTTTGGATTTGAGGCACTCTAATCTCATGACCATTTTAATTTGTAATTTCCTTTTTCTAAGTGGGGAAGAACACCTTTTAACATCTATTTTCTGTACCTCTTGGGGAAATATCTATTCATGTCGTCTGTCAATTTAAAATGTCTGTTGTTTTATTTTATTGTTGAAATTTAAGTTTTTGTGCCAATTTCAAAGGAAGCCCTTTGTTAGTGCTGTGTTTTGTAAATATTCCCTTCTGGTCTGTGACTTGTCTTTTGAGCTCAATACGGTGGCACATACCATATTGCCAGCTATTTGGGGAGGTTGAGGAGGAAGAATAACAAGTTTGAGGACGACTTTGTGAGACCCTATCTCAGAAAAGATAGAAGGAGTTAAAGAGGAATAAGAAAAAGGAGAAAGAGAAGGAAGAGGAGAAAAATAGGAAAAGAGGGGCTGGAAGAAGAGCCCAATGTCTAGAGCATTTGCTATGCAAGTACAAGGCCCTGAGTTTGATTCCCCAACACAAAAGCCAGAGTGTGGCGCATGCCAATTATCCCTGCACTCGGAAGGCCCAAGCAGGAGGACTGTCCATGTGTTTCAGGTTAGCTTCAGTTACATAGGGAGTTCAGGAACAGCTGGGACTGCGGAGCAAGACCATGTATCCAAGGTGTGTGTGTGTGTGTGGGGAATATATATATATATATTAGACTGCAGACATAACTCACTGGTTAAGTACTTGTCTAGCATGTGTAAGGCCTTAATCACAATCCCCAGTTACACAAAATAATAATAAAATATTACTACAAAGAACCATACATGGATAAAAGTTTGTGTCACAGAACAAGGACTGATTTTTTTAAAAAATTAAATCTATGATTTCATGGTTTTTGTGTCTAAAATCTCAGTTCCAAATTCAAGGAGACCCATGTTTTCCTGTATACTTTTTTCCCCATAGAAGTTCTATAATTTTATCACTCAGATTTACATCTAAGGTCCATTTCTAGTTAATTTTTGGTAAATACGTTAGGCCTGTGTCTAGAATTCCATTCCCTTGCACACGAATGACCAATCATCTCAGGGTTACTTATCAAGATGACTGTGTTTTCTCCATTGAGTTGGTTTTGTTCCTTTGACAAAGATCAGTTTACTTTATCCTGTGAGTGTAATGCCGGACTCTGTTTGGTGTCACTGTTCTATGGTTGGTAATATGATGCTGTCTAGTTCATTACACCTTTGTAGTAGGGTTTGTTTATTGAGACTGGGTCATGCTCTGTCTGGCTCAGGCTGGCTTTGAACCCCGGGCAATCCTCCTGTCTCAGCCTCCCTAATGGTGGGATTACATTACAGTAGTTCTTGAACTCATTTAGTGTTGACAAAACGTAGTAGCACATAGGCAGTTAGAGACAAAGGAATTCTACCCCAAATGGAGAATTTATTAGAAATGCAGGATTAATAGCGGGGTAAGGGGAAGAGCAGTTGATGGTAGCAAGTGACAGTCCACTGGTGGCAACTCCCTATGACTATCTATGATTTAAATGTTAAGTAGCTACAAAGACAATAGAGCGAAGGATCTTGAGGGTGGCGGTCCTCAGCAGCTGCTTAAAGGTATAGACCTTAGCAATGGAGCCTTAGAACCCAAGCTGCTTAGTGGAATTTCTCTCTTATCCAGATCCTCTGTAATATAAAAGCCCCTAAACAACAGAGCAATTACGATGCCCATCTCCGGGTAGGTCCCTTTCTGGCTAGTGGAAGCTTCTTTCTCTCCATTCTTTACCTTTCCTGAAGAAAGTGTCTTCTCTGCACCTTGCCTTCTTTGTCTGGGTTTCATTTTTCAACACCGTGGGACAGAAATCTGGCAGAGACAGCCAGCCATACTACCCCAGGCAACAGTGCCAGGGCTATGGTCCATACTGTGCTGCCTGTTCTTGTTTTTTTGGCCCTTTTCAGGAGTTTGTTGGTGTCAAAAAAACAAAAACAAAAACAAAAACAAAAACAAAAAACAAAACTTGACACCTGAATCTGAGACTCATCAACAAGGAATCAAGGAATATCTCTTCACTCATATACATTTTTGCTATCAGCTCATTTTGACTGATAAAACAAAATCTCCTTTATCCCATCTTACTAATGTATATATACATGATACATGATGTTTATATTGAACTTTAGTATTTTGTGCACATAAGTATATTTTATCGGTAATACAAAACCTACCCTTCTCCCTTTTTGACCCTCTCTCTCTCTGCCTCCAACTCACACTATCTACTACATGTAGTTCTACATGACTACATGAAGAACCATTTCATACCTGCTGTGCCTTGACTCATTTCACCAAACATGATGGTCTGAAGAGATACATGTATATCTATGCCCACAGCAAAACAACTAACAATAGTTAAAATATGGAAGACTCCAAAATACCCATCAATGGACCAATGCATACAAAAATTGTGGTATATGTATACAGTGGAGTACTGCTCATCTATAAAGACAGATCATTTTGAGGATTTTGCAGATAAATGGATACAATCTCTTAGAGTAGTCGGTAAGCAACAGAAATTTACAGAAAGGCTCCACCTTTTGATACCATCACAATAGAAGTTAATAATTTCAGCACATGAATTTTGGGAGAACAAAAACATGTAGATCATAGCACAGATCTCCTCAAATTATTTTCTTACAGCTTTTCATTTTGTGTATACAGATCCTGTACACATTTTGTTAAACTGATACCTGCTGGAATTGCTCCAGGGAGAAACCATCAAAACATGTCAACCAGTCGAGTCATGGTATGGGAAAAGAGGAAACATTCTGCAATTAAATCGTCAATTCTCTGTATTTTATTTAGCTTACATTCCTGGACTGTGACCTTAACAAGTGTTTCTTACATTTTTCTCTTTCTTAGTGAAACAGGAAAGCTAGAATGAGCCAGGGTGGGTCATTTCCCTTTCCTCACATTAGATTTTCATTGAGTATCTGATCTTTATTTAGAAGAATGTTGTCAACACACTTCAGAGTGCTCATGTTCCTCCCCCTCTTTTAGTGAAACGAAGGTTTATCTTAGCCTTTTCACAAAAGAAACTACCATAGATCCAGAAAGTAAAACTAACATGAGGGCCCTAAGAAATGTGGTGTCTAGGAGTTCACCTTCACACTACTTTCCTCTCCATCTCCAGCAGTTCATTAGTGCTGCCGTTTCCGTGTTCCATCTGGTTTATTGCCCTGTTGAATTCTGCTTCCAGTAGAGAAAATTTCGCTGTGCTTTTCTGTATTTGTTTGTTACTCCCAACTTTAAGAGAGCAGTATATCCTGTGACCTCAATTTCCCAGAAGTTTCAAAAAAGTTATTGCTACTCAGTTTCCTTATATTTTTTTTTAACTTGTGGGAGCAAGAATGACAACTTTCAAACTCATTATATGTTGTAAGTGAAACCTGACAAGTAATGTTATTCAAAAAAAAGTTACCATGAAATTCATCTTTTTAAATCAAAATATTACTCTTCTGATTTTTATATCACATTCTTCCAATTTTGATGAAAATTTAGGGAATTTGTGGATTTTATATAAATTTTAAACTATGTTCAAAGTTTTTGGATTATCTCTCATTTTTATATTAGTAGTAACTATAGGGGCATCTCTTCTTGTAACTTATGTATTTTTAATTTCTGGTTTCACTTTTTGTTTAACATTTTATCTGTTGTATGAATTTTTCAAAACATTGGTTCTTCTTATAGTTTGATTAGTTCACTCAACTTTTGCCTAGGACTTTAATATTTTAAATTATTTGAATGCCCTGATATGCAATTAGGAACCTTCCTGTCATTTTGAGATTATCTTATATTTATTTTTTTCACCCCTGTCTACCTGTTTGAGTCACATTATCTTGTTCCTCATCTGTTTAACAGTTTTTGAGTACATGCTTGACAGTATCAATGCTAAATTGTTAAGAGTTTGATTTTGTTGTTTCTGTTTAGGAATACTGTTTCCTCCTTTAATTGGTTACTTTACCTGGGCTAGGCTTCATTTTGTCAAAGTTCACATTAATTTCATTAAAATAAGATATAGAAATTTCCTTTTCCTTGTTCTAGGGTCAGAGTGGCTGTGCTCTTTAAGTGAAGATTTTCTGGAGTTTCAAATGAATGCTCTCATAGGAGTTTAAATCTTTTCACCATATCTGGTTGTACCTCCAAAGGTTCTGGCCCTGTAAGTCTATTGGAATATCCGTTCAGCTAGTGAAACATCCTCAGTACACCTTTGCTACATCTCACAGAATACTGCTTGAAAGTGTATAGCTAGACACTTGTTTAACAACGCAAGGACATTCCCCTGAGACCATGAGGTCCTTTCTTTTTCTTCTTTGTGTCTTATAGCTTATTCCAGCCATTATTTCAACTACTAACTCAGAGCTCTACTTCCTCCACCAGCAAAATTTTTCTGATTAAAACTCACTTCCTTGTACTGAGATTTCTTGAAAAGTTCCCCCAGAGGAAAAGTACAAATGCGAAGCTTATCTTCTGCATTTCTCTTCGTTCATGGTTTAGAAACCTCCGAGTTCTGTTCTCCTATGCCCTCAAACACTTGCAGGATACATGTTGTACATTTTATGATTGCTTTCTTGTGAAGAGAACAGGCAGTCTGAAAAATTCACCACGATCAATATCAGAAAAAGAAGTTTATATTTACCTGTTGTGGCTTTGAACTGCAATGTTGTGGAATATTAATGCATTCCTTGTGATATTAAGTAGTGGGGCCTAGTTGTAAGTGCTAGGGATTGACCCAGAAAGGGCAGGTCACCGGGACATGACCTGGAAAGATGTATGCTAGCTCTATCCCTCCTTGCTTCTTTGATGTCTCGTTGCAATGCCACAAACAGCTGGTTAGGCCTACTTAGTGCTTCCACCAATGAATGACAGCTGGGTATAAATGGACTGAGACCTTCTGAAACTGTAAAGCAAAATAAATCCTTAATTCATGATGTTGAGTGTGTCCCAGCAATGAAAAAGTAACTAGGACAGACAGAGCTTACCACTGGAATGTGACATGGAAGGGTATTTTCTGGCTCGGCCTTTCCTCTGACAGGCAGCTTCTTGTCTGCTGTGGCTCATATAGCTTATCTGTGGCTAGGCCTCCACTACATGCTTCCACTGTTGACAACCACCCATTGGCGGAGACCTTCTGCAAGTGTAAGCTAAAATAAATCTCTGTTCCCTGGAGAGGTGAGTGTTGGGTCCTATTGCCCAGCGATGAGAAAGTGACTGAGACAAATTGGTACCAGAGAAGTGGGGTTGTTGCTGTAACATTACTCAACAACTTAGTTTAGGAAATTGTAAAACTAGGTCATGGGAGGAAAGTGGGAAGGTCTGGAGAGGCCAGCTAGAGAGCCTTAGAATGCTGTGAGCTGAGCTTGATGGGAGATTCTGGTTAGGGCTCAGAGACCAGAATGCTGATAGAAATGTGCATTGTAAATATCAAGCTCAAAATGTTTCAGGTGAGGAGGACTGTAGTAACAACAGGCCTAGAAACCGTGCCTGCTACCTTATGGCAAAAAGAGTGTTGGGATTTTGCCCCCTCTGAGACTTTGCCTGAAATTGAGGTTAAGGGCAGTGATCTAGTTAATCTCGCGGAGGAACTTTCTAGGCAACTCACTATTCAGGGCATTGCATTTGTACTGCTTGGTATTTTAGCCAGTTCTAACGTGAAAACCAGAGGAAAACAAAGAAGGAAGCAGATGCAAAACTTTGCAGCATTGCCAGAAAGAAAGTGACTGCAAAGTTAAGGCAAAAGAGCGCAAGGCTGTTGAAGAGATTAGCATTAGAAAGAAGCCAAGTCCTTGGAATCAGGGCTCTGAAGATGCCTTGAGTGCATCTGGCGAATCAGCAAGCCCCTGCTCTCCACACACTCAAGGATATAAAGGCAAATGCATTTGCTTTGAAAGAAGAGCCCCAGAACACCCCACAGGACAACCTAGAAAAGTATGAATCACCAAGTAGTTCATTCATCTAAGAACTCAGAGACCTGTGCAGCCATTTTATAAGGAGGCCAGGCTACCTGTCAGGCCGGTAGCAGACCTAGGCACCATCCACATGCTGCAGGTTTAATAAGCATGTAGATTGCAAGAGTTGTGGGGTCAGGAAGGCTTCTATCCAGAATTCAAAAGAAGGCCTCAGAGGTCAAGCAGTGTGTGCTGATGGAAATGCCTGACGTTGTGAAGAGGAGGCCAAAAGTGGAGTGGACACCCCAGAAATTTGGAGATATCAGGAGCATGAATCATCTCTTGATGAAGGATAAGAGTTGAACCAGCCCCCAAAATCCATGAACACTGCAGTCAGAGGCAGTTCCAGAAAGGTGGGGAAATCTCAAGTCTCTAGACAACATAGCCCAGATGCTGGTCATGGAGCGACAGGATTGAACATTTGCTCTGCTGAGTTTTGGGCCTGCTTGGGTTTCTAACCTCCTATTCCTCTCTTCCTTAATGGGAATGTTCACACTGGCCCATTGTGTGTTGGAAGTGTTTGACTTTTTTTTTCACAGGAGCTCATAGCTAAGAGTTTGCCTTGAATCTCAGAGGGTATTTTGAACTTGAACTTCTTAACAGTGCTAGCATTAGTACAACTTTGGCATCTTTAGGGATGGGCTAAACACATTTTTCATAACAGGTAGGCATGTGTCTTTTGGGGGCCAGGAGTGGAATGTTTTAATTTGAATCTGGAATACCTCCCAAGCCTCACGTATTTGGATGTTGTAGAATACCTAGGGATTCCGCGTCCTGTTAAGAGGCGGGGCATAGTTGGAAGGGGCAGAGCACTAGAGCTTGACCCGGAAGGGAAAGGTCAGTGGGACATAACCTGGAAGGATATATGCTAGCTCTGTCCTTCCTCACTCTCTTGGATCCCTGCTGTTTTGGCAGTTATTCTGTGGCCCAGCCTCTTTAATAGCTTCTACCGTGGCTGTCTGTCCGTGACTGAGCTGAGACCTACTGAAATCACGGGCGAAAATAAATCCATCCTCCCTAAAATTGTGGATGTTGGATATTATGTCACATCAATGGAAAAAAATAATCAAGACATTATTTTTAATAACATCTTTTCAAATAAATTTAATCCTAATCTGTATCTCAAATATAGTCTCATTAAAATATTAATGATTTTAGTATTGCCATTTACACGACTTTTTATGAAACATATGAGCTAAGATTTAATTTCATATTTTATTCTATGATTATTTCTACATTATGAATTCAATGTCTTCTACCCATCATTTTCCATCCTGTGCACTCACTGTCTACCTAGGGCAGAAGGAGGCAGATTCAGGCTTTCCAAATTCAAATATTAAAAAAGTAAAATAGTGGCTCAAAAAACACTAAATGCTGCTCATCTAAAGAAGGAGAATAAAATGAAGTGAAAAATGAACATGTTTATTTCCTATAATTTAATAAAACGTAGGCATGATCCAAAGAATGTCACACTTAACATTTCATTTCCTCTGGGCTTTTAAAATGATGTTTAATTGCAGATGGTGACCTTCTGGATAAGACTCTGTTGACAAGTGTTAAATTTCAGATAGGAGCCTGCCTTCATTTTCCATAATGTATGCCTAGGGAGTAGTGAATAAAATCCAGGCAGAGATTTATAGGTCAAGAAACAACAGATATTTCTGTGTTAACAATTGCTCCCTATCCATTCCCAAGGTGGCTACCCAACACAAAATGCAAATTATTTTAGAATAAAATTTTTAGTCTGGGTTATTGATATTTGGTAGTATTTTAAAATACATTAGAGAGAATGAGTATGATTATAGTAGTTTCACCTACTAATGAGTATTAGGTGTTGTGAAATGGCCTTCATAGAAGCACTAATCTCAATATTGTTCATCATTAACAGAAATCAATCCTTCGGCCTCACGTAACTCTTTGGGCTTCTACATTTAACTCTTTGCCTCTCATACAGGTGGAAGGGTGATAAATATATATTTGCCCGTAATTTGTTTCACAAAAGATCGGCATGTGTACAAAAGATGCTGAGCTGATTATCAAAATTCATATTTTTTGTGCTAGAAATGAAGATCTTGTTAGACATTATGGGGTACAGTAGGAGAAGTCATTTCAATGCCTTTGTAATAGTTTGCACCCTTGTCACTGGTACTTTTTCTGAAACTTCTCCAACCATGTTCTCTATTTCTGTCCACATTCATTCTGGTCTTTTCTGTAGATTAAAATTGAATTAAGGGAGAAGTAGAAATGTTGTCAAGACCTGGAGAAGCTTTCTTTTTCAAGTACCATGACTGCTTTTGTTTATGTGGCTTGTGCTTTTAACAAGGATAGTGGACCCAATAAGGAAAGAAATCAAGATTGTAGAAAGAGCTGCGAAACCACTGTAATAGCCTCCCTACTTATTCCTGACCTTTCCACCACTGGCTCCCCTATTCTGTTGTTTGTGATTTCAACACTGTCACCTTGGTCTTCAGGTCAATGCAGTTAGACTAAAGGAAGATATCAAAGACTCTAACTTTTCTCATCAACCATTTCTATTTTCATACTAGAAAACAACACCCAGAAGCCTATATTTTTGTGCGTTGGAACATAGATCCATCTTTTGTGATTGACTTTTTGATAACTTCAACAAAGAAGACAAAGTTAAACTCTTAGTACCAGCTAAGGCCATTTTCATCCTCTCAAATCTCAGGGTTATCTAAATGAAAAACAATAGTTTCCTATAGTCTCTCAAAATTTGGAAAACAGGGATGTGCAGATCTTATCATAGTAGCTAAAAAAGTATAATAACCTCTGAGATAAGGTGATAAGCTGTTGAAAGCTGGAGTTCCTATAACTACAGAGCAGCTTGAGAAAAATACGAACAAGGAACAGAATACCTGCCTCTCATTAATAAGATGATACTATTCTATGAAGGTTGTTCTCTTCATTCTTCCACCTGTCTTCCCTCTTCCCACCATTGTCTTTTTACTCTGTTTTCAGCAAATACAGAGGCATGTTTGAGAAAGATTTATTTTAAAAACAATTAAGATGCATTTAGTAACTAGTCCAAGAGCACAGATGAAATGTAATCTGCCTGACACAAATAGTGTCATTGGTTAAAAGGAGAATTTTATCAATTTTTTTGAGCGAAACCAAAAACCTTATATTAAAAGCAGAGTGCTTGGTAATTCACCTGAAAATCTGTAGAGGTTGAATCTTATCAAATGAAGGCAAAAATTGTTTGATTTTTTTCCCCTGATTTGGTACTTCTTTACAGAAGTGGCCAAAAAATACAAAGAAAAATCTAATGAGTAAGAAAACTCAAGTAGAAATCCTGCGAAGTTTGTGACAGGCAAGGAAATCAAGATATTTTAAGCACAAGGTAGGATGATATAAGCCTTGTGGCAAGTTTTCTGGAAATGTGAAATTTTGATCAATGAGGTTAAGTGGCTTTTGTTTTCCATTTGAATAGAAAGTATCAGTTTGTATCATTTCAATACAGATTCATGAGTTTGTATGTATGTGTGCACACACATACACACCTTCCCAAGTGTGCATCTGAAAATGATGAACAGTTGAATAGAGCTATGTAATTAAGAACTCCACTGTGTAACTCAGCTCTGATTCATAGCCATATTTCTTAACTTCAACACTGAAACAATGACCAACCCAGCTGACTCTGATTCTCAGGCATGAAGTATGCATGCTATGTTCAAAGCATGTTTTCACAGTAATTAGCAAGACAGCTGCGAAAGACACAGAAAGTCTCAGAAATCTCCATGCAGAGGCTCCCACTGTCCAAACGTAGCAAAAACATGAGTGTAGCAGCAATATATTGGAAGTCACCAAGTATTTTTGAATTCATTAATTTATAAGAATATGCAAAAATAAATTATGAGGGATTAATTTCAGAAAATGCTAAGAAATATTATATGAAAAATCATAAATAAAGGGCCAAACCAACACTCATTTGTGTAACTCTTTCCTTATAAGTTAGATGCTCAGATAGCTACACTGTCTATGGAGAAATGTTTTTTTCACATACGCAATCCAACCAGAGCTTGAAAAATATAATGGAATAAATTATCAATGATTAGCGATTCAGCATTAGCAAGGGATTGCTCTAATTAATTACTTAGACAATGATGGAAATTTGAACACTGACTAAATTGAGAAGTTTTTGTGTTGAAGATCTTCTGGCTTGAGAAATGAGAACTGAAAGACAAAACTAATTAGCCTTTGTTCATGACAAAGTCAGCCGCCCTGGATTGAAAGTCAGGAATCAACCCTGAGTTTCACTGTGAGGGTTGATAAATTCACTGTCCATGCTGTCTTAATGTCTTTGCATCTCCATTTCTTTTCTGTGTGTCTTTTCATATATAACATCACTGGTAAGTAGACTGTGTTTTTATGACAGCCCTTTCTAGGGTATTGTTTTTAAAATAATGAATTCCTTTCCCTTAGGAAAAAGCAGCACCTTTTCCTTGCCTCTGTTCCACACTGTCCACCCACCCATGCTCTTTAAATTTCTTTCCTTCTTCTATAACTTATTGTGGAAACGCTGATAAACAGGTCTTTTTTTTTTTAGAAGGGAGAAAAAGGGCGAGAAAACACACCCACCTCCTGAAAGAGAAACAACTATAATTAAAATAAATATAGCAAGGATTATTATACAATAATACAGAAGCAGTTCAGGATGAATTTGCCACTAACAAGAACTGAGAATCTCGGCGTAGAGTTAGCTTAATAATGTTAATGTATTCCTCCTGTCTGCTAAGGTTTCTATAAATAGCACACACCAAGCACATGGCACATCCTTCGTGATGAGCTTCTCCCTCTTGACTTACTTCATCAGTTGGTGCCATCAGATCCTTTTGAAAGTCACCGCTACTGATTAAGAGAAATGAGCTGGCTCCCTCTCAGGAGGCTCAGAGAGCTGGCAATGGAACGGGAGAGTAAGACTTGCCCAGGCTCCCGAGTGTCCACGGAGCGGTGGGCGCGGCTTACGAGATGAACAGAGACCCAGAATCTCTAGGGTGCAACAGAGCCACACCTGCCACCGAAAAGGGAGGTTTCTGGGAAGGACTGTAGCCATGCTACTGCCACTCTGTGATGTGTGAGTGGACGTGTGTATGTGCGTGTGTGTGTGTGCATGCGTGCGTGTGCAAACCTGCCACGGCCTACTTTGTATTTGATTAAATGGTACTTGCTTGGGTTTCCAACTCAGACAATAAAATTATACCCTAAACTTCCACTTATCTTCTCTCTTCCTTCTAGTGCCCTCGGACATGCGCCACCTGTGTCAGCCTGAGCCATGTAGAGGAAGAAGAGGCTAGGCCCAGTTCACACTGCGACCAAAGTGGGGAGATGAAACAAGTGAGTCTAGCATTTGCCTTTCAACTCATTATGGAGAAAACCTGTCACAAATGTTTCAACTGTCTTAATCCTTGTCTTTGAGGTAGGCCAAGTACGTTGTCCACAGTCTACTTTGTTCTGCATTCTCACAGAGCTAAAGATTTATAAGAAATAACAGGAAAGGAAGCAACATAGAGGTGGATGGCGGAGCCCACAGGCCCGCTTTGCGATGATTCAGTGGCAAATTGAATGAAGCTTCATTTGGTACATTTGTAGGGCAATATTTTTTATACTGGAAGTCCTCGAGTACAACTTTTAGAGAGAAAAATGTTATTTATGGCATTTTCTGTTTAACTCTACATAATATTATTAGTAAAGGAAGAAGACAAATAGTAGAAGAAAAAGAAAATAGCACTGCAGGAGCTGTAGCTTTGGGGCTTTTTTTTAGGAAAAAAATAGAAATTTACAGTCTAAATTTTCCCATTATTAAAACTGGTTGAAAGTCAACTAAGCTGTACTTCCTCTTTTAATATTTTTTGGGAATTTTCCACTTCTGCATATGGAATTGAATTATTAATAATTTCACATTCTCATGAGCACCTGCTGCCTTCCTTTTGGTCAGAACATTTTTATAATTTTAAAAGAACACTAATCATACTTGCCAAATTACGATGTAATTTGATGTATTGATGTTTTAAAAAAGTTATTCTGAGCTAATTTTAGATTTATGAAAACATTGTAAGAACAGTGCAGAGAATTTCCATGCATTCCTCATCTGGCTTTCCCTAATGTTAATGCCTATAATTAGTTTGATTGGGACATTAATCCATAAAATGCTATTAACTAAATTACAGACATCATTGACTGAACAACTTCTAGAAACAGTGAAAGCAATATCCCCATCCCCAAGTTCACAAAATAAACAAATAGCAGCCAGTTAGTTCAGTGAGTGGGATTTAGTAAAGTGGAAGTGAGGTCATAGGAAATTTTGTAGGTTGCATTGCAGAGAAAGGAAATATTAAAAACACTACTGAGACGTAGGTCCTTGTAACATAAGAAGAAATAGCCATGTATTCATGGGCTTAATATCATCTGATTAAGCCAACTGTAGATTAGGTAAGCCTAACTGTTGTTTTGACTTACCATGGTAGTGTCTGTTCTGATAATAGACAAAGGCTTTATTATCATTATTCTCTAAACATCGTAGGGTAGCAACAATTTGCATTTTATTGGACTTTATTAATAATCTACAGATAAATTTAAAGCTACAGTATGATGTATATATGTTCTATGCAAATACTATTTGGGTCATACAAAGTGTTCTCAAGCATTCTCTGATTTCAGTTTGGGAGGAAGAGTGTATTGAGTGGGTACTTACATGTTTCGGTCTTCCGTCCCATTTCCTGGCTCATAACTGCTAAAACCCTTGACGGGTCCCAGTGTGTTTTTGCTGATTTAGCCTTCATTTATTATAAGAAATATCTAATAGCGGCTACTTAATGAAGAAAAGAGCTTTATTTTTACTCATGGTTTGAAGACACAAGGTCATAATAGACTTCTTTTTGGCAGAGTCTCAAAGTAGCACAGGGAATCACAAAGCAAGTGTCAGGGAGTGCACATGTGGATGTCTGCACTCTCTCATTCTTCTTATAAAACCTCCCATATTCAATCATCAGGGCTCAAAGTTGGTGATTTTTCTTTTAGCCAAAAAGTCAAGGCAGAATTTATTAGCAAAAGAAAACTCTGAGGCAAGAGTCCTGAAGGGGATCTTAAGTGGATCTCTGTTGATAGGGATCTTCGGCTATTCCTTACATACTCCTCAGCTGAAAGGAGGTGAGGGCTATGGAATGGTGTGTCTGTGTGGAAAAGTTGGGAGTCCCGGGCGTGAGACACACACTCACACACACACAAAACCCTCCTGGACTCTGTTTTAGGCAAAAAGCCGAAGTAGGATTTCTTAGTGAAAGGGAGTTCTATAAGAAGAGCCCCAAAGGGGATCAGGAGTGGGTCTCCCCACGTTGGTGATTTTTTCTGATCCTAATCACCAGCCAAGGTCCACACCATAGAATAATTTTTTTCCTGTCTTCATGCACCAATTCTGCTTTAAATTTCAGCACACGAACCCTTGGAAGACACCCAAACCACCTGCAAACTGCAGCACGTGCTCAGAGGAGGACTGCTGGTTCCATCTCTGGATAACCTCAGGACTGAGACTGATTGTCAAGGGAAGTGGTAGGTGGGCTAGAGGCTAGTTTGGTCACCAGTGGCCATCATGCCCAGGTAATGAAACCACCATAAACCCCCATAAGTCCAGCACTGAGGAAATTTCCAAGGTGCTGAGCATGGGGAAATGCTGAGAGAAATGATTTCAGAGACAGCAGAGAATCTGGACAGTTCTGTGTGTCTCTTCCATGTGGCTGTGCCTGAGATGGATCCACTGATGATAAATAAGTGTAAATTAACCTGTTTCCTTGATAACTGTGAGCCATTCTAGTAAGTGGCAAACTTGAATAGGTAATTGCGGGAAACCTTCAATTGGCAGCTAAGTTGAACAGAAGGTGAGTGGGAAAAACTGGGGTGAGGGAGTAATACAGCTTCTTTATCTATTTCAAGGTTCATGACTGGAATCCTATAACAAAAGGCAGATTAACAAGGAGAGAGTTGGCCAAAATATATTGAAAGTGTTGCTTGGCATAGGATCTTTGGAAATGAAGGCTCCTAAGACAGGAAAACTGTATTTTTATGCTAACTCCAACTTAAAAAAATGATAGTTATTGAGAAACATGAGTAGACAAGAAATGGTAATGGGAGCCAGAATAAAACTTTAAATCTCGTATTAGTATTCTGAAGTTGGTCTCTCACTTTGGGCTGGATTAATGACTCTCTTAATTGCCTCTCTCCAAACTGGGTTGCTCTCAACATTTTACTTTATATAATATGTTCAGTTTCCTAATGATAACATCTGGACATTATAATGCCTATATTTCATGCTTTTAGTGTTACTATGTAAGTTCATAGGTGTAAAGTCTCCAGGGTGTAGTTAACTAGTAGCAAGCTATTATTATTATTCTTAACAGGTACCAACAAGACAATATTTGACAAAGACACAGCAGTTTGAAATACGAATGGAGCTACGTAATCTGAATATAAATATCTAGAACCAAAATTGCAAACATCTTCTTCTAAATTTGATTTTGAGTAAACAAAGTATCAAAATGACACTGATCAAAAGTGAATAAATGACTTTCAAAATAAAATGAAAATACAGAATATAGAGTAAAATACAGTACCAATAAAGAGCAGAAGTCTTACCTACAGAAATGTTGAAGATAGTGAACAGGCACTTGAATGGAAGAATTGAAAAATCAAATTCAAACAGTCTCTCAATCGAAGAAAAGTGAAAGGTCTATAAGCACTAGAAACATTACTGAAAAGAAAACTCACATCTAAAATTAGTCACATGAAATGCTCAAACTATAAAACTAAGAGGAAATTGCATGCAGCTAGAATATCAGGAAAGGATTAACAGTCATTTAGACTTTGTGGTGGTGATTTTGAAGACATGTGGAAAACTATGGAGTTCATGTGAGGGTTAGGTACTGGTTTTCTTAAATTTAGTCAGATTATCTTTCAGATGCTGAAGCAATAGAAAACAGTCACATGTGTGTATTATTGTTTGCAATTTTGAATTTATTTAACATGCTCAAATGCCTTCATGCTAATGTGCTGATGACTAGTGGCATCAAACACCTTTTTAGGTATCTGTTGACTACTACGAAAAAGATGAAAGATATGTTGTCAGCAAGGGTGTGGAGAGAAAGGAACCCATGTGAGTTGCTGCAAAGCATATGCATTTGTACATTTGTTATGAAAATTTGTATGAGGGTTCCTAAATAAGTTAAATACAAATTACCGTATGATGCAACCACTCACTGTCTGGGTTTATATGTGAAGAAATTAAAATCACAATCTTAAAAGGGTAACCTTAATTCCTATGTTCATTGAACCATTATTCATAACAACCAAGGTAGGGAAGCAACTGACAGAAAAGCAGATGAAGAAATTCAGAGATATATGCACGCATGTAGGTGTAGGCACACATGGAAAGTAAAGCAAATAATTGCAAATTCAAGGAAGCTGTTGAGAAATCAGTGTCTTCAAAGTTGAAAATGTTATAGGTGTGGGAGAAATATTCTACTGTAAAAGTAGTAATCAAATTCAGCATATTTTTGAATCTTAATCCTATTTAGAATTTTAAAATCAAAAATGTAAAATTTAGTGTATTAAAAAACTTTTAGTAGAATATAGCCCTGATATACTTCCTGGAATAGTAGAGATGGTAATTACATCGTAATTACATCGTAAATAAATCCCCAGTCAAGGGTAAGAATTAGAGAAGCTTTGAAAGAAAAAAAAGATAGATAAAGCGAAATACAATTGTTATAAATAAGTATGCTTGCCCGCCTTTATTTAAATGGGCGGTGCTCTTTATGGGTCACAAATAAAACCCAATTATATCCTGAGCATTATAAGCTCAATGGAATAAAGAGTAAAGATACAAGCAGTGTGTAGGATATAGGCTATAATGTGTAACATTACAATTGTGCTAATATATATATATATATATATATATATATATATATATATATATGGAAGATTTAGGCAAATGGAAGAAACTTGAGAACATCATGCTTAGTGAAGTGAGTCAGAAGCAGAAGATGAAACATCGAATGGTCTCTCTGATATGAGAGACCCAGATCACAACTCTTATGGAACTTAAACAATGAAAAACAGTAAAACAGGGGGGTAGGGTGTGGCAGGAAGGAGGGGTGGGTAGGGGGAAGGACAGGAGGAGAGTGGGAAAGCCCTTGTCACCTTGACAAGATACATATGTGCACAAAATGCTCAACTCCATTGTAAACCTTAAATTTTGCACTTGTACATATCAATAAAATGAAAGCAACCAGCGCTCTTCCTTCTCCCTTTTTGAAGATAAGGCTGGTTAATGTGTATGTATGTGCATTTATATAAGTATAGGACAATAGTATTAACTTTACTGTAAGGATTATAAGATAACTAAGATCAAAATTTAAGAGGCCTCCCAAATTAAATAAAGAAAACTAGCAGTTTCTCTACTACCCTAAATTTAATTGTTGAACAGTATTAAGAATAAGCAAGTTGAGAACCCTTCTTTGGTGTGCTTCCTACCGGTAGACAGGAAGAATTGGCAAAAAAGGAAGGTTGATCTCCTTGGGTGCCAGGGATATAAGAATATCCCGTTACTTGTTAGAAAGCTATAGCTAATCAATTGGATCAAACAGAGAATATAGTAATATAAATAAGTTATAGAGCTCTTGTTTATTTGATCTTCACTCATAGTCATAGTTCATAGTTATAAGTTATAGTGTTAAGATAGAACATATCAGCTAGTATAATAAGATGCTGTCTATAATTTAAAAATGCTACCAGAAAAAACAGGAAAAAAAAAGGAAACTAAAGAAAGCCAACCCCAATCAGATTGGAGGACATGTGAAAAAATAGTTCAGGAAAAACTTCCAAATTACACCAAAGGGACAAATACAGAAATACCTCTCACTAACCCAGAGGTGGTAGAACCTATCTTGGCCCACACACCCAAGAAGGAAATACCAGCTATCTTGGTTAAAACCACAGATGACATAGATGCAGAAAGGATGAATGGAAAAAAGACTGGTAATGGAAGCAGTCTAAAATGGTAAAAATCATTTTTTGCATGACGTAGTTAAGGATATAGATAACAAACAGGCATAACAATCAATTGTTACTAAAATACAGACCCCAGGGAGAAGAACCCCTGGAGATCAGAGCATCGGTCTGGAAATGGAGCAGAAATCACTAACCTGTACAGAGCTCCAACACTTAAAGCAGGATTTCTAACAGAAGCAGAGTAGAGATGTTGAATACTTACTAAAGATCTGGGACAAAGGTGCTTCTACTCTTAGGTTAAACAGACAGGAGATGAATGAACTCAAAAGCATTATAGAGAACCCTGCTATATTTCAGGAACTGGAAAATGTTATTGAATAAGTTGTAGGAGAACAAATTTAAGTCTATGGGACTGGATCAAAATGGCATGGATACGTGCCTTCCCAAACATTGACTGAACTCAATTCGAGGCCTCAAGTGAATGGGAAACCCTAGAAGAAGCCATAGGAATTTTAAGGAAATTAGGAGTCGGTGCCATGATGTATAATGCAATACCAACCCCAAAGGCAGCCCCTTTAACACCAGCTACGAAAAAGGTTTTCTTGACTGGAGCCCCACCGCTCCTCAGAATGCCACTTATGACAGCATTGGCAGCCATAAACACGGTGGAAGATGCCATAGGTTACCTAAGGCAGGTAAGAGAATTACAGGAGCAAAAGGTGCTAACCTTCGCCACCCAATTTAGCAACCTCAAAATAGGAAATAAACGCCGAAAACGGTGCCCTGGAGGAAACCTGCAGGGAGTTACTATCAGTTTCAAACCCAAAATAATCCCCGAGGCCAGAATAATTGGAGAAATAGAGGTTATGGACCACCAAGAAATAGGATAAATTTACCAAAAAGCCAGGTCAGGGGGTGGAATGGCCCCCAAACGCCATTCCAACAGCAGCCTCAAGGGAATGGGAACCGAGGTCAAAAACCGTCGGCCTTGACGCAATTTACAAACCAAGGCTAACCTCCCAACCTATACCAACCGATCAGGAGGCAGTTCCAACCAAACCAACCAAGGTTATCATTCCAAGGTGCCACCTTAGCTCCATCTTATGGCCAGAGAATAACAACAGGCCCCATATACAATTGATGATATCAGCTAAAGGACAGGAACGTTCCATCACACTATTAATAGACAAAGGTAGTCAATGTACTGTTCTTAATTTATGGCCAATAAATGAAACAAAAACGAATACCCAAATTCAAGGTATATCAAGTATTACCTTAGCTCAATAAATTACTATTAAATTATATGATAGATCAGAAATATCAGGCAAAGCATTAATGAGTAACATACCATATAACATTCTACTGATGGATGGGATACCTAAACTTTTTCCTAGTTGGTTACCTTTAAAAAGAATTAAAGATATTTCACTGTACAGTATGCTAGCTCAATGAAAAATAACTCCCATTGTATTGCCACAGACACCTCTGTCATTTACTAAACAATATCCACTGAAAGGGGGTCATCAAGAAGTGACAGAGGCCATACAGAAATTATTAAAGGAAGATATTACAAAACCTACCAAGGAAGATATTACAAAACCTACCAACTCTTTTAACTCTAACAGCCCAGTTTGGCCAGTTAGAAAACCAAATGGTCAATATAGATTTACTGTGGATTATAGACAGGTTAACAATTTAAAATCTTTAATGTCAGGACAGTTACCAGTTATAGAAACTATATTCTCTGAAATTCATAGTTTCAATCTTACTGTTTTTGCCACAATAGATTTGTCAGATATGTTCTTTGCCATTCCATTAGATGAACAATCCAGAGAAATTACAACCTTCTCATGGAATAATAAACAGTACAGGTTTAAAAGATTGCCACAGGGATATAAAATTAGCCCAATCATAGCACACCAGGCCGTCACTGCAACTATGCGATGGGACCTGATACCACCCACAGTGCTGGTAAAAACATATGAAGATGATATTTAAATAACAGGAAAAGACCTAGAAATGGTACAAGACACCTTACACATTCTCATAGAGAATCGTAAAAAGAAAGGTTGGACAATTAATCCAGATAAAGTTCAAGGTCCAGCCCAACCAGTAAAATTTTTAGGAGTTACCTGGTCCACTTTAGGGTCTTCAATTCCACTCTCAGTAATAGATAAAATACATAGCCTCAAAGATCCAACTAATAAACAAGAGGCACAAAGATTATTAGGAATCTTTGGATACTGGAGACAGCATATGCCATTTATGGAAGTACAGTTGCAACCAATATATAAGGTGACAAGAAAGGCGACAGATTTTGAATGGAATGAGCAACAACAGTCAGCATTTAAACTAGCAAAGGAACATGTACAGATTTACCAACAACTTTTCCTGCCTCACGAGGATGACATGTTCATATTGGACGTTGTCTTCCTCAATGGACATGGCAACTGGGGAATTTTTGCTAAAAGGAATGGTAAATCTATACCTATTAGATTTTACTGTAAAAAGTTTCCATTCTCAGAAAATAAATATTCATTATTTGAAAAGGCAGTATGGAATGTTTTGAATGAATGAACCTTAATGTTCATTAGAATAGAACAACCAATTATCCTCAGGACACCAATACCTCTACTAGATTGGCTAAAACTTACTCCAGAAACTATTGCAGGATTGCCTACAGAGCAAAGAGTTCTTATGTGGAAATGGTATACTGAAAGACTCATAAAAGGCAGGACACTTCATGCCAGTACAAAACTTTTAGAGGAAATAGAAAACGTTCCTACTGAAAAAACACCACCACAGAAAAAAGAAGAAAAATTGGTCCTCATAGGTCACGTAGGTCCAGATTTCTGGAACCAGACTAATGCATGGTTCATGGATGGTTCCTCTAGAGTATGAAACAACATTGTACATTGGAAATGTGCAGTGTTCCGCCCTGCGGACGGCAAGATTTTAACAGATAGTGGAGCTACTAGGTCAGCTCAGCATGGGGAACTACAGGCAATCAAAATAGTGATCCAACAATCAATTCAGGAAGGAAACACACACACACACACACACACACACACACACACACACACACACACACACACACACAGATTCCTGGGCAGCATTTAATGGACTTACAATATGGTCAGCCAAGCAGAAGAACAATAATTGGCAAATTAATGGCAAGGATGTCTGGTCAAGAGAGGTCTGGGAATGGACATCTCAACAAAGCATTAAAATATATGTTAAACATACAGGTGCCCACACTAATAAGCAGGATGAGGAATCTAGGCACAATAGCACAGCAGATTCTCTAGCCAAAGTGATGCAGTTAGAGCCTAAAGGAAAATGGAAGGCATCGTCTCAATCCAATGGAAAATTAATACTTAAAAGACACTGGCATATACCGAAAGAGGATTTGCTTAGTGATATTACCAAGGAAGAAATCTTACACATACGTAAATATTTAAGACATGTAGGAATCCATCCATTATACCAATGGTTTATAGACAGAAATCTTAAAGTCACTTGGACTCAGTGCAAACAGGCTATACAAACTTGCAGTCAGTGCCCTAAGGCTCAATTGAGATTCCATTTCCACAGAAAACCAGACCAACAAGTAACACGTACCTTTGATTTGGCCTTACAGATTGACTATATAGGCCCTCTGACAGATTTTCAGGACAAATATGTATGCATGGTTGTGGATATTAGCACAGGATTAGGATATGCAAGCCCACCCACTAATCACCCTGATCAGAACCACACTATAGAAACGCTATGGTGTTGGATATCTCAATATGGTCTACCAGTTATTATACAGTCTGATCAAGGATCCCATTTCACAGGCAATAAAATATAAAAAGTGGCACAAGATTTAGGTACGACATGGAAATTTTACCTAGCCTATAATCCCACTGCTGCTGGGAATATAGAACGTTGGAATGGCCTTTTAAAAAACAACCGAATGCAGTGTAGTATCCCGGACAGGGTCCTGAAAGTCACAAAAGGACACCAATGGAAAAACTGGAGTATCAAATAAAATCTGCAGTTTAATAGTAATGCACCAATGTCAATCTGTTAGTTTGACAAATGCACTATGGTAATGTAGGATATTAATAAATGGTGGATAAGTTGGGACATGAAAATTCAAAAAAAAAAAAACATTCCTACATTTAATTGACTTGCCTCTGCAGAAAGCTCTGTCTCGAGCCACCTTTCAACTACATAATAGACCTAGACTCCACAGACCTTCACCGTTACAGGAAGTTTTCCCTCACCATACCTTCCCCCCACTACCTTTTTAAAAACAGACTCCCACACACAGGATTAACCTCTGCCGGATAGAATTCTGATCTGCAACCTCAAAGATAACACTGTTACAAAGGGAGAACTCTTCACCACTGCTGGACCTAACATCGCGTGGATGACTAACGGCAGAGGTAAGCTTATGTTCACTAAGACTGACCACACAGCACCAAGATTATGATTCCTACATACATCAGGAGGACAACCTCTCTTTGCTTTATACTCATTTTTCTATTTACCCTTACCATCATCATCTCACACTACACAACCTGTGAACAAAGGGATTGCACAAATTCTGCCATGGGACTCTGTGGAAAGCTTACTAATTTTACTCTATGTCTATTAGACACAAAATTGACACCATATTAACCCATAAACAATTGACTAATGAATTTCCTGGAAGTAAATCTCGAGTTCATTGGGCTAACCAGACAATATGTCTCTTTTTGCATCTCTGATAACAGGCCTATCCCACACCCTCGGAGTCCTTACTCCCAGGAAATCCAAAACCATAATCACAAAAATAATACACCCAAGTGACACAATGAAAGTACAAGGACTTTCAATATCCTCAGCATTGGCATTATTAACAATGTTGCTGACCACCATGGTACTTTAGGCTAATCCCACTAATACACCTATTACACTGGCAACACCCAACAAAACCCACACAATACATCCTCAACAGGATATACATTAATGTTTCACACATTTTAGGATATTGGTTCCGTAATTCTCCATACGTTAGATCTAAACAAACAACAAAGTTTTAGTGGACAAAATATATGCACTGCAGAGGCATGCCTGAAATTTTTGCAGGTGATGACTGCAAAGATTGGTCTAACTACAGAAGATTTTATTTTCATTTTTATAAGGAATATTTTTCAATTAATGACTCTAATACCAGCTACAGAAAGGAACCCGTTATGCTGTAAAGGGTCAGAATTGATAAGAACAGCATGGGCAAACCAACCAACTTATTTATACTATAATAGACATTTGGATGCTCCATATCTCATTAAAGATTCTATTTACTGTAACAACACCACTGGAAAATTGGAAAAGGAATTTTATATACAAAAAACACTTTAACAGCACATTGGCATGGGACTTGATTTCTTTTGTACTAGGATATTACTTTTGATTCTTTAAATTCACAAATGTTATTTTGGGATATATCACCAAAGGGCGGAGGCTGTTGTACTGCTAATAATGTTTTTCATTGCTACAAGTATTTAACCCATGATGGGGACAGAGACAATGATGAGGACCCTAATGGAAAGGGCATAAAGGAAACATCCCCTATCCTAATTAACAACATAATCTTGTCACCCTCACCTAGGTCACATTATACATCTGAGACAACTCCTCCTTTGACAACACACAAGTCGGCCACCACTCATGTATGCAAGGTTCCTATCAGGACTTTATTACGTACTAAACAACCAACTTTTAATTGGACAGCATTAGATGATGGAAATTGGCAAACTCCAAAACTTCTAGCAGGTAAAAGCTTCAGGCCCATAGACCGCTCATGGAACCTTTTGGCCTACCATGTGATGATGTTCTAACAGAACCCATATCAAAACTCCTTTGTTCTCTAGCAAAACAAAAATTTCTCTCATTAGATAATATTGTATTACTGTGTTAATTCCTTGCCTAATTTACCAATGTACAGTCATTTTGAAATCCAAAATGCTTATAGACCTGACTAACAGATCTCTAATGTTTCTTTTGCCCCGATTATAGATTGGTTTGACATTATGGCACTAGGTATTAAGGCCATAAATGTCCTATTGTAGTTACAAACCCCATCCCACAACCTCTACCAGCTCTTTCATTCAACAATAAACTTAAACCTAAAAAATGTCAAGGATCTCAGAGAGGATCATTATATTTCACTGGAGCCAGCGTTGCTCATTGGCACCATACTCCAGGTGTAATAACACCTGTATCACCTACAATCCTCTGTATAGAGGAAGAAAATTATGGACTATATTATCATAGTTGGAGTGCTAAATCTTCAGACATTTTTAAAGTACTATACTCCTTTTTTCATAAGAACATAACTTCTGGGGAAACTTATACTTGGCCCTTATTTTGCAGACAAACTGGCACAGCCAGATACCTTCAAAACACAGCTTGTACAGACAGTTTTATTTTTGCAATACATAATAATTACCATCTAAATATGACTTCTGATAAATCTTGAGGTCTTTTCTTTCGTTCTAATGGCACACAGGCATATGATTCTATATACAACTATATGAAAGATCATGATATCATCACCATGTATACCTATACAGGTAGAGCAAAGCTCAATATGTCAATAATATATGAAAGAATGTACCAAAAATGAGGATCAAGGAACAAAGAAATTAATCAAGTTTTTAGACTCTTTCCTATTCCAGTTAATGATATTATTCCTCACTTTACCATGAGAGGCTCTTCTTCCTACCCTGCTGATTCTAAGACAGGACCTGTCATACACACTTACTATACACACTCTCTTCTCACTAACACAAGAGCTTATGATATTCCCTTAGACATCAAGGACATCGTTCAAACTAATGTTACTCAATATCAATTTGATAATATACCCTTTACCATTGAAATTACTCCCAATGCCACTGATATACAATACCTTTACCCCATTATTTCCTGGACTAGCCTTCTCACAGATAATTGCAATTGGGACACAAATGATGTTGCAGCTCAATATCATGTAGAAAGGGCAGATGGTCGTTCCTTACACTGGTGGAAGACAGCAGGTATGAATTTTTCATTCCCGAAATGGCATCTTGGATATTTGCCATATCATTTCTATATGTTATCCTTCATAAATCAGCGATGGGCAGTTTTGGATATGGTCCATCACAAACCCTTATATAATACATCTGATGCTTTTATTTCTCAAGCACAAGATGATGTAATCTCTGAGAATCCCCTATCTTTTGGTGATTGTTATATCCGCACATAATCTTTCAATCCGTGCATCATAGATAGAGGGGGATTTAACACCACTCATAGATTATGGACCATTCATTACAAGACAGCCGCTATCTTCCCACCAAAGGAACCGGCTTCCACTGTTTTTGCACCCAGTTTTTTACCTAACTTTCAAACGCCTATTAAATTTTTATATAAACCAGAAATTAGGAAGTTCCACATATCTTGCAACTATGAACAGGTTTTACCTGAGACCTGGCAGGACCACTGCCACACTAACACTCTTTTACCCTTAGAACTGCGCTATAGAGTTGGCATACAACTCCGCAGACCCCCGCAGTTTGCAGCAGTTGCCACATTTGTTGCGGGAGCCGCACTTGGCGTTCTCATTGCTTCTGCAATGACTGAAGAAATGTGCGTCCACGTAGACAAACTGGATGATGCGAACGCATCACAGCTTGAGGCCATCCATACGATACCTAACAGCTTGGCCTTAGTCACCAACATCATTCATCAACTACAGACTGAAATGAAGATATTACATGAGGACATTGAACTCACTAACCTTAACTTAGCAGCTCAAAAGAAAGCCATACAATCCATGATGCGTACCATTACTGATAAGGAAGAGTGTGACCATCTCATCCAGCTCCTCCAGGTGGCTACACAGGAAATTCGCCTGCTATTTACAGTTGGCAGATCTCCAGATGAAAATGGATACATCACCATTCTTGACCCTGGCAAACTGTCATACTGTTCTGGTGGACGTTGTTCAATGAACTTATCAAAACTTCTGAAGCCTTTTTGGCTTATAAAACTTCTCCATCCCCTAAAAGACTTGCAGACAAATGTTTACAACACATTGGCACTTATGCTTGGATATAGGACTACAATGCTTACGTCCACATGGAAGATACTTATGAACTTTCACCTTCTACATACTTCATCATATCTATCTTCAACCAGAAACTCATCACATCACAGGCTGAGTTAACCCAAGCTCCTCGAAAACTACAGGATCTTGGAGGACGTCGGATGGTCCACTGCTTTGATGAACCTCATAATGTTACAAGACATCATAATGTGACATACAAGGACAATCTTTTCCTACAACCAGGATGTTATTTCCGCACTAATGTCCTACGCATCACTATCAATAATTCGGCTTTACTTGCTTCCATGGACTTCGTGACTAATCACACCTTTGGACTTAATTCTTTTAGCTTGCCCCAATCATTGCTTCAGGAAGAACTTTGGACTCTCCAAAACACCACTGCACACATGAATCACCTGCTTACACAAAATAAGAAAGCTTTCCAAGCAATGAATGCAGCAATTCACAGAGACACGACAACTTTGGATGCTCATAATAGTTATTTAAAACATATTGTTCATGTTTTGCAAACTGACACATTGGTTTATGATAATGTAATGAATGATGCTCACAGAGATTGCTCATTATGGGATACGTTTAAGAGGTTGATTTATGCAGATATGGTTTGCTTCTCAAAATGGAATCCATGGCATTGGACCATGGATGCTAAAAATTATTTATTAGCTATTTTAGGTATCACCATTCTCTGTAAGATTTGCTCTTGTTTAATTTTTAGGAAACAGCATAGACGTGAATATCTTCAGCTTGCCACTCGAAAAGATTCACCCACTTGATGTGCCTAGAGAGGAACACACGGACAATGCAACACCTTTTTGTCCATGGCAACTGACCTCTCTATTTTGGCTTAATATCTGTGGGGAACAATTTGACCATGATGGTCAGAGTTTTCTTTTCTTTTCACCTATAATAAAACTGTACATGTAGATTTCCTGTTTTTACATTTTTTCTTTTTTCTCTTCTTTCTTGATTGGACACAATCTCACCTTCCTCCTTCAGGCAATATGGAGGAGGAGCTACGTATATTACTTTTTTTTTCTTTTCTTTTCTCTCTCATCCATCCCATCAGTCCAATATATGGTTCCAACCATATGCACTCCAACACTTGGCCCTTCAGGTGCTCTTCTCAACTCAAGTTGGTTTTGGTGATTCAAGTTTTATGTCATCATTATATGAGACTATGCGTTATGTGTATCATGTCTTCTCATAACATTATGCGTAAATGGCCATTTTGTGAAACATAGATACCAACGATGGGTAAGATCATGACCCCTTACATGCCAATCTAAGGATGTCACCCCACAGCTGGTCAACAATCCTACAAAAGGTTAGGATGTATTCGGTGGCACGACAACCTAAGATATGTAATATGTGAGGCATATGCATCATTAATATGCTTCTTTCTCACAGAAGACAATGTATGCCCTGGAAAAGCCAACAACTTCAACATGTAGATGTTGACAGCACTCTACCATGCATTATAAATGGACTGTATTCACTCCTGGGCTATTCACTGGAGTGTCCTCTTCTCCATATGGAATCTGGAGTGACTAGGGTCTGGGCACAAATTTTAATCTTTAGTATTATTTAGTTCCCATTCAATATATTTGTAGTGATTTTACTACTACAATCCATTCTAGTAATTTGTAGTGATTCGTTTACAGTGATTGATGATTTAACTGATGATACTTATTGAGCTTTATTCCACTCCTTTAACAGCTCTCAAGTATCGGGGGGTGGCATGTCCAGAGCACAGGTAGAATGCGGAGAGTAGACATGAAGGCATTGGTATGAGCGGCATGAGGACTACAAAGAGAAAGCAATCCCATATTAAGTGCAATAAAGTAAATGCTGGAAACTGCATAAAGCTCTGTCTGATATTGATAAGTTGTGAGCCACCTGCCTGTGGACCCCGTGTGATGAAGTCGCTACCTGTAGCCTGCGGACAAAGCCCTTGTTTGATCGATAACCAGAACCCCACAATCGATAACCAGAACCCCTGGATCGATAACTAGAACCCCTGTCCACCTGCATGTGGACCCCGATACAATCACTATCCTTAGCTTGCGGGCATAAAAATAGTATAGAAACCGTCCTGGTCCTAAGCTCAGGGTCGAGGTAGGAGTCACAGACTCTGAACACAGGATACGTGTCTTGCTCCTTGTCCCCAGCCTCCCCGCTTCCAGAGTACGAGACTACACCTCCTCGCATCCAGAGAGCGAGACCCCCTGGAGAAGGAGGGACTGTCCAGCCGGGCAGCTATCGGCGGGTCCTGGACAAGCTCATACGCGGGTCGGCTGTGTCGCCGGTAGTCAAGAACACATCGCAGGGTGAGCCTAAGGGAACCAGGACGGGAATAGTTTTACGAGGCAGAACAACGCTTGCTTTCCTGCTTAATTAATTAATTGATCAATTTATTATGGTTTGATTTGTGAGTTGGACTGATTGTTGTGTGAATAAAGAACACTTCCAAGGTAAATTCATCTGCCTCTGTCCCATCTGTCTCCTCTCACGGAGTGTTCACGACAAAGAACATGGCTTATAAATTTCATTCCTCTACACACACACGCACACACACACACACACACACACACACACGCATGCACACCCAGTCAGTCAGTGAAGTGACCCTTGATCAGATGCAGTTGGGACGCTTCTCATCCATACATACCAACAACAGATTCCAGGCGTTCATGACTTCTCAGCATCTGCTACTCATAAACCTTCACCATTACAGCCATATTGTGCCAAGCATCATCCTGAATGACTGCCTCTTCTGGGGCATTTTTGTCCCCCGGGGAGATAGTTGGCAACATTTGCAGAGATTTTTGGGGTGTCATAACAGAGTGAGAGGGAAGGGGGTGAAGACTGGCACTTAGTGGGTAGAGTTTTGAGACTCTGCTTAACATCTCACCCCACACTGGACAACACCCAACAACTAAGATCTATCAGGGTCCCAATATCAATAGTGCCGAGACAGGGAAATGCTGATACAAACCCAGTGTGCTCTTTAAAGTCGTGGCACAAACCGAATCTAAAAGAAATAGAATTTTGTGTGAGGTAAGTGGGGTGAGAAACAGAGACTCGCTCACTAAGCCTTTCGCTAACTCAGGCACTTTTGAGAGAAGATCTCAAGCAACTTGTTCATGAAAAATGAATTTCCACTTTGAAAACTACTCAATATATTCTATTTGAGTGTGAAGAAACTTATGAGAATTTTGATCAGGGTATGAAACTTCAAAATTGAATTTCAGTCAGGTGTAGAGAAAACTCTTAACATATTTACTGGCAGTTCCTACTTACAAATATACTTTTAGAAACCATTTGTTCATTCATTTATTCAGAATTTATGTTTCAGATTTCTGCTGCGTACACAGCCACATCTTTTAATGATAGAACTGATTCAGCTGAGACATTTTCTCTCAACTATGCAAGAATTGAGAGAAAGAAGGATGCAGGTGTTAGCTAGGTTAGTAAGCTTATCTCAATACTTTTTAAACTCAAGATCAGACTGAGGTACAAGGCTGGACTAACCACATAAATAAGAACATATGTAGCTTGTATACCTAACTATTGTTAATTCAAACATGAGGACATGGACAGAAAGTGATTTCTGAATTCTAGGAGACTTTCTCCCACCACACCAGCACCTAACACCACTTTTTTTTTCTTTTTTCAAAAAAAGTGTATGTCTCTCCACAGTGGTATCTTTGCTTCAAGTAAAAATGAGACCCTTTTATTTCATTTCAAGGCTTTGGGGACTGGACCCTCAAAGACAAAAACAGAGCATAGGAATTCTTATTTGAAGTTCAGAAAATCCTTTCTACTTCCAAATGACAAAGTATCTTGTCTTCTCCAAGGCTTAGTATTTCCTTTATAGTTTCTTCTTTGATTCTTAAGTTATTTAAGGTGGGACTTAAGTCCTGGAACTCAAAATTCCTTTCTCCATGTTCTTCAGTGCACGTAGAAGAAATTAGCCAACCCACATAGACTCTTTATCGTCACTAAATTATTGTAGTATATTTACTAATAATCCAAATTTTTATTTTGTTTTTTTTTGTTTGTTTTTGTGAAAGGCTCTCTCTCTGTAGCCCAGGCTGGTCCTGAACTTATTATGGAGCCCAAGGTGGCCTTGGACTCATAGCAATCCTCCTGCCTCAGCCTCCCCAGTGCTGGGATTGTGTGTGCCACCAAGCCCGGCTTATGTGGTGCCAGGGAACCAAACTTGTGTACTGAGTGCTCCTCCTAGTACTTTTCAGGCAAAGGCTTCAGCTGCTGAGCCATTCCTCCAGTACCCTCAAATCTTTTCTTTATATAGTTTCTTAACTACAACTGACAACAGGCAGTAATTTTAGTATTAAAAAATAAATGTGTGCTATACTTTCTCCATATTTTCTATAGCACTATCAACAGGTTTATTAATACTTTTACCTGTAATCAGTTAAGAAAACATAGTTCAAATTCTCATAGTTTAGATTATGTTCTTTGAAACCCATTGTGCTAACAACTGAATGTAACAGGATTTTATCAGGGAAATTCACTCTCTTTTTATGGAATCCTGGGTTTATCATGAAAATTCGGCTTTAGTTGTGGAGGAACCCAGGGAAATTAAAATCTGGAAAGGAAAAAGGTTGACTCAAAGAGAAATCTCTACAAGTGTGTAAAGCTTTGACAGTGGAGGAGTGAGAACTTGTAAGGAGATCTAGGAGATCAGGCATATTACTTAATATTTTGAGATATAGGAGTGTGAACAAGACTTTCTGTTTCACTTAAAAATTTCTGATACATGGATTACAGGTCCAATAATACATGAGAAACACATGGCTTAGGGAATCAATGACCACACACACCAGCTTTGGCTTTTCTCTTCTCTCTCACGCTTGCCCTATGCCATCCCCTCTCCACTCTCAGAGTCTCGTCCCTTTTCCAGTAGACCATCACCCCTCTTTCCACCTTATCTCTCACACTGGGGCCTTTTATGCAATTATTTTTGTGAATTTCAAAAGAGGGACACCCTTCAACAGTCAGTGGTTTGTGTTTGGTCCATCTAACTGAGCATTATTGACACAAGGTAAGCCTGTTCTTTTTCAAATGCTTCCTACTTGTCTTTATTTCTGACTGGGTACTATTCCACTGTGTGGAGGTACCATCTTCGTTATCCGTTCCTCTGTTGATGGGCAACTGGGTTGTTTCCAGAATTTATCTACTATGAATTGCACTGCTGTCAACATGGATATTCATGTGTCATTTTGGTATGCTGACTTTACTTCTTCTGGGAACATGCCCAGTAAAGCAGTAACTGTATCAAATGGGATCTCTATTCTCAGTTTTCTAAGGAATCTCCACTGCCTTCTCTAATGGTTGAGCTAGATTGCAGTTCCACAAACAGTGTAGAAGTGTTCCCTTTTTTTTCCACAGCCTGGACAACAATGGCTGTTTTTTGAGATCTTAATGCAAGCCATTCTCATTGGGGTGACATGAAACCTCCACATTGTTTTTATTTGCATTTCTCTGTGGCCAGTGATGATTAAGAGTTTTTCATGTGCTTATTGGATATTTTTGTACTTCCTCTTCTAACAAGCTTCTTTTCATTTCATCTGCCTCTTTCTTGATAGGGTCATCTATTTTAGCGAGTTTTATTTTTTTGAGTTCTTTGTATATTCTAGATATTAATTCCCTGTCTGAAGTTTTTCTCCCCCATTCTGTGAGTTGTCCTTTCACACTGTGGTTTCCTTTGCTTTGCAAAAGCTTTTTAAAATAAAATAATTAGGAATAAATCTTATCAAAGAAGTGAAAAATCTATACAGAGAAAACTACAGAACCCTGAAGAGATTGAAGACGACTTTAGAAAATGGAAAAACATCCAGTGTTCGCAGATAGGAAGCACTAATTTTATCAAAATGGCCATACTTCCAAAGATACTGTATAGATTCAATGCAATAGCAATCAGAATACCAACAACATTCTTCACATAACGAGAAATAAAACAACTTTAACATTTATGTGGAACTAGAAAGGACTCAGAATTTCTAAAGCAATCCTATGTAACAAGGACAAAGCTGGAAGAATCACAACCCCAGACTTCAAAATACACTCCAAAGCAACAGTGATTAAATCTATAGGATACTGGCACAAGAACAACAGGAGGAGTACTGGAACAAAACTGAGGATAGTAAAACAAAGCCACACACCTCCAGCCACCTGATTTTTGACAAAAGGGCCAAAACAATCCATTAGAGAAAAGACAGCATCTTCAACAAATGGTGCTGGAAAAACTGGATGACCATATGCAGGAGAATAAAATCAGATTCATATCTGTTGTACACACTCAAAATCAGATCAAAATAGATCAAGGAACTGGATATCAAAACATAAACACTGAACTTACTGTAAGACAAAAATAGGTAAAATCTAGAGCACATAGGAATAGGAAAAGTTTTTTATCAGAACCACCAGCTGCAAAGAAATTAGAGCAAGAATCAACAAAAATGTGGACAAGTCTATGGATGGCTAATGACTGTGCCCTGGATGGTAGCCTGGCATCATCAGTGGCCAGTAAGCTGACATTTGTGAAGAGTGGTGTATGGTAGGGAAGAGGAAGGACATGTTGGGATGCTTGATTCCTCAGCATCTGCTACCTTACCTATTCATAAGTACACCATGAAAACAAGGCTGTTGCTTCATGTTTGCTTTTCAAAATTCTGTCCAAATTAGTTGCTTGCTTAACTTTGGCTCAGGAAAATGGATTAAAGAATAAAGTCCGGGAAAGATTTCCTGTTTGGCCAAGTAGACACACAAAATCTCTACACTACACAAGGAAATGTGTTCTGAATGTCATGTCTCCTGGACTTCATCATATATGATCATTGCTGGGAACTCTTTGTTGTATGGTTCGTTAATTTAAAAAATACAGTTAATTTTTAGAAGAGTTCTATGAATATATCTAACATTAATTTATCTATAATAATACACAGAGTTCTCTCTAGTGTATATCTCATTTCCACTATTGTTAACATCTTACATTAGTATGCTACTTTTTTGCAATAAATACGAATACAGATGTTAAGTAGAGTTCATTCTGAATTTATATGTATTTTTTAGTTTTGCCTAATGTCCCTTTAAATGTCCAGGATTCAATTCCTAAGTTTCATTGTTATGGTTTTATTATGTATTTTGAAATATAATGCTATTTTATTTTGATTCTCATAATTTTCAACTTTAGTGATTTGTACTATTTCATTTTTTTCCTTTGTCCCTCTGATATACTCCCACCAATGTGGATTTTTTTTTTCCTATCAGGACTTTCTTAATTTGTAATAGTGTAAGTTCCATCAGGCTCATATTATATAATAACTGTTTTAGGACCAGCCATTTCTCCATTTTCTTTTTTGTTGTTGTTGGGGAATGGTTTTCAAAGCCAAGATGTGGATACTGTTATGCCCTTTGCTACACAGTGTTAGTTCTCAAAGCTCTTTCAGCTGAAAGAGAAAAGAAACGTGTATAACACTAACCCTGCGCACATACCTAAAAATATTTCTCTGTGCAACAATCTTTAATCTTATTACATTACAAATGGAGTCTTACTGACATCTTCAATTGTAATCCATTATTACATGAATCTAACCTCATGTTCTTGATTATCTATAAATTTCCCTCTTACAGTAAATGACGCCCATCAGATGATACTCATTCACTTAATTTTTCCTTTTCAGTATTCAGGAAAATCTAAACAATTGAGGAGTTTGGTTGGGTTTTGGAGATTTTACAAATTAAAAATGGAAGACTAAACTGCGTTTTAAACTTTTTTTTAAACTTCTATAGAGAGAACAACATGTTTCAGGCTTGTGAAAAGTTGCGTCCAGTTTATGGTGACAATGCTCTACAGTGCCAGTGGTGGTTCACAACATTTTGTGCTGGTCATTTTGTTCTCAATGATGCTCCTCGGTCAGGGAAATACAGTCACTGCCTGAGTCAAACCCATGTTACAGTACATGAAAGATTGAATATCCATCACCCATTATTGGCAACCACCTACAGAGGCTGGGATATATGAACAAGCTCAATATTTGGGCTCCTCATGAACTCAAGTTGATGACACATAGATACATCTGTGATATGCTCATTAACAAACAAAAGAAAAACAATTCCCTTTTTGAAATGATTGATAACTAGTGTTGAGAAGTAGATTATTTACAATAACGTAGTACAACAATTGGTTTGGGCCTGATGTGATGTTTGCCTCAAAAGACATCAGACGCAGACCCTCATCAGAAGAAGTTTCCACTCGCCATGTGGTGGAATTTTAAAGAAGTCATGTTTTGTGAACTTCTACCAAGGAACCAAAAACTCAGTTTTAGTATGTACTGCCTGCAATTGCATGATTTGAACAAATTCATCATCCAGAAATGTCCAGAGCTTATTAAGTGCCAAGGAGTTGTGTTCTATCACAACAATATGAGACCATACACAAGTCTGACCACCTATTAAAATTATTGGATTTGGATGGGATGCGTTGCCACGCCCACCGTGTCCCCCTACCTTGTGCCATTGGAGTGCCACTCATTCCACTCTTCAAAACTCCTTGCATGGCATAATGTGCAATCCAGATGAGGCCGTAAATCAGCACCTTGTTCAGTTTTTCGCTGATAGACAGGTCCTCCTATGAAAGATAGAAAAAGCGGTTGAACAAAGTGGGCAATATATCATTGATTGATTTTTGCTCTTTAGAAAAATGAATGTCCTTTGAAAAACATACATAATATACATCATGATTTTTCTCATAACTCACAGCTCAATAGGAAGGTGCTTACCTTGCAAGTTCCTACTCCATTATCATAAGGGGCAAACAAAAGAAATAAAATGGGCGAGGGTTAAAGAACATTTGGTGTTACGATTTGAATAAGTCCCCCCCCCAAAAAAAAAAAATAAATCATGTGTTAAGGGTCTAGTTCCTAGGATGACTCTGTTGGAAAGGAACAGAACTTCCAGGAAATGGAGTGGTGTAGGAATCTCAGGTCACTGAGGGTGTACCACAGAAGGAACTATTGGAACCTGATTCTGTTTAATATGTCTTTTGCTTCTTGACCATGAGGGGAGCCTTTTGGTGCATCCCTGCCATTGGCTTCTGGCACCTCACCAGGTGATGCGTCGGCCTTATGCAGGACTAGACGCTCTAATCTCATGAGCTAAAGCCAAACTAATCCCTTTGCTACAGTTTTCTGTTACTACAAAAAATAATATATTTAGGAAGACAATTTACTTTGAAATAAAAAATAAGAAAGAATAAAACAAAAAGATGAAGCTATATTTTAATACCTGGAAAGGAAATTTTGTCATCCAGTGAATAATTTGGCTATATTTGAGTACAACAGGGATAATTTTAGAAGTTATATTTGCTCATTCTTTGAGTAAAATAATGTATGCATACTCATTTTCTTTGTGAAAGATTAGTAGCCTGAAATACATCAAGAAATACATCCATCTCAATATTCAAAATATTTTCTGGACATACTTTATAAGCTTGGAAATGTTGAATAAATCACTGTTCTTACAGAATTCTTATGCTATCTTTTTAGCATATTTCTAATTATATATATAATAAGTGTAGAACTACAATCTCACAGCTTAATTTCTAAACTAAATTACCTTGTAAAAGAGGAAACTACAACCAAAATATGCTACTCAACTAACTTCTTTTCCCAAAATAAGTATCATCATTCATGTTTTTCTCTCTTGGATGTATAGTTTTGCCCCTTCATACAAAATACTTTGGGGCTGGAGTAGTAGCACAGTGGTTAAAGCATTTTCCTAGCATGTGCAAGGCCCTGAGTTCAATTTCCCAGCACCACATAGCTGGGCATGGTAGTGCACACTCTGGTATTTAGGAGACATAGGCAGGAGGACTACTGTGAGTTTGAGGCTAGTCTGGGCCACATAGTGAGTCAGGACCAGCCTGGACTACAAAAAAAAAAAAAAAAAAAAAAAAAAAAAAAAAAAAAAAAAAAAAAAAAAAAAAAAAAAAATCCTGCCTCAAAAAAAAAAAAATGGTTTTGGAAGCTCACAGAATAAAGAATCTTGACTTCCTTGTATAAATTAACACCGCAGAATTTGCTTGTAAAATTGGTAGAGATAACTGCCAGGCACCCCTTTCAAGTTCTTTATGACACGAACAATGTATTGATCAGCCCCTTTTGTTGGCACCACAAGATTTCAAACCTTTCAGCCATTCAGATTGGATCAATTACAGATATTCAGCAAGTCTTCATTGACACAAGCGATGCATATCCCAGTATATAGTCAAATAGTACACAACCATGTTGGTAGGCACAGGTTTATAGTACGATCAAGTTCTCACCTCCTGTTGGAATGGTTCAAAGACGCCCATCTCAGAGATACACCCCCGGCCCCCTTTGACCCTAGGAATAGCGCTGACTGGCTGAACTCCAATATGTGGGTGGAACATTGAAGCAGTTGCTCAATCCCAGGCTCTTCTTGATCTAACCCATCAGGAACTGGGTGTCTAATTGGTCCCAGGAAGAGCACAGAAAAGTTGGAAGTACAGGGATCTGGTGCAACGTCTCCTTTCACAAGAAAACTACCTATTGACTCAAGTATTTTGGCCAATTAATTTCTAGTTTGCCTCTAACCATCGTCTCGGCCTCATATTCCCCATAAGTGACACATTCTCCTAATTCTTTATAGGTTGCTAAGGCTCTGGAAGCTCTGGGTATGGCAGTCAAAGATGCTGTATGCCTTACCTTGGAAATAGTGGCCTTGTGTCTCTGGTTCTGAGGCCTAACACATTATTGGAAATATATTATCCATTGATATCTTTATTCCATTCCTCAAACGTGTCTTGAATTCCTCCTTTTGTCCCTCTAACCTATTAATATCTATCTGCAGAGCATAACCAGGGATGGTAAGATGTCTCCATTTTCTATTAATTTCAAGAGAGATATTCAATAATACTTTGAATAAATTTTAGTCACAAATATTTTCTTTTAGAAAAAAAGTCATTTAAAAAACTTTCCAAGGGACAAATGAATGTTTTGTGTAAGATTTATATGTTTTAATATTGTCCTTAGAATAATAAATTCTCGTCTAGAATATTTTTGGTTCAATATGAGAGAAAAGAATACAACAGATTAAGCACGCTGACTTACACGGAGCCGTAAGTGTTTGAAAAGTCACAATTTACTTTAAGTACATTCATACTGCTTCACAGGTGGTCTATTTATGTGCTAGTTGGCTTCCTCAAATTGTATAAGCTTTAAATAATGGAGAATCTTATAATGGGCTAATATTGTTTGTTATTACAATAGAGCTAGATTTTACTTCAAATCATATCAGGTAATTCAGTATATTACATTTGAGTTCTGGGGTTTCCCAGGTACTTGAAGTTAGTACAAAGGCTATGGCCAAGGGCACTAAGGCTAAGACTCCATGATTAGAGAATGCCCCAATCTCCCAACAAAGAAAGAAGGAGGCCTAGGAGGCTTGAAATACACTTGAAGTGAGAACTTTGCAGAGCCAACTGCATTCAAAGGCAGTTACTTTAAGATCTTGGTATACCTTCATCTCACTGTCAAAGCAACCGCAACCGAGTTTTGTAAAGAAAGGCCATTGAGTATCAATCAGGGTAGAAAAGGAGAAAGTGGGGTTATCCACAGAGAGGCGCCTGGGGCTCTGAGTGGGTACATCTCACATTGCTGTGTTTCTGCATTTACTTTTTACAAGATTCATCATTATTTCTTTGATAGAGTCATTCTGTTGTCCACAGAATTTTGCTACCTTGTTCATCAATCTAAAAATAAACTTACTTTCTGCATTCTGAAATTTTCACTTTCAAGATTCATTTTTTGATGTTATGCAAATCCCATTATCAGTTATTCATACAGATGCATGAATAATTTTAGCATCCTGATCAAGACTGATTAAACTTTCTTCTCATCAGAGAAAAATGCAGATACTCTGGATCCATTATTTTTCTTTTTCTTTACCTCCTAAATATTATTGGCTGTAGAAAATTAATCACATGGAAAGGGGCCCAATAACTAGACTGATGGAAAGGTAAAAGCAAAGAATAAACAAAGCAAAGATTTGATTATTTTTCTGAGATCTATTAATTTAAATATATATATATGAATTCTGAGCTAGTGATATGAGGTTTGATATTCTCTCAAAATGCTGTGCCACAGGGGCTGGAGGAATGAATGGCACTGCAGTTACAGCACTTGCCTAGCAAGCACGAGGTCCTGAGTTCCATTCCATAAAGCTTGCTGTGGTGGTGCACACCTGTAATCCCAGCACTTGGGAGACTGAGGCAGGAGGGCTGCAGTGAGTCCAAGGCCAGCCTGGGCTACATAGTGAGTTCAGGATGAGTCTTGCCTACAGAAAGAGACTCTGTCTCAAAAAAAAAAATTCTGTGTCACAGAAGTGAGCTGCATGTCCCAGTCATCCTTACAATCAAGAGCTTGAACACATGAGACTTTACAGTGTACACTGTCGCTAAGCTATTCAAGCTATAAAAGTTTTTGTGCTAAATAAATTAAATACATTTTCAACTTTAAGAATCTCTCTTTCTCTCTCCACACACGCAAACCCACAACCACACCCACATCCACCCACCCACCCACCCACCCACACACACACGATGATTCATCCCAAGTAGCCTGCTTAGGTGATTATAGGGTAAAGGGTCTGACTAAATTGAAAATCCCCAGCTCTGGGAGTAAAAAGAAAGTTCTCAACAGGCAAAAAGTTCACAATAGACAGGCAAGAGAAGATTTTAGATAAGCTAGAGCTTTATGAATATGATCTGAAATTATTCTATGCTGAGCTCTTTGTAAATTAAATTGTACAAGTCTCACCAGATTTTTAAGGTCTTCCACTGGACTCAATCAAGTCCACTCGTATTATGTGGGACAATATACTTAAGTTAACTAATGTGGGACTTTAGTTGCGTCTATAAAATTTCTACACAGTAACCTCAAGATTTGATTCGATGACTTGGGATTGTTGCCTAGCTTGATTGGCATGTCACAAAAACCATCACAATGTAAAGGACAGGCTACAGGATTATTTCCCAACATCCTCAACTTTTCCTTTTTGCTGTGATTTTATACTATTAGCATTTTATTATTATGAAATCTACTAATTAAAGTACACATCGTTGGCACCTCCAAATTTTCTTATTAGCTTCTGCTTGTTTTTTTCCTGTCTCACTCACATCTTAGCTTTTTGTTGTTGTTGTTGTTAAATCGCCCTCCTGGTCCACTGCCTGTGGATCCTGGGCAGAGCTGAAACACCTCACTTGTTACAACTCTTCTCAAGAGCAGAAGCATAACTCGACAAAACTGAACATGAACAAGTCTCTATAAAACAAACACGCAGAATCTGTTGGCCAATACAATAACCTGAAAGATCATCATGACATTTTCTTTCATTCTAACAATGCTTCTCACATGCATTTAATCACAAAACTCCCTGGAATGTTTTCAATCTTTTTCTTCTCCTGTTTTCATCTATCACCAAATTATACTTGGAAAAGCACATTGAGATTCTCAATCATCACAGTAATTTGTGCTTCATAAGGACAATAAAGAAAAAGATGTACAATTCACAAAGTACCACAATGACACAGATTTGCCAGAACAAAGGAATAATCCAAGCACTGAAGTAGAATGATTATGTAAACACGAGGACACACTGGAGGGAAAAGCTTGGGCAAGAATGTGCATACCTGATTTGTGCCTCAATCTGTAGTAAGTTTTTTGTTAGCATTGCTTAAAATTATTAAATACAAATACCTTTAAGTATACTGCCGCCTTCTGTAAATTCTTTAAAAATGTGCTTTGTCAATACAGCAGCTCACTTCAGTTTTGGTAAAGATATCTTGGGTATACATTAGTTAAAATCTTTTGAAAATGCCTTTTTTTTTTCTACATGTAAGTTATACAGAATCCTGGGGTTTACTCTGGTGTCCTCATACATGCGTGTGACATACTGTGGTCACTGTCAGCCCTACAGCCCTCACCATATTCTTCCTCTTCTCTAACACTCTTCTACTTTCGGATGTAAACTTTTTTACGTTTTTTTTTTTTTTTTACTTTCCACAATAGAAATCAGTCTCTGACTTTTTGAGTCTAGTTTGTATCACTTAATATGATGATCTACAATTCTATCCACTTTCATGCAAATGAAATTATTTTATTTTTCTTCATGGCTTAATTGTAATTAATAATAAATATTTAATATATATCACCTTCTTTATATTTAGTCATCAGTTCATGGGCACCTAGGCCGGTTCATGTGGCTTAGCAGTTGAGTGACTTATGTCTTAATATGCAAAGGTGTCTTTACAGTTATGCTACTTTTAATTCTGCCAGGAGTATACCAAAGAGTGTGCAATGGGTGTGGTATGTGTTTACTCTGACTTTTGTTTAATTCCTTACCAAATCTGTCTTAAGGCATTCTGCTCCTCACATTAAAACCTTAGTGAATAGATAAACTAGAAGAAAAATACCTTGACGGTTCTCCTCACATTTCTTCAGAACTTCAAGCAGCATAACTCCCCATTCATGCATACATCATAAAAAGACCTCTACTTAAGTTAGATAATGTATTTAATATGAGGTATTTAGTGGGCTAGAAATGTATGTAGTACAGTGGTAGATAGCATGCTTTAGTAAATGTGAAGCCGTTGGTTCAATCCCTAGTATCACCAAAAAATCAAAACAAAACAAAAAAAAAACACGACAAAAAATAACAAACAACTGTCATGCAAAAAGAATGGCTAATAATTGAGCAAAACAGAAATCAGTAAAAATAGACCTAAAAACTACAGCATTAATGGAAATACAAAATACATTCATTTAATTCAATATTGTGAATATGCTCTGTATATTAATGAAAGCAGAAGAAAATGTATACAGAATGAGGAAGGAAATAGAAAAGATATAGAATGCTGCCATTAACCTTCAAGTCAATAATGGAAAGACATTTGGAAGATGTTTCTTAATTGAGAAAGATTAAGAAACTTGATAATAAATGGATAAATACTGATGAGCTCTGTGTGTTATAAAAATGACCCAAAAAGATTTTTTTGGAACATTGAGAAATTTTGGGTGTAGGTTATGTGTAAGAAAATAGTAGTGTATCAATATTAAATTATTTGTGTGGTATTTTCCATTTACTGTGTTATTATATGGCAAACATAAATGCATTTAGCAAGGGTGCAGAACTGTCACTGTTATACACAATTAATGGGAAGTATAGAATAGTAAGTCATTTTTGAGAACATTTCTGGTTATTTCTAATAAAAAGCATTTCCAGTGTTTCCATATATTTTTATCTAATATGAATGTGTTCACATACTCACAGGATATATGAAAATATATCCATAGTGCCATTATAATAGTGTGCCTATTTTCATCTCCATACAGAATAGTAAAGAGGTAAGATGGAAATTTTAACTGCTTATGTAACATATTTGTGCAGCAGGTATGGTAAGTTTTTAATATTTGGCAAATTTGGATAAAAGTACATGCATATATGCATTTTGCTAAATATGCTCTGTTACTGTATGCCTATGTGAGAATCACAAAATATATAACTAATGAGATGATAGATACTATAAATAATTGAATGAATTATAAAATTTGTTTTAAAGTAAATGGATTTTTTTACATTTAAAACCTTTATACTTATGCTTATTCTATGCTTTCCCAAAATAAGCAAAAATTATATCTTAACATATGAATTTCTTTGCTGGATGTATTTTGAAAATGTGTCCAAGAATGACTGTTAGAGGTTTAAAAGAGAGTATCCATGATATAAGATGAGTCTGAGCCATTTCTTGAAAAATAGGGAGTGTGCTAGGTTTACAAGGAACATCCAAAGAAAACTGGGTGTGGCACACTCAATCCTTGGAGGATTGAATAAGCCAAGTGATTTATAGGTTGAGTTTCTGACACTGTGCTATCATCTGTCTTATCTATCAATCAACCATCTATCTACCTACCTGTCTAATGTATTTATATGTTCAATAGATCTGCAGTAGATCAGAAATCACAGAAACCTGTAAGGATGGAGGGATGAGACCTAAAGGAATAAGTACGCTTGGGTTATTTCTTGTTGAAACTGAAAGAAGACAGAGATACTGTGGGAAGAATACATCAAGCATATTTGTAGTAGCAACTATAAACAATAAAATAAAAAGCTGCAGGACAAAATTTGGGATGTACTTATTTGAATCTGAGCATAAATGTCTATGACATCCCTGCCACCCCTCGCAGTGGAGGTCCGTGCAGAGACAGGGTTTTCCCAATGCCAGGCAGAGCTGCGTCGGACTAGACTAGAGAGATTCACTGCCACCTCCCCATGTCCTATCAGCGATGCTCTGAGCAGAGGCTGTGTTCTCCCATTGCCAGGAAGAGCCGTGGTGGGGAGAGCCCCTAGGGGAAATCCAGGGACAGACAACCAGAGACAACCAAAGACAACAGAACCATGAGGAAACATGGAAATAGATCTTCAAAAAGTCTTGACATACTAGAAGATGATACTAGGAATCCTGAAAATGCAGAATCTAAAGATGAAAATGGCAAAAATGATGGTAACTTTTGGGCCCAGAAATGCATCGATTTAAAGCAGGAATTAAAGCAGGAAATAAAAGAGAAAAGCAAGAGCTATGCCAAGACCTAGCTAAGCTAAAAGCAAGCCTTGAGAAGCAAGTAGAGGAGATCAAAGAAGAATTGAACCAGAAGATAGAGAAGACAATGCAAGAAATGAGAGAAGAACACAACAGAGACTTAAAAAAATAAATGCAGGTATCCAGGAAGTGAAAAACACACAGAACATAATAAACAACCATTATGGACAATTTCAAAATAGAATATCAGACCTAGAAGACAAAATGACAGAGTAGAAACAGAAAGACCATAAAGAGCACAAAGTAAAAAAAGAAAGCGAATCGTTACAACGACTGATAGATGATTCAAAGAGAAACAACCTCAGAATTATGGGAGTCCAAGAGAAGACTGAGGACAAAACAAAAAGCTTAAAACTCATGTTCACGGAAATTATGGAAGAAAATTTCCCAAATCTAATTAGAGAAATGAACATTGAAATACTGCAGACATATAGGATACCAAACAATATGGATCAGAAGAGATCCTCATCACTACACATCATAATTAAAGTACTAGAAAGCCAACACAAAGGGAGAATACTGAGAGCAGAAAGAGAAAAGCAGATGGTGACCTACAAAGGCAAGCCCATCAGGATAACTGCAGACTTCTCAACCCAGACTCTAAAAGCCTGGAGATCATGGAGCAATGTCATTCAAACAATAAAAAGAAACAAATGCCAACCAAGACTACTATATCCAGCAAAACTTTTTTAAACTAGAGAGAGAAATTAAAATTTTCCATGATAGAGAAAGATTAAAGAAATTTGCAATCATTAAGCCATCACTGTAGAGAATTCTCAAAGGAAACTTGGATAGCAAAAGAGTGGCCAACAACACAAGCGACCCCATTAAAAACAGAAAGAAAAAAGCTAGAGGAGAATGAGCTGAGAAAAAAAGTAAGGCCAATAAACAACGTGGAAAAACTATAACGATGGCAGGACATACAAAACATACCTAAATTATTACCCCAAATGTGAACAGCCTCTACTCACCTATTAAAATGCATAGATAGACTAGCTGACTGGATCAGAAAACAGAAACCCACAATTTGCTGCTTACAAGAGACACACTTCACCCACAAGGAAACTCATAGAATGAGAATAAAATGATGGAATTCAGTATTTCATGCAAAAGGTCCCAGGAAACAAGCAGGGATAGCTGTATTAGTCTCAGACTCACCAGATTTCAAAAGAAAACAGGTGAAGAGGGACAAAGATGGACACTATATACTGGTTAAAGAAACACTGGAACAGGAGGAAATCACAATTATCAATACATATGCCCCCAAATCTAGAGCACCCAATTATGTAAACCAATTATTATTAGACATGAAAGGACACATAGGCCCCATTACAATTAATGTAGGGGACTCTAATGCTCCACTATCACAAACAGATAGATCAACCAGACAAAATATCCACAAAGATATACAACTGCTGGACAACACTATAGAAAACTTGGGCATAACATGTTTACAGAGTTTTCCACCCAACATCAACTGATTTTTCTCAGCAGCACACAGAACGTTTTCTAAAATACACCACATCCTAGTACATAAGTCATGCTTACACAAGTACAAAGAGATGGAAATAATTCCCTGTATACTCTCAGACCATAGTGGAATAACACTGGAACTTAGCAGTAGAAACAGAAGAAAATACATAAATAATGGAGACTTAACAACTTACTACTGACCAAACAATGGATCACAGAAGAAATCACAGAAGAAATCAAAAACTTCATAGAGTTAAATGATGATGGAAGTACATCATATCAAAATCTGTGGGATACAATGAACGCAGTCCTGAGAGGAAAATTCATAGTCATAAATGCACACATCAAAAGAACAGAACAGTCACAAATAAATATGCTAATAATGCACCTTAAGGACCTAGAGAAACAAGAACAACTTATCCCAAAAGGCAGTAGAAGACACGAAATTATAAAGATCAGATCTGAAATAAATGAAATTGAAATTTGAAAGATAATATAAAGATTAATGTGTCAAAGAGCTGGTTCTTTGAAAGAATTAACAAAATTGATAAACCCCTAGCTAAATTCACCAAGAAAGGGAAACTAAAGGCACAGATTAGCACACTTAGAAATTAAAAGGTTGAAATTACAACAGACACTGCATAAATTCAGAATATTATAAGAAATTACTTTGAACACCTATATTCTAACAAATCTGAGAACTGGGAGAAATGAATGACTTCCTAGATACATACAAAATACCAAAATTAGATGAGGAATACATAAAAATCTCAAACAACCCCATCATGCACACAGAAATTGAAGCAGTAATAAAAGCTCTACCTACAAATAAAAGTCCAGGCCCAGATGGATTAACAGCAGAATTTTTTCAGTACTTTAGGGAAGAACTCACTCCAATCCTCCTCAAACTATTTCATAAAGTAGAAGTGAAGGAATATTACCAAATTCATTTCTTGAGGCTAGCTTCACACTACTCCGAAAACCAGACAAAGACTTAGCTAGGAAGGAAAATTATAGACTAGTATCCTTAATGAACATAGACACAAAAATCCTCAATAAGATTCTGGCAAACAGAATCCAACAAGTAATCAGAAAGATCATACACCATGATCAAGTGGGATTTTCCCTGGTATGCAAGGCTGGTTCAACATATGTAAATGAATCAATGTAATACACCATATCAACAAAATGCTGAGAAAAATAGGTATAGAAAAAAAAAAACTCATAGAAGCCATATATGCTAAACCTATTGCAAATATCATAGTAAAGAGAGAAAAATTGAAATCGTTCCCTCTCAAATCAGGAACAAGGCAAGGCTGCCCACTACCACCACTCTTATTCAACATAATCCTTGAAACACTGGCCATAGCAATCAGACAAGAAAATCAAATACAGGGAATCTGCATTGGAAAGGAGGAGGTCAAACTTTCCTTATTTGCAGATGATATGATAATCTACATGGAAGACCCTTAAAACTCCACTATGAAACTCCTGGAAATAATAAAAAAGTTTAGCCAAGTCACAGGTTAAAAAATCAACACTAAAAAATCAATAGCTTTTGTCTACACTAACAATGAACTTATTGAGCAAGAACTCAGAAAAACAATTCCATTCTCAATAGATCAGCAACAAAATTAAATACCTAGGAGTTTACCTAACCACGGAAATGAAGGACCTATATAAAGATAACTACATTACATTGAAGAAAGAAGTTATAGGAGATATTAGAAAATGGAAAAGCACCCCCTGCTCTTGGATAGGCAAAATAAATATAGTCAAAATGACTATACTACCTCAACTGATATATAGATTCAATGCAATCCCTATCAAAATACCTACAAGTTTCTTCAAAGAACTTGAGACAAACCCAAATACCTTCAATTACTTAATCTTCGACAAAGGGGCCAAATGTATACAATGGAAAAAGGACAGCCTGTTCAACAAATGGTGCTGGGGCTCATCCACATGCAGAAGAATGAATCTAGTCACACACCTATCACCATGCACCAAAATCAAATCTAAGTGGATCAGAGACCTAAACATTAAAAGTGAAACACTGAACCTCCTAGAAGACAAATTAGGCAAATATCTCAAAGACATAAGGGTGGGCAAAGACTTCCTTGACATGACACCAAAAGCAAAAGTAATTTTCCCCATTATTAACACATGGGATCTCATCAAATTAAAAGGTTTCTGCACAGCAAAGGAAACTATCAACATTGTAAAAAAGAGAACCAACAGAATGGGAAAAAATATTCACCTCCAACATCTCAGATAGGAAGCTTATAAGTAGGATATACAGGGAGCAGAAGAAAAGTAAGCCCACCAAAATAAAGGATCCTATTGAAAAGTGGGCAAATGAAATGAAGAGGCAGTTCACTCAGGAAGTACAAAGGGCCAATAGATACATGAAAAGATGTTCAACATCTGTAGCCATAAGAGAAATACAAATCAAAGCAATGCTAAGTTACCATCTCACTCCAGAAAGAATGACCCATATTAACAAGTCAAGTAGTAATCAGTGCTGGCATGGCTGTGGGGAGAAAGGAACCCTCCTGCACTGCTGGTGGGAATGTAAATTCGTGCAACCACTTTGGAAAAAGTAGTATGGAGAGCTCTCAAAAGACTGGAAATAAATATCCCCTTCGATCCAGCGACACCCCTCCTGGGAATATAGCCAAAAGAGGTCAAAACCACACATAACAGAGGCACACATATACCCATGTTCATAGCAGCACAACTAACAATAGCTAAAATATGGAAGTCACCAAAATACCCATCAACAGACTAATGGATACACAAACTGTGGTATTTATACACAATGGAATACTATGCATTTATATAGTCCAGCAATGTGGAGGCTTTTGCAGGCAAATGGAAGAAACTTGAGATCATGCTCACTGAGAACATCACTTGAGAAACGTGAGAACATCACTTCACTCACATCATGAAGTGAGTTAGAAGTAGAAGGTGAAACATCAGATGGTCTCTCTGATATGAGAAACTCAGATCACAATTATCTCATGAAACTTAAAATGAAAAACAAAGTGAACGAGGGGGGTAGGGCACGAAGGGATGGAAGTGTGAGTCGGGGAGGGACAAATGGATAGTGGGAAAGTCCTTGTCACCTTGACAAGATATGTATGTGCACTAATTGCTCAACTTCATTGTTAACCTTAAAATTTGCACTTATACATATCAATAAAGTGGGAGAAAAAATGTCTATCACATGATGAGGTAAGTAGTATGGATCTAGGTTAAAGGCAAGTGAAAGGGTAGATAAGATAAAAATAAGGTTGCCTGATCACACCACTCAGTGACACTGAAGATGGATAAGTAACTATCTCATGAGAATCAAATAGATCTTCTGGTTTTAGGGATTTTACTTCTCCCTTTGATCCATGAAACTACCTTTCTTCTTGAGCTTTTGAATAAACACTATTTACTTAAAAGATTATACATAAATTTTCTTGTATATCATTTCTAATCTCAAAATGGAGATTTTTCCTACTTAAATAATGTGACAGAAATATGCATGTTGACATATTTTCTATAAATTATGTAGAACTTTTTGGCTTTCTTATACAACTTTTATTTTTATGGGGTCCTGTGAGAATCTCGGGCCAGTGGGTTACAGTCAGATCTTAGATCTTCAGATAATAACCAGGGCTAATCTCCCAACCAACTCATGGTAAATTTCTAGCAAACCCAAGAAATTAAAATAGTTTGGGAAAGGATCATGGATTTGAATTTTTAGAACCAATGAGAAATGATTAACATACCCTCTGTCAATTTCTTCTGACATTAACGGGACAAGATATAATGGAACAAAATGATGGACCATATCAAGATTCTTAGACTTGTATAAATGAAGATTTCATGAGCAGAAAATTCCTAGATCAATCCAAATACAAGCATAGGCATTCTTCCTCCTAATGAGAAAAACTCACATAAGGTGTGTCTGTGGATATAACTGTCAAATTAATGCATCCAGTGAAATATCAGTATTTTATACTCTCTCACATTTCTTCAGGTAATCATTATAAATACATATTAAAATTTACACAATATATTAGTTACATATTTATGTATAATTTATGTGCCATATTAATGGACCATATCATAACACATTAGTACATATTTTGGTTTCGCAGTAGTACTGCTGATGGAGAGAAAAGGTGTTAAAAGTTGTTCCACAGATAAAGCCAACAACTCTCACTTACAGACAAATGGCAATAAACAAGTTTTACGTGGTTAAATGTACGAACTTGGAAATTGCGTAGGGATGTAACTGCAAACGTAAAGCATGCCAGAAAGTAAACACACTTTTATGTGGATGGTGATAATAGATAGCAACTAGTGAATAGACTGGCCGAAGTTCTAAATGTTTCACACACACACGAATGTATTTAGATTTCCTGCAACATGACAATGAAGGTATTTGTATTGGCTCCACTGTTCAGGAGAGGAAACTAAAGCACATAGAGTCACTATGAAGGAATCCAGGTTTACAATAGAGTTCCGGGCTGAAAACAGAAATCAATTTCATTGTTGGAATCTTTTGATTTTTCCTAGTTTGAATTATAAGTTATGCTGTTCCAAACAAATCCCAATAGAATAGTGTGTGTGTATGAATGTGTGTGTATTTGTGTGTGTGTGTGCATGGTTTTAAGGTCTTATTCACTTTAGCGCTAGAAAATACGTTTTATACTTTGATCAAGAAAACTTAATTGTTAAAAAATAATTGTTTAGATTTGTTTGGTTTCAGTGGGGTCAAAGAGGGATGAGGTAAGGAATTTAGGACACAACTATACCACTTGTACAGTATTAAATATTAGCTAAAGTCATATAAAACTGACTTTTTTTCAAACAACATCTAGTATTGGCAGTTCGGCGGTGTTTGATTTGATACACATTTTGCTAAAAACTTTGTCAGTTAATACATAAAAGAAGTGGTTTTTAAAATCGAATGTGTTCTGTGAATGGAAAGCCTTGTAAAATGAAGAAAAAAGATATGTATCAAGTTAAAAAAGAGAACTTTTAATTTCACATCTTACTACTTAGTCTTGGGGGTATGGCTTCAAATAAGGGGATAAGGTTTAAAACCTCCTCTCCTCGGACGCACGCATTCCCATTTCCGACTCTTCCTTCCCATTAGCTTTCTGTAACTTCTATTAAAGATAAAAAACATACGAGAGAAAAAAAGAAAGAAGTTAGGCCCTGTGGGTCAGGCCTTCATCCCAACACTTTGAGAGACTGAGGCAGGAGATTCTGAAGATCGAGCCCAGCCTGGGCAACTGATCAACTTCGTGAGCTTTACTCTTAAATAAAGAAAGGGGGGGGGGGGCGGTAGGGAGGTGGGGTAGGGGGGACTGGAGATGTAGATCAAAGCAAAAGCCCTAGGTCCGGAAAACAAATACCCAGAGGAACTCCATTTGTTAATTTTGAGTATCTGATTTATTTTCCTCTCAGTCTCTGTACATTTATGGCATGATGATGTGTACATTTATGTAAGAACTATTCCCAAATGCTCATCTCATTTACATATCAAAATAGATTTATGAAAATTCAATCATATAGATTGTTAATTTTTAAATTATTCCCTTTGAATATAGTCTCTTAAGATACTCTGAAATTATTTAGATTTGAGACCATCTCCAACAAGCTCAAGCTTTTTACAGCAATAGGTCTAGAGGAAAAAAATGAAGCTTTATCATAAGAGTTGAAAAACAAGTGTGATGTAAATAATATGAACAGAAAGTATGCTTACGTAAGGAATTTCCTTAAAAAACATAAACAGCATTGTGCATTAGAGACTGGAATTGATATGAACGTTCACACTTGGAGAACGCAGCTTAGTTGGTCAGAGGAAAGTCTTGGTCCAGCCTCAATTCTGACACCATTAAGCATTGGCTTGGCCATTCGACATTGCTCTTCTTCTACTGACTTATATGAAAACAAAAGAAAACATTTTTATCCTTTTACTTTCACTTAAATGGTATTGCTCTAATACGCACAACAAATGTGCTGTAAGTCAGCTGCTAATTCCATCACATTCAGCTTACCATTATCAATAAGTAAAAATTCAGGATCTCCCAACTATTTATTCACTCTCTGAAATATTTGATACATATATTTGAACAAGGTGATTTTATCTGGGGGATCAATTCTATTAGTTGATTAACTATTATTTCTCAGTGATTAAAAGGCGGGGCCAGATCAGGAGTGGCTGGTATTGGCCGTGTTGACTATCACTGAAGGTGTGGCCTGCAACATTATACTCTTGTCCAATGTCTTCTCAGTGTCCTTTCTGCTTGCAGTCTTGTTAAGATGTGAACAATTTTTCTCTGGCTGGGCTCTCTGTTATACCCTTCCAACATTTCAGGCTGCCCATCAGTGTGGTAAGACCTTCAGAAAGTGCAGGCTAAAGTAACCATTTTCTCCTTAAAGCTGTGAGTATCTTATATTCATTCCTAGCAACGAAAAATGACTAACTCCGGGCAGCAATGAAGCCAAGACCTGAAGAATGCCTGGTTGAGCACCGGAATAACAGGATAATTTCGTCACCCTCAACCAATTCCTGTCTTAGTTACTTTTGCGTTGGTGTGACTCAGTGCCCAACATCCACAAATTTAGGGGAGAAAAGGTTTATTTTAGCTGACAGTTTCCGGTCACAGTCCATTCAAGGGTGGCTGGCAGCAATGGAAGTATATGGCAGAGACAGCTGGAGACAACTCCTCATGACATCACAAACAGGAAGCCAATGCCCATAAAGTCCAGTCTCACCCCAGAGGAAAAAGCTATAACAATCATTCTTCTTCCTTTTATATGGTTCAGTCTTCCCAGTTGGGCCTCCCACATCCGGGCGGGTGCTCTTCCCTCATTTGCTGGCTGCAAAGTCACTCACACTCTAATCCCGGCTGGTTTCTAACTGATTACTCTAGGTGTGGTTCCTAAACTCTAATCCAGGTATGGATCCCAAATGCCTCATGTTGACATCAACTCTCCAAAGGTCACAATCTCAGCAGAATACCTGATTTTTGCCCATCCCGTAGTGTGTTCTGAGTGTGCTGTGAGGAGAGAAAAGGAAAACGTGACTTGCTAACCAATTCCTGCCTGCTGAGATTTTTGTTTCGTTTTGTTACTGCAAAGGATTTTTTTTTTTTTTTTGCATTCTGCAAGTTAAGGATGGTTATGCTATTTAAAAATGAGTTAGTATCACTATTATGATGTCTCTTGATAAATCATCATCATCTAAAATCCAAATTATTTCAATGTTCATAAACAAACTTTATTGGAAAACAGCAATGTCTCCACATTTTATATCATCAGTGACAGTTGTGAGGCCATAATTGCTAGATTTGGTTAATGGCAAAAAAACAAAACAAAACAAAACAAAACAGAACACTGCAATATGGCTCACGAAGCCTACTGGTGTACTACTGACCCTTTACAGACAAACTATTTCTTCACCTAATTTATAATATATATCAGGTATTTGGTGATGATTTTGTCATGCATACAAATCTGCAGAGAAAAAAAAATCCAAAAATGGAAAGAAACAAAGTTTAACCCGCAGAAAAGCCAGTGCTTCACAACTACCCTTTGAAATGTTAATATTGTAATATCGTTATTTATCTAATAATAATGTTGGTAAGGAAAAATGGCTTCCTAAGTTTTCATTTTTTAGTAGGTAGAAATAAGAAGACCTGGGAGATTTATGATGTGACTCCAAATACTCAGCAGGAAGGGTTTTACTTCCTTTTTATCATTTTCAGGAGAAAAAAGTTTCCTACTGCCATTTCTAATGTTTTAAAAACGGAATGCCCAAATGCTTTGACTTCTCAGCACAACTCAGGTAGAGCTGGCTTCTGATCCTGGGAGAAATGTCATGGAAGGGGAGCAGGAAGATGTCAGCGGGGTCAAGGTGACAGAGAAGAAAATGAGAAGTTGACAGTGAGGAATAAAATCTAATTTTTGCCATGAATCAAAAACGAGAGCAGAATTCACAAGTAGCCGTAATATTGTGAACCTAAGTGACTTTACACTAGGTCCCCCAGTCCCCTAAAATGAAAAGTGCAGCTCTGCATTTCAGCCTTTAATAGCATCTCTTATCAATCTCTTCCATCTATTTTCTGATTTTAAAATAAAGTATGCAGAAAAAGTGGAACACACAGAAAAATTATTACAGGCAAATTTAATTTCTTAGTCTTTATTACATGAGGGATGCCGTATGTGATATTTGTCATATCTTATTCTTGCTTGTAACAATGAATATTTGCATTTGTTACAGTAACAATTTTAATGGGTGCCTAAGTTTCCATGTTACAGCTAATATCTTTCACCACATTCTCAAAGTACATTATCTATTATTTAAACTTTTATTGATTTTTTAATATTGTAAATAGTTGGACTAAGAAAATCAACAGGAAATAATTTCCTATTAGGACTTATTTAAAAATGGAAATTGGTCTTTCATGTGCCTGTTTATATTTGAAGGTTTTGAGTACTTCTTTGTGGCACTAAATGACACTAAATATTGTTGAATTTATGAAACATATCTATCTGTGCGTATTGGACTTAGGTTGGGAACTGGCAAGATAAGTAGAAAAGATTCAATGTTATTAATAGATAGCTGCAAACCAGCATATTTTCACTGTTGGAGAAATTTACTGGCTTCTGTATATTTTAGTAAAGAGACATATGAGTATCTTATGCATATCAGGATATGGTTTGACTCAAGCTAACCAAAGCTCTTTTAATTGTTTCATATCATAAGTCAATTAACTTGGTAATTTGTGATATTGGCAGAACAACAATAATGAGCAAACCAAAAAATTCATCTTCCATGTATTCCATTCCTGTCTCAGCTATCAACTACCCAGGTAACACAGAGAAAAACATTTAATCATTTGACTCTTTCATTATCCCAGAAGTATGAAGACGTTAGTGAGCTTGATAAATTTCAAGATCCCTGAACATCTTTACAGAAAGCTATTATTCCTATTAATTCATTTATAATATGTTATACATACTCGCATTTTCCCTTCCAGAAAGGCTTTTGAAGTCACCAGATTTGGTTGTAAGGGCGGCCATGAAAGTTAGAAGCCTAAAGAGTTCGCTGCAGCCCTTCTGCCACCCTCTTCAGGGTTAATGCTTACTAGTATATATTTGTACAACTAAGGCAACTACTGGAGTGAAGCTTCATAGACAAATGAATAGCTCATATCTCAGTAGAATTCAAAGACAGACAGCTAAAATGTGCCTCCTTGGAGATCTTCTGGAGCTCTGTCTTAGTGTATACCTTCGAATTCTACTGTTGAGCATAAATTAAGCGATTGTAACCAAGTGACCTTATTTGTTACTATAAATTAGTGCCATCGAATTTCATGATGTGAAACTTGCCAGGGCACATCTCCACATGAAGATCTTTATCACAAGACTGAGAAGGTATCGTGTGTACATTGCTCTGATAGGCTCACTCACAGGTAGCATGTGTGTCGTGGACAACCAGAACCACCACCCTGAATCATCCCCTTCTAGCAACGCACCACGAATTCAATGTAAGAAACTGCTTTGGGCTCGTAACAAAATCAAATGCACCGTGTCATTCACAGCACCTAATAAAGAACTTCCTAAACAAAGTCACGTCACCATAATTAGGAAACCTATGAAAGACTTCTGGGAAATAACGTGTTCCAGTGGCGTCAAATTCACCATTAGCACTTCAATACCAATAATAACTCCATCGCTCCAAAAACCTGTGTTGCTAGAGAGATACTGGGGTTCCCATGTCCTCTTTCTTATCTACACAGTAGGAGAAATTTGAAAATAAGGCTACAAACCATTCACCCTGTCTCCCAAAAGACACTTCCAAGGCATCTGCCGCCATGGTCTCAACCTTGGTATTCACGCTCTGGTGATACTGAAATCCTTGTAACATGTTTCCTCCCATGATTCTGTGTTTCTTTACCAGTAGGGAGTCCCTTGTTCCTGTCTTCCTGTGAGTTTTCCCTTTACTCTGGTCAGGCCAGGTTCTTTATTCATCCTTCAGAAATCAGGAAACAGTCCTATCTTCCAGAAGTCCTCCCTGCCCAAGGCTGACACAGCTCTTTGGCATTTCCAGCCTGCCACACCAGGTGCGCTCGGTCACGTGTTGCATACACATTGTGTCATATCCGCCCAGTTGAGCCTCCAACCACAGCAAGAGGTTAGCTCCAGAGTTTTCATTGTACAATATACAGAATAAGACAATATCTCAAGTCCTTGTATGGAAAAACATGATACCTTTAGCACAGTGACTTCTGTGGAATGTCTTCACTTAAGTTAATGGACCCATCTTATTGCTATTTGGTGAATATATGTTGATAAACCATCTGGTCAATTTTCTTTCCAGAGTTTGTGTTTCAGCAAGACCCATTGGAAACCCTCTTGAGGTCTCTTTAAACCAGGGGGAGAAAAAAAAAGAGCCGTGTCCCCTAGAGGCTGCAAGGAGGATACAGCCTCCTGGGTGCCGCCATCTCTGAGCAGGGGTGAGCGCTGTCCAGGTTTGTGGGGCTAGAAACAGGTAATGTCTCCAAATGGGGTTTGCTAGAATTTGAAAGCGGAGACCAGACGTTTCAAATGGCAATTTAGCCTGCCTCTCCCGCTCCCACTTATTACACAAATAATATTTGCCGCTACTCCCGCTTTTGGGAGTTAGCTCAGAGCGAAACGAAGAGGCTGAGCTAATAAACATCATTCCCCAGGCTCTCTGTCTCCAGAGTATTGAGCCCAGCGGACATTTCTCAAATATCTACTTTGAGTTGTAGTGGCTTCAGAGAAGGCGGAATGGCCGTTCTCCCTAACACAAATAATATTTGCCGCTACTCCCGCTTTTGGGAGTTAGCTCAGAGCGAAACGAGGAGGCTGAGCTAATAAACATACTCCTCAGGCTCTCTGTCTCTAGAGTATTGAGCCCAGCAGACATTTCTCAAATATCTACTTTGAGTTGTAGTGGCTTCAGAGAAGGCGGAATGGCCGTTCTCCCTATGGAGGGTTGTACTTGAACTCACGGTGAGAAATTTGAATCATGTCTAAAGGGCCAAATGCAACAAGAAAGTCCAGAAAGTACATGTATATGCATATATGACCTCTTTGTATAAAAAATTAATGTCTGAAACTCTGCTGTTTGACTCTTTTCCCCTGGAGTTGTGAAGGTCTTACTTCCCAATTCATCTCCTAGCATTCAAACAGAGTAAGAAAAAGAATGGAAGATCATCTACCATGAACAAAACTGGAAAACAGCAGGAGAATGTTGAAAAGGGCATATTCAAGAGAAGGAAAACAAGGTGCAAGGTGTGCGGTCGTCCTCAGCTACCAAACAGACTCTGGGGAGGCCCGTCCTGTGATTTTGATGTTTCAAGGAAAACATTTGACTGAAGGAAGAGACTTCAGAATGTGTTTGTAGCAACTATATATGAGGCTGTAAACTGTAAATTGTCCGTGTCCAAGTGGGCTATAATTGTTCCTTGCCACGTATCTCTCTCTCTCACACACACACACACACACACACACACACACACACACACACACACACACACTGGCAGCAGCAACAGCACCTTCACAACCACCACCGCCACCATCACACAAAGCACTGTCCTTAGCCAACCCTGTCACTGCAGACTTGCTTTCTAGTGGAAAACAGCCCACCTGCTTCTTGAATCTCACACTGTCCTCTTGGAAATCAGAACTCCGGCTTTAATTTTTTTTCTCATTTTGGACCAATGATCACGAATCTGCCAGGAATTTAACTCCCTCGATTGGGTACGTCCTACCTGAGATAACTGATATTCAGGAGAAATTCTTCGGCCACGAGAGATTGAGAGTCTCTGAATTTTGCGGTATAAACTGAGGCGGCTAATCTGACCAGACAGAGGCACCTTGAGTTCGTGTTGGTGAAGAGCTCCACCTCCTGTTCCAAGTGGGGATGTTCCCAGAGCTGGTTTCTCCGGCTAGAGGCTGATCAGCAAGTGAACTAGCCCAGAGGCCTTCTGTGCACTTATTGCTACTAAAAATAAATGCCATCTGTGCTGTGATGGGTACCTATAACTGAGACAGAAAAATGCTAAATGGAAAAAGATTTTACATGTTTATCTACAGTAAAGAAAAAAGGATGCCGGTAACTTTATTGAGTTTTCCCGCTCTCACTTAGGAAATTCAATTTTGTGCCTCAGGAAAAGCAACATGAATCCTTTTCTCTTAGTTTCGTAAGATAAATGAGTCGAGAGAGCCTCAGCACAAATGAAACTCGGGTTGTCAAAGCGCCGTCATCTTCCTGGCTCATAAACTGAAGCACTTAGGTTTGCTTGACTCTGCAGAGACGAACTCTGTGCTCCGTTTAGATTTAGCCTTCCTCGGTGCTCTGCAGTTTATTACCAAAGCAGCTCACAGAAGAAGAAAACGAAAGGAAAGGTATTTAAGACAAAAATACTACGGGTCCAATATAGACTTTCAAATATGGATACTACCAGACAAATTACATTTTCTTTTCTTCTATTGTAAGAACAACTTTATTCACAACCTGTAGTCGCTTTTGCTTGTTATCCCTGTTTCATTGGAAAATTGGCCAACTTTATCTCTACAGTTAAACTAGACTGCTAGGAAATAGGGAGGAAAATACATTACAATGGAAATCTGTAGACCTGAATCTTGTTCACTATTTTTCAAATTGACTCAATGGTGGTCTGAAGCTGTTAACTCTTCTGTTCCATTCCATTTACTCTCAAGATAAGGAGAGATTGACTTATATAAAACCCTTCCTCAATTCCTGAAAATATTATTATTACTTCATCCACCCAGAGCATATGGGACTACAGAAATACATTTAGTAGTATAAGAATGGATGTATTTTTAATATCATAAGTATAACTATATTTTGGATCAATTTTGTTTAAAAAATTCTTACGTAGAAAATATTTTTACATGAGACACTACCTTAAAGAAGAAAGTATTTTTAGAATATAAATCTAAGAACCTTTATCTGTTTTGACTGACCTTTCTCTGAAACTCAGGCAGCTAATTGAGTTTCCACATTATATGACATCATATTGACTCCAGACAGTAATAATATGTTAATGTGATTTGTGAATCATAGTTCCCAGGTGACTGAGGCATTCCAAAACCTACCATGTTAACATCACCCCTTTAAATTACTGCATATAATCATACTCAATATCCTGAAACAATTATAATTGAATGTATGAATAAATATTTCATATCCAGAACACAATTAGTATGAAATATTAAATAGAGAAAATTGTTTATTCCATAATACAGACACCCTGAGTCAATTTCTATTCTTGAAAACTATCACCACCAAGACAGGCTTGTTTCTATGTGAATATTGAAATTATTTAGCCATGGAATCAGTTAAGGTTCACTCTTACATTCATCCCCAAATTTCCATATGGGAAAGTGCTAGGAGAAGCTATCATTATGCATGCTAGTTTTGGTTCTTGTAGTGCATGTTCAAGAAAAAAAAATTATAAAAATTTGATATGAAGTCCGATGTCTGATGTCTTGTAGCTTACCAGAGAGTTACGGCCAAAAGAGCAGTCATTAAACATTACAGTGACCATGACAAGTGTTTAAAAAAAATCTAGACAGTGTTGTGGTTACTTGGCAAAGATACTATAAAACCAGTATAGTTCATAGTAATCTAAGAATAGTTACAAGTATCTTGTATTTCTTTGTTTTCTTGAGTTTTTTAGGGATCATGTTACTTAAGTAGGAGAAGAATGATAAAGGATCTCAAAAAAGATAAAGTATGCAAAAAATCTAAGAGCTAGGATGCATGAATCCTCCTCCCTTTCTTCTTGAGGCTACTTTGTGTCTACTATTGAATTAAGAGTTTGAGGGTAAGGCACTCAAACTGTTGAAAATGACCTCTCACGTTGTTCTAAGCATTAAGCAATGTGATGCACACGTGGAAGGTAAAAGCGCTAGAGACTCAGGTTTACTTTCTTGCTACTTATCTTTGGAATTGTACCCTTGGCCTAGTCTCAGGTGTGTTTCCACATCTTCTGCTGGACCTTTCCATTCATCAGGAAAGCTTCCATCCAGTAGATAATTTTCATTCCGGCTGCAGCCCATTCCAAAGTTTCTCTCTCCTGCTTTCTACCCTTTATTCCCAAATTGAAGATAAGTACACCCTACACAAACCCTTGCTCAAGCATTTTGGATATTCCTTCTTTATCTTTAGTGGTGGTCTACTCCTGTGCAAATATTCCCACATTACAACATGTGCACTACTCTGTTTCCCTTGTTCATTAGAAGTAACATGCTTTCGCTCTATATAATGAAGCCATGACAGTTTTAAAGCCTTGGGTGTAATACTTCAAAGCCCCCTAATTCACACGACGTTCTATTATAATCGATTGAATCTTGTATAGGAAGGTTACTGGATTTGGCTTACATTTCTAAGAATAAATAACAAAACATTCAGTTGAGTCTAACTTTTTTCTTATTAATTTACCAAGTATCAAGGGGCCCAAACCCACTCAGAGAAACTTTAGGCAAGTTTGAAGTTTGACATTTGAAATGAAAACAAAATCTATTTTCTATTTCCCAAAACAGCAAGGACATCCTCTCTTTGGGAAAGGTCAGATCTTAAAACACTGTGATATCTCTCCAATCGTTCGACTAACCACCATTTTCCAAAATGGAAAAAAGTACAAATATTTATGCAATCTAGGCGAAGGATAAGTAACTTTTCAATTATTTTCCTGAATATTCTTCTGAGAAAAAGAATACAGAGCAAAGAGTTAGGAAAAATTAAAGAAGATACTGATTTTCATAGGCTAGCTCATACTTTTCTAAGATATTTTCATTCCTACTAATGGAGGATAAAGTGGAGAGGACACTATTTAAAATAATTGCTATTAGCAGTAAACTAGACCCTTAGATTGTAATGACACCATATGTGTGTGTGTGTGTGTGTGTGTGTGTGTGTGTGTGTGTGTGTGTGTGTGTGTGCTTGTGTATGTGTGTGTAAGCTTATTCAACATTCAAGGCAGCTCAAAGCAATCACGAAATCTTAATTTCCTTTACTTTCTTTCCACAAAGTTGCTATATGTGCTCAGGTACTTCGTACTGAGTGCTAATCACTGTGGCCTTGGTTGCTTTTGATAGAAGCTATCTTTACTGCACAATCATCATGAAGTGTTTCAATAAAAATTATTACCAAATAAATGAGACAGAAACCTTTGCCCAAGTAGCAGACTGGATTGAGCTGTTTAAAAGATAAGCCAGAAGAGGGTTATTTATATGGCTGCTACACAAGTGCACAAAAAACCCCACCCGTATCAATTTAGTCTCCATGTGAAATTCTTAAGTAACTTTAGTCCTGCTGAAGCAAACATAATTCTACGGTGTGAATTTAAATACATAAAAGAAATCTTTGCTAGCCATAGCTAATTTCTATGAGTCCTGCTGGGCCTTGGCTCTGGACCCAACCGTTTGACCACTACCTGAGTTCATTGCACACTATCCACCTGTATCCTAAACCCGCTTGACTACCTGCATGCTAGCGTGATGTTTTCTGAAGAAAATACCTTATATTAACATAAACACTTTAAGATTTTAATTTGGCTCCCACAATATTACCTGGTTTGGAAAATCACTAAGAAAAGAAGAGCAATATGTTTTTAGTGTGAAAGCCAGAAACATATGAATTTAAATTAACTTTTATTTTGAGTATCAATAAATAACCTTTTTCTAAGATATATAAGTTACAGGGGAAATAAATGACAAGCAAAAAATACATTAAAATTGTTACATATCTAGCACATAAAATTATTGATTTCTGATAAAAAAGGAAGAGCCATAGAGTTCCTGTTAACATCAAATCTACTTTAATAACATCTTCACATATATGCTAAACAAATATCCAAAGAGTATGTATCTTAAAAAAATGTCAAATCATTAACTTTTCTGAATGATTTTTGTTAACATGAGTTTCAGGTAGGAAGAATAACATTGCTCAACCTCAACCAAGTGGCATCATATTGACTCCAGACTCCTTGGAGAAACCAACGATGAAACCTATTACCCAGAAAAAAATAGCACATGCGATCACTGTTTTGTAGTACACTGAAGTTCAAACTAAGCATCACTCAAGGCTTATAGGAATATGTATAACAAGAGCAAAGAAACTTCGATTGTGGAAAGTTTCTTCGACACTCATTTTTTGAACTATTTTTATAGTAACTTTCTGTCTTTTCTCCTTTCCTCTTCTCTTTCTCTGTTCTTTTTGAAGCACTGAGGATTCAGACCACGGCTTTAAGCATCAACCCTACTGCATTATCTTTTTTTTTAAATCCCATTTTTAATTTTTATTTTGTTGCAGGGCTTCACTAAGTTGCTAAGTTACCTAGGCTGAGTTCAACCTTGGTAGCATCCTGCCTCATGACAGAAACTTTTTAAACATGGAAAGCTTCATGTAAGTGGCTAGCCTGGACAACAGGTGAAGTTGAGGTTTACTTCTGGGTTGGAAAATTTCTTGATTAGTCCTTAATTTTTCTTAGGAGTTCTTTGTCCATCATTTGATATGGTCCCTGATTCCACAGGTAGAGGTTCTATCTGTACCATCTTTTTGCTTGGCTATCGCTGAATGAGATACTGGGGACACACTCTCCTTAGTACATGCAAGGCTTTATCTGAGGCATTCTATTTATTATCTGACTTAGTCATGATTTTTTGAACATGTAATTCTCTCAAAACAGTAAGTTTCTTATTCATTTTGTTTCTGTAACTTTCATGTTTCAGCACACTTTCATGTAAGTTAGACCTTTTTGCCTTCTTAACTGTCTAGCTATTATAAAAATACCATATGCCTTTGTTCTTATATTTGCTCTGAGGTAACTTAATTTATTGAGGTAGTTTAATACTGAGTGCAAAAAATTATATATTAAATTTGTTTAATTCCAATGAATTAAATTTTGATGAGTGTTAAGACTTTCTTAATTTTATCCTTTACGTTCTGAATCTAAAAGCAATCAGACATTTTAAATCTATATTATTTTACATTTCTAAACTCTATTCCCTTTCATTTCTACTTATAAACTAGCCAATTATTTTAAATAGCTCATATCTTCTTTTTAATTCCTCATCAAATGCACCTAATTGCTTTTAGTTTAGTACCCAAGTGGTCTATGTATAATTATATTGTAGATTACTATTTATGGAATATTTTTCACTGAAGGAGGAACTTCCGTTTTGAGCTTCTGATAGCAGGTTCCACATCTCTCCAAGCCAACTTCTAAGCCCCCATGCTACTATATTGGTCAGGACTTCCCTGAGAAACAGAATCAGTAGAATGTAGATTTTAAATTAAGGGGGTATTTATTAGAATAGCTGATACGATGAAAAAATGAATACTCCCACAGTGACTATCTGTGTGCTGGAGAGCAGAAGAAACCAGTAGCTGCTCAATCCAGGAAGCTGGAGGCCAGAATAAGACGGATCACTGACCTAGTGCCAGCCTGACGCTAAAGGTGTGGAAGTCTTTAGAGAAATGGGTGTAGACCTGTGTTCAAAGACTGAATAATCTGGAGCCTAATGTTCATGGATGAAAGAAGTAGCAAAAAACACGCCTGCTCAAGGAAGGTTGTATGTATGCAAGTGCGAACATTCCCTTTCTTACTCCTTTTGTTTCCATCTGGGCCCTCAGCCAACTGGACAGTTCTACCATATGCAGGGCAAGTCTCGTCAGCTGACCCATATGCCAGCTGCTCCTGGAAATGCACTTACGGAATCACCCGGAAATGTTCCTTACCAACCTACTAGATGTCTCACTCCAGGCAAATTGACAACCAAGATTTACCATTGCAGACGCAGATCTTATATGGTGCTGTTTCTTTTGCTATACCAGTCAGGCTACGTTAGGTGACAGTTAGACATGAGGGCTAGGATAAACTATGAATTCTGTACCTTTAAATCATGAATATTTGTGATTTTACCTTATTAAACATTTCACAGAAATCTTTAGGTATGTTTTTGATTTCTTTGCTTAGTTTATCCTATGATTCTTATTCTTCAAAAATTTTGTTCAGTCATTTTTAGTGGATTTCAAGGTTGAGGATTTGATCAAAATAATTTTACTGTTGTATTTAGTCAGGCCTCATAGCAATAAAAGTTAAAAGACACAGGACATATTTTATGTTTTTATCTTTCATTAATTAGCAGGAAAGGAAGCACAATTAGATCTTGATTCTTAGTCTAAAGAGAATTTAAAAAATTGAAATAATATATTTATATCATAGCCCTCCAGAAAGCCACATAAACATTAATGAGAGTAAAAATATGTAAGCATCAAGGACAAAGTTAATAGTAATGTGACCGCAGAGAATTGGAGATTTTAACACCTTTGGGGAGATGAAATGCTAACAGGATGGTGGACACTCTACCTGAGTCCACTTAAGAAACAGAACAGAAAATTCCATGCTTACCGAGGAAGATATTTCTGGGGAGAATTTGACCCTAGAAGACTATCTATAAAGTTTCAGAATTTGTAGATAATTGGTGCCAAGTTAGAACTGGCTCTGGGGCTGAAAACAGGCAAATTGCTTCAGAGTTTACACATCTTCAAGTATCTCTTCCCATCACACACACCACCAGTTGGTCTCCACCCAAACAAGAAGTCAAGGTTAATCAAGAGATTCCATCGAGTGTGGAACTTCTAGAATAGTGGAAAATTCAGTAAGGAGTGTAGAAATGACATCAAGTAAAAGCACAGCCTCCTTTGATCTCCTCCCAGACTATTCGCAGCCCAGTTGGGACCGCAGGTAACACAGTTGCCTCTTACAGAGATGACCAGTCTGCGGCAGAAAGACCAAGAGATACACAGAAACTGATTTTTTTGGAAATCCATTTGCTATGTAGTAAATTACACGAGTAAATAAATCCCTTCCAGATACACAGTTTTAAAATCACCTATTTAACATCTTATGTTTAAATAAAGATGAGCAACCAACAGTTATCATACATCTTGGGAGATATTATATACATATATACGCGAAGAGATTCTGGTTTGGTAAACAGAATAAAAATAAATAATAACAAAACTCAGAGGAAGCAGTAAACATGAAGGAAAGCAAAAGAAAGACGATGATGACAGTGTGAGCCAAGCTGTTTCTAAGTCCTTAGAGAAATGAGAGGATATCATATTTATAAAACTAAAATATAATTTTCAAACATCATCAGAGAATAAAAATGATATACTGGATTCCTGAATTTTGGACATAAAAATAAAACTTACAAAACATAAACAGGCAATTCCAATAACATAACCAAAAAGCCAAAGATCCAAAATAGAAAATAAATTATAAGACAGCTATAAAACAACAAGAGTTCAAAAATATAATGAAAATACCAGAAAGACAAAGCAAGGTAAAAATGGGAGACAATAAATAGAAAAAGTATTTCAAGACTGAAATGGCCTGTCTATAGTGAACCAAAAGGAATGCTCCCTAAGGTGTATCATTATGAGATTTCAGACCATCATGATTTAGAATATATACAAAGCTTTCGTGGATAAAATATAAATCAGTTATGAAGGATCAAAAATTTTTTCTAAAGGTTAGACTTACTGGCCATAGTACTGGGAAGAGAAAAGAAAATGCATCGAAAATAATTTTCACCCTAGAATTCTATGCTCAACCAAACCACTCTCAAATTTCGGGTTAATACAGATACGATGACAGTAAGATTAAATTTACTTTATAAACAATATAGAGTAGAAATGGTGGGGTGGAACATGTTTTCTTGCTAAATTCTAATTCACCATAGTAATAAATTAATAAATAATGTCAATATGTGAATGGCCAAGTCTATAATCAAACATATAATTAAGAAATATCAACATAAATTTGTGAACAAGTAGCTAACATAATTGGAAATTCTCACTTCTATCCAGTGAGATCAAAGTATAAAATGTAAAGTGGTTGGTCGCTATATTTATTAAGCAAACCTAAGTATCAATGAAAAAATAGAAAATCCACACATTTGCTATTTTGGAGGCTTAGATATCTATGCCTTCTCTCCTCACAGACCCCAGGAACTAGTTTCATTTCTGCACTAAGATTTTGTAGAGAGTATCTGGAATACCTTAGCACTTTACACAACTGCCATCTATAATTTAACGCACAGAGACAATGATAGTCATTAGAGGAAGAATAGATTTATTTTTGATGAGCTGAAGTAAGTTATTAATTCCTGCCAGAAGCGATGGTATGGACACTGTCAATACATAAATATTCATGTCCTGGGAGACCAGGCAGCAGCCACTGAGTAAAAATCTCTGGGAAAAATGAGAAACAACACTAATAATACAACATGAAGAAAATGAAGAGAAGGGTTTTAAATGTCAGGCTCACGAGTTGACTTTGATCACCCGCAAATCAACATCATCTTGGGACATTGGGCATCAATTTGAAAAGCTCTATGCCTCTCTTGAATATAGTTCAGTTCTCTTTGGAAGCCATGCTAAAGTTCAGATATGTAATTCTGAGAGATAAAGATTTCTTCTCTTATTTTCCTAAGCTCTAAACATTAAGGTCGACCTTTATTTTTTTCTCCTTCCGAAGATCTATTTCTCTTGTACATAACATTACTCTTCAAAAGTTCTCTCCGTTCAAGGGAAAACTTGACCTTAACGTGTTATTCTGTGGTCTTATTTTGTGACCAACAAGAAGTTAGACATTTCAGAGGGTAATGATGCTGGTATCTATTTTAAGGCATGTGGTCTTGTATGGGGAAAGCTGCGTCACGAAACAGAAAACCCACAACACCACCTTTGTGCTTGAGGCACCTGCCCACAAAGATGTTTTTTCCAGCTTGTCATCTCTTTGTTCAGGCCCTAACTTCATGGAAATAATAAAATCTTTAGCAAAAAAGTTATACATTTGGTAATAACTGAGTTTATTTTTAACAGTCACTGTTTCTCAATCTTCTCAACATTAACATAACTAATAACATAAAAAATGGTTTCAAGATGAAAGTTTCAGGGTTTCTCTAGTCTGACAGGCATAACTAAATAAATAAACACAGAAAGCATCCCTGAACTCCTGTCCTTTAAAACAAAGATTCATTAATTGCACTAGATGCATCATAAATGTATCCATTTTCGGTTTATTCTGAAATAATTTACACAATTTCTCATTGACATTGCACATCTAACTTATGCCTTGGCATTTTCTACAAATCACTGCTGGTGTCCAGTTGGCTCCCTGCTTTGTTTATTCCACAGCCTGACCCCATGTCTCTTTGGGGGAACTGAGGAAGAATAGGAGAGGTTCTGGTCCTGATGGCAACCTGCAGCTGGGATCTGGAAACCCTGGACTGTGCAACATTGCTTGAAACAGATTTAGAAGGAAACAAACAAACAAACAAAAAACCTAGATTCCAACAAGGCCTCTTAGAAAAGTGACAGGGGTCTCTAATTCTCAAGTACCTTGCTGAGATGACAATTTTGGTTCACCCATGGGACTAAGGAGGTTTTAGGACTGTAGCGTATGTGACAGCACTTGGGGAACAAAGCCGCGGTTGGGGCTTCTGATGACCCTCTTCTGTTCGTGTGCCATTTCTCCATTTCCTGATTTTTGTTTTTAGGGTGTCTCATGCTCTGGAGCAGGTTTTAAACTTCACATGCATCCTCCAGGGGCTGAGCTTCAGTCCCAGAAATCTTTGCCTCATGCCTCTGCCCAATTTGCTATAACAAAGAGGTAAGTTTCTTAGCAGACAGGAAGTACTTTTAAAAACCTCACGTGTAAGTGAGAATGGCCACTGTCTCCTGTGATTTAACAAATAGTTAAATATGGTTTTACGTGACATAACTTTTCTACATGAGAAATGACTGTGCTATTACAAGGAAATAACTGCAATCATTTTTTTAGGGTTCTTCCCAAAAGATCTGCTGTTGTCATTGTTTTTGTCTACTATTCATTAGGAACAAATATGTGTGAAGATCTTTAGGCCAATACAACAAAGATTCTCATCCCTTGGGAAAAGAAACTGGAAAGATTTTTGAGGAAAAATGAGATGGGATCTCCATTTCCGAATTAAGCAGGGGAATTACTCAAGGTACTCCTTGCCATCAGGAAGAAAAATCCTCCCCAGGATTTGGAATAAGCAGAAGAAAATCAAAATAATTACTCTTGGAAATGTAATTTAAAATATTTATCAACATCCTCATTTCCTTACACAGTAATTAAAATGCTACAAATTTTTCTTTGCTAATGTGTGTACGCAAAAAATAGAATGAAAAAGCTTTGAAAGGAGACATGTGTTTAAAAGGATGAAAGCGAGATTAAGGCAGGCGGTCCCTCCATGTGTTACGGTTCCACACAGTTGCAGAGGAAAACTGCTGACATCTGAAAGCTGCAGGCATCTCAGTCTTAGAAAACCAGACACTGGGACTCACAGGCAATAAAATTTAATACCCAGATCTCGACAGGTGGACAGGCCAAAGCCATGATAAACTATTTAAACTTCCGTGTTTAGCAAAGAAACAGGAGCACCATGCACCAGTACATGAAGCCATCAAAAAAAAAAAAAAAAAAAAAACTAGCAAATGGAGGTGAGCGCCCAGAGGACAGGGCAAAAAAGGAACCAGAAAGCTAGGAAATGCCATTCCACATGAAGTAATATCCGGCCGGAAAGCCTGCCAATTTCTGAAGGCAAATGAGCCAGTGGAGAAAAGTAAACCTATTGCTCGAAGGGGCAGAAAGTTTCCTCCTCAATACTGTTCCCTAAACCACATGGAAGCCTTTCTTAGTGATAAGGAGTTCACTGGAGTTAAAGGTCTGAAGCTAAAATTCTAGACCTAAGCATAAGTGATTCTACTTCCTGAGCAGAACTTGCCCTCTGATGCCCAATTAGAATTTGCCCTTTCTGGTGGACACACATCTTTTTCTATCCTTCTATCTCAGTCCAGAGTCTCAGCCTACCTGGGAACAAAAATGAATCTGCATCTTGAAAATTTCTCATGGTAATGGGGCCAAACTCTTTTCCTTGTTGGTGGCCCATTTCCTGATATATAATCTTGGTGCTAATTTTTCCCCATCAATCTTATTAATATAAGCTAATGTAAATATTGTGATAAACAAAATAAAGAGAATTGTAAAGGCTCTATGATTTCTATAATATATAGTCATATAAAAATGCCATAAAATGTAAATAATTTTTATGACTTGGTACTTGTCACTGGTGCAACACAAAAAAGTTTATATAAACTTAAAATCTATACATGAATATGCCTAAATCACCACACCACTAGATTTGCTTTTCTGTTATTAATTTCTGAATGTTGGAGTACTTTTATTGTAAATCTAAGCAGAAAACCAGTAAGGCTATTTTACACAACCCGATGCCTTCTACTCCAGCTTAATGGAAATTATGTTCCTTCTTCAACAGCCAAAGAGAATTCAGGAAAGATTTCAATACCAGCCAGCGGACTTCCGAGAACCTGCCCCATCTGAAGCACTCTATCATGCACTCTGCTTCTCTCTCTGGGCACTTCTGAGCTATTTTATCATTGAAGCAAATATGTCATGACTCCTTAAAAGCAAACTCATATATTGCTTTTATTTCCTGCAAGTTTTATTGTTGCACCTTGATACAGAGCTCAAGTGCACAGTAAACTTTGGTCAAAGACTGCAAAAGAAGTTGAACTATAGTAAGTAAGAAATATAGTATTTCAGATAGTACCACTTTAGCACTTTTTTGACAAAAGATTTAGAGTTGCCACTCTACCCCTAAATTTTTCTTAGACCTCAGGTGCTGCAACCAGTTTAATCCCTTACTTGCATCAGAAAAGTGCATGAAGCATCGGAAAAAGTCATGGAGATGCTTTCTTTTGTCAGGATAGTTTTTACAGAACTGTTCTCAACCAATATGTAGGCCTTTGTCAGGAAGACAGCCCAAGGAAAGAAATGAAACATTTCTTTTTTTAAAACAATAATATTAAAATGAGTCAACTTCATGTTAATGTCAGATTAGACTCACATTAAGAGAAAATTTAAGATTTCTTAGATAATTCAAAAGAAATGCCCCACAGTCAACAATAATGAAGAGAAATATGCAGAAATTAAAAAAAAACTCCAACCATTTTTCTTCCTTTCACTGACTTATTCACCAAGTAATGGAGACCAGATAACACTATGTCCCTCCACTACAGGGCCAAAGATGAGCAGGCAGAGAAAAGTCCACTGACGTTTGACCAAAGCCTGGGGCCGTAGAAGTGTTTATGGTACAAGGGTGAAGGCCTGACACTTCATGAGCATGTGAGTTGGTTGGACTGAAAGAAACAGGGAAGAAGAAACAGCAGGTGACCAAGGCCTGAAGAAATGTGGAACTGTCCAGAAAGATTGGAGGAAATGAAGACTGTCTTTCTACACAATCCACTAAAACCTAAGAGTAATAGTCCCTTCTCTTATGACTCATATAATGCTGAGACGGACAAGAATCAGTAGCCCCAACATATGTCTAATGTCCTCCCCATTTTGATCCAAGTAAGATGGGGAGGATTACATATACAGTAGCAGGCAACTCACCCAAGTCAGAGAAACACAAAGATGGCTTCATTGATCTTATCTCCATCAATTGGAAAGAAAAAGAACAAAACTGTGAGAACAAAGTCACAGACTACTCTTCATAGGCTATAATACCACGTCGTTGTTCTTTTTTCTCCAATTTATATTTAGTAATTTTTATTTTTAAGAGGCCCAATGAGTATAAGATATTCAGAAAAAATTATGATATGTTTTTCATCATGTATATCATATCTCTTCCTCCCTGAGGAGTAAACCCTGAGATCTGATCTACATAATGTCAGAAGAAATCAAATAAATGGCTATGGGAATAAATATGAATGGATTTATTAAATTGTAAACATTGGTTCTATAACATTGTTTATATAACAGTTACATTTTAAAATGTCTTACATAAATTTGTATCACTATAGTAAGACTATCTGTTCTTTTACAAAGACTGTCAAGTATCTTATAGTAAAATTAGTAGAGGTTTAGTCACTGGATTATTTTCAATAGACTATAGTTCTATTTTCACCGTTGGGTGTAGAGACAATTTCATTTTGCCATTTGATTCAACTTAAATAAGGCGATATACAAAATTGAAGGAATGCATTTTGGGAAGAAACATTTAATTACCAGTGATTGGCTGTCCTGCATGCACTTCCTCTGATACAATGTTTGGGGAAAAATGCTCATCTGGGATGGCACAGAATCAAAACACTGGACACTGAGCACAGACACAGAGAAGAGCTTTTCAGAAGGATTACTTGGGTCTACATCTATACGTACGTATTTGTGTGTATGTGGTACTGAGTAACCTGATATTATTAATACTAGGGACTAGAAAAAAAGCTAATCATAATATGAAAGTAAAAAACAATAGAATTTTGACCTGGAAGAAAATATATCCAATGAGCATGAAGCTTCATGGGAAAATAAGTTAATATGATTTTAGTTGATTTTTATGAAATGAGGTTTTCTGATTTTACAATGATTGTAATAAAGAAAATATTCATTCTATTTATTGTATACTTATTTTACAATGACACAAATATTCCTCAGGTTGCATTATAGAACTTTGCAAAACAGTTTTGTTAAATGACCCCAACTAACTGTGCTTCTCATGCATATAGTTTCTTCCCATGTGACTGTGAACTGAGTCACAGGACTTTGGCTAATGAGTACTAATGACCATTAAGGAAACAGATACTGGGTATTGGTATGTCCCTGTGTGTTAGGAATAACCCTTTGGAATTCTTCCTCTTGGGGTCCAGTTGACACAGTTATAAGAAGTCCAAACAAGACTACGAAATAAATGGAGTACACCTGAAAAATGTCTTGAAGAAAGAAGGTCTGCACTGTGTGATGTGGCCTCAGCAAAGCTAGATGTTACACCTCCTCAAGATTTGCACAGCTGAGCCCAGTTAACTCACAGAAAAGTGAAAGACAGTATGTTGTTTCAAACCCTCCACTTCGGAGCAGTTTCCAACAGATAACTAAATAAGAGCTGCATTTATCTCCAAGTATTTCTTTTATTTTATAGATTTCCATGTACAGATTAAAAATGCATGCTAATTTTATTTTGACTATATGCATTTTTATTAAAAATTGATTGTCAGATATATTCAATATGACTAACCTATTTATTCATAACATCCATAATAATTTTAATATAAAATTGTTCCTTTCAAGAGTTTTAAGAATATAAATAAAAAGATCACGTATTAATGTTCAAGTGAAGAAAAGTAGGTTCTCCCCTAGATTTTGATAATTGTAGAAATCAGAAAATTTCAAACAGTCACAGACAACAAGTATTTAACTATCATCTTTTCATTATTTATTATGTATTTAATTATATGTATATTTCTAGTATGGGGCTCTAGAATAATCTAAAATGAAATTAGTACATTATCTTAATTCTCTTTAGTAGTTTTGGTTTTACATGCTCAGAGTCGTGTCACAGTTTTGAGCCTTCTTAATTAAGTTACCTAGTAGAAAATGTATACACTTTGATCTTCTATAGGTGGGTCCCAATTTCTTGGAGAAAGAAGAACATATATTTTCTGTTGCTGAATTCTAGGTTTTCTGATTTAGAGCTCTGCTCTTCTATAGGCGATGTTACCTATATGGTTATCTTCCCCAAATGAGAATTCTTTTGTTCAAAGTTTTCACTCTTTGCAATTCTTTAAACCATTGAATTCTTACAGCAAAAATAGGTCGTGCTCATGAATAACCCAATTAAGTGAGAAATAAAATATTTTTCTTTTTTTCCTGCTTGATTTAACCAGGACTTAATGACGCCTAGATACAAATTAGAGTTAGAAGATCCTATGAAACTAGGACAGCCAAAGGAGCCTGTAATCACTTTCTAAGTTAGAGGAAAGGAGGCGAGGTTTGGTTTTTTTTTTCCATTTTATAATGGAAACCACGAACCAATGGAGGCCCTGACACTGCAGCCGTGTAATCGTATTATGACTATGCAGCGCTCTTCAAGCTAGGTAATGCAGCTTCAGATCACCTGAAAAAAGATCTGCATGCTAGTATTTACTCTCGATGAATACGAACACCTATAGAAACTGCCTGTTTGCTTACTAGGCTGAGGTCCATTATGTATGCTGCTTTTTTTCTGAATAAAAATTAATTCCAGTGAACCACTTGCCTAATACTTTGATTACTTCTCAACGTGGCTTCTGTACATTATCGCTGACATAGCGGAGGCAAAATTGTTATGTCATCAAATTCCATGGCTGATAAGAAGCCTCCAGATCTCTTATATTCATCCTATCACCAACATTCCATACCAGGGACCATCACTGCGTTTGGATAACTTCTCCCTTGGCTTGGAGCCAAACTTCCTTTTGCTTCTTTTCACTAGGTCAATTTTTAAATTTTTCATTCTTTCTTTCTCTTAACCAACTTTTTCTTCTCTATTTACTAGAACTTGGTCACGTACTTGGTTTGGGCGGCTCCTCTCTCAACGATGGCATTCTCATTATTTCTGTTCCAACCTCTCTGCAGTAACAGGTCTCAACTTTTCTTGCTAACCCATTATATCCAACTGCACAGCAGTAATATGCACTTCAGTGTCTCAAGGGCATTCTAAAAATCAGTGTTTGCAATCTGAACACAATGTCTTCCTCCGACAATGTAATTTTTATTACTTCTGTTAATGATTCCCATCTTAGGGAATGAAGTCATAATCTATTTTTTCATGCAAGCCAGAAATTTGAGGGTTGATCTCCACTCCAGCTTCTTCCCTATACTTGTTTCTCATCCTGATGATTTGACTCACAGAATACCTTTTCACTCTAACCACTTTTTATTAATCTCTGCAGCTATTACTTCAGCCCAAGCTACTCTTTCTACTTCCTGTGCCATTTCCTCCTGACTGTTCACTCTGCACGTATCCTTCCTCTTCGTTCCATTCCCAGCAAGGTGACAGACATGATTTTGCCACTTCTCCAACTCAATCCTTGTGTGCTCTTCCATGGTTCTCATGACAGGAGTTTAAAAATGCCTACCTGTCAGACTGGGGTGGTGGCTAAGAGTAGAAGCTTTGTATTCAGAAAAGGATGCCACCTCTTAGCAAATGTCTGGCATATGGCAAGTGCTCTACAGAAGTTGCCTGTCACACTTTGCCATTATAAATGCCCCTCCGAACCCAATCTACCTCTAAACCTTCAACTGATAGAATCTTTTTCCATCTCTCTGTTTACCGGTCACATTTCTTTTCCTTTTAAATCTTTACAGCCTTCATATATAATTCTTCTCCTGCCTAGAGAGCCACATTTTTTAAATCTAGCATTCTTTTATACTCAACATCTGATTCATCCCTTCTCCATGTGGAGAACTATGACTGACTCATGGAAGGGCGAGCGACAGGAAAATACCTTCTTTTTTTTTCCTGGTGAGACTAACTCTGTGGTGCCATCCATATTCCAGATCTTCTGGTGGTGGCAAAAGCTAGACTCCACCTGAGGCCACAACCTTACTCATGTTTTTGCTGACCACTTCCTGCTTCCCTCACTGTCCTTGCACTACCTCAATACGCCAAGTGCACAAGAATCCCTATCTCAGACCATGCTGCCGATAAACCCAACCTAACACATTTGGCTCTCTGTATCTATGAGTTCTTCATTTATATATTTGACCATTGGTGCACTGAAAATCAGAATGTGTGGGGAAAAGAACTGCATCTCTACTGCATGTGCATAGGGTTTTATCTTTGTCACTATTTTCTAAATCTGACAGGCTTGTCCATCCCACGGGCCATGGGCCTACGGAGTCCAGGATGGAACTGAATGTAACTTGATAGAAATTCATAAGCACTCAAAATATGAGTTTTTTCATACATTTTGATATGTTAATTTTACAAAAATAAGGTTAAATATCTTATGTTCATGTTGTCCTCTTTTTAAAAATGTAAATATATATATATATATATATATATATATATATATATATATATATATGGAAGTTTGGTTATACTAGTAATTTTCAATGGTAGTAAATTTATTTTGATATTTTTGCAATATGTATCACTTAAGAATTGATTATATACAGCTTGGGGAGTTCATACATATACACATCACTGTTTTTTTTTTTTTTTTTCTTTTTGAGACAGAGTTTTGCTCTGTATCCCAGGCTGGTCCTGAACTCACTTTGGAGCCCTGGCTGGCCTTGTACTCGTGGCAATCCTCTTGCTCAGCCTCCTGAGTGCTGGGATTACAGACATGCACCACCACGCCCAGCCTATATGGTGCTGGGGAATCAAACTTGGGAGCTTAGTGCTTGGCCCTTTGATTGTTGAGTGATTACTCCAGCCCCTCACTTTTTTATTTTCCCCAATTTTTCTGACCCTGTCTCCAGTTTCCTTTGGCCCAAGAAAGTTATTCAGTGTGACCCAGGCAAGACAGTAGGTTAGACATCTATGCAAAACAATACCACAACTAGTTAAATATCATTTGCATCCTTTAACCATTATAAGTAAAGTAGAAACTATTCAAAAGAACATGAGAAGATAGTTGTAGATCTTAAACAAACGCAATACCCCTTTATATATAAAACACCCAAGCATCTCGACAGATTTCGTATCCTTAGCGGTTTCTGGAACAAATTCCTAAAGATACGGAGGAAGAATTGTACAGACATACAGCATGAGTACAAATAGCATAGTTTTCAACTTTTCTAGATAGGAATATGGATTTCCCCAGGAAAGGGTTTGTAGAATGAGGAAAGCATTTTCTTTAAAACATGGACATAGAAAAGATGTATACTATAAAAATCTTATAAGTTTATCAGCATCATTTTTAACAGGTCTCGGAAGTGTAGTTGTACCTGAGGCCTGTGAGCGCTTGGAAGTGCCCTATCTCTGAGGTACTAGGCTGCCATTTTATCTAATGAGACGATCTGTATTTCCCAGGACCTTATACAGGGAGACTCTATAAATTCTGCACCGGGCGGAGTGTGGAGCCGGCGCTTAATGGCCCCGACAACCACCATTTCACTGTCTGGAATCTGCCAATATGAGATAATGTTGATAAACTGCACAGTTTTCTGCCAACGATAAAACTAGAGAGCAAGCAGAGTTTAAAGGCTGCAACTAACTTTTTGTTGCAAGAGAGGCCAGAGGACAGACACCGGAAGGAGGAGAAGGCCTTCCTGGCCTGTTTCTAGAATGGGCTACGGGCTCCCACGTGTCCAACTCTCCTCAATCAGTGTCATCTTCGTAAATCAGAATTAATGGGTTCACTGCTATTCCTTGAGCAGGTGGCAGGGCCCTCCTTTGTGGACCGACGTGCCTGGAAGTGGGGCTGGAGCCATCTGGATTGGTGCCAGGGAAGAGCGTTGATGCTGAGGCTGTTTTACGGGGCAATTAGTGGGGCTCAGCTGATGCAGCCCTGTGCACACAGGGGTCCCCTCATTGGTCCCTTCCTCCTAGCTGACACGACATTCTGCACTTGGCTACAGAAACAATGAAGGGATGCAGTGGACCAGGCCATCTGGTTTTCTGGGAAAAAATAACAATAAGAAAGTCTTTGCATAAATAATGACACCAATCAAAAGTATAAAGTGAGTGCCTGATGCCCAGTGTCTGTGCCTGCGGTTCCAGATTTACACGTTTCTAACAATAGGGGGCGACAGGTCCCTATTGTTGTCTGTGAGTTTTCTTGTGCTCACTGAAGCCCGAGTGCCTTTCTGATTTCATCAGGTAGTTGCACAAGTGAAATTTGCACGTGGGTCCTGATACTAATACATTTTATAGTTTTTGAGAAAGTTAAATAAAGACAAACGACGTTGGTGATGTTGCAGGAGATTTCATAGATTATAGTTTCCGTAACATAGAACAACACAAGCATTCAGTTTCCCAGCTTATCTGTCAGGACTGGTAAGGCTACAATGAGGAAATAAATTTCCTTTTTCTACTCTCAGAAACATTTCCAAATTTATTCTCAATTTCCATTCTTTCTGAGGATAAAAAAAATACTTTCTATTCTACATTACTTTGGGGAAGAGAGAATTTTATCTGTAAGGTAGTCCAACCCAAGTTTTCATTGTGACTTTTCCTCTCAGAATATTTGTCCACAAAAGCTTGGGGCTCAACATCTCCCAACACCCCAAATTATATCAATCTCATATCTGTATGGGGTGAGAGAAAAGTAATGCCAGACAACAGAAATATTTCATCACGGATATATAATGTAGAGTTGAACATGGTTGCACCGTTAAATGCTGGAGCCTCTTCAATTGATATTTAAACAGGAAATTCAGACCAGTCTTGGGAAACATACAGGAAGATATCAGAGACTTATCTTGAAGAAAGTCCTATGTTTAACAACTCATGCAGAATATTATCTTTGGAAAAGATATGTAACATATGAAACCTTGATGCCAGTCCATTTTTACAACATTAGGTAAACAAATGATACTTTTCTAAGCAATAAAATCTTCAATAGATTGGATTCAAGCTCCCATACTGAGCCCATTAGTGGCAAAAGCTGTACGTTTAGGTTCCTACTTCAAAAATGTAACTCAAGTCTTTATAAAAAGATAGTTATGCCCCAAGATGACTTAGTGACTAAGAATAAAAACAGAAAATGCTGTTTGAAAATGGTACTTAAGCTTTCTTCCCTACCTTCCTTTTCAAAATCAAACCTTACTCTCAATTCCCATTGTGCTAAAGAATACAGAAACGTTTATGTCAGTAACTTTCCCATCACCATTTTAGGCAGTTTGTAGAGGCTGACTTGTGCTCTGCATAAGCAATCAATGTTAAATATTTGCTATGAGCTCAACAAATTACATTCTAATTTAAAGTTCTTTATGTATAGCCACCCAAAATGGTAAAACAAAATTTCATGCCCTTTGAATAGGAATTGGAGGCATTATGAAAAAAAATTAATGAACAGCAACTTAGGGAATGTCAAAGATTTTCTCTGAGAATTGTCTCTGAAACTAGTCATGGTAGTGGATGTAAAGTAAAAAGAATCTGAAGCTTGGTTTCGGAACTCTATTTTGGGCCTCTAATTTTGTTCACATGCGGTCTTATGCAATAATAGAGTCCCTTTTCTGAAGAGGTTCTTTACTGTAGAGGAAGCCCTTCCCTTCCCCGTCTGAAATGGAACATCTTGCCATCAGTTTGGAAACAGCTAAGCATGTGATGATTTGTGTCGGGCAAGGTGACACACATCCCTTCATCCACACCCTCTTCTGGCCTCTGAGTGAGTCTGGTGAAAAGGATCTGCCCTGCCTTTCCTCTTTTGCAAGGTTCTTTTTATTGGAAAGTAGCTCGTAGAGTTTGCGTTGGGGTGACTATTCTTTCTTGAGAGGGTGATAGCAAGCCTAAAATTATGGAAGCATAGAATCTGCAGGTTTTCTTTAATGGGCACTGCTCAGTATTATTAATAGCCGTGCACAAGGCACTTTTATGTTGGCAAGTGGCTTCAATCATTTTTATCACGTAATAGCTGCAGAGGTTCAGTGAGCTCTTCAATCTCTTTGCAAGATTGGGTTCCTAGCAACACATAGGATTTGAAGGCCGGGAGGAAATTCCCAAGGCTCATTCAAGAAATATTTTTGAATTATTAATTTAAGAAATATTTATACAACCATTCATATGCATCAGTATATATCATGGGGATATAACACTGATATAAACATAGGCCTTATATTATCGCACTTAAACCTTAAAACAAACCTGTGAGAGAGATGTTGTTATTTTAGCTTTTTCGCAGATGACAGAAATGAGGCTTGGAAAATTTAAAGAATTTATCACTAAGATAGGTGGCAGAGTCTGGACTCAACCAAGGTGCTTGATCTCTGAGCTCGCACTGCTAGGCGGCCTCCTTTATTAGTGGGAGGGTGCTCTATGATCTTCCACAGCTCTTCTCGCGCATGAGCCCTGATGCAGAGGTCCAAGGTAAATATTGGGGTGAAAAAGAAGACAGCTCTCTGTGAGTGCTAGCTAGAGGTGAGGAACACAGCCCCCTCCCCAGCCTCTTCCTCATCACCCTCATGAATCCTTAGCCAGGAAGAGATTGTGCATCCCAGAGAAGAAACACCTAAAGGAGGGAAAGTGTTATGGTTTGGGCCTGGAATGTCTTCTAAAATCTCATGTATTTGGATGTTGTAGGATATCTATGAATTCCGTTTGTTGGTAAGGGGTGGGGCCTAGCTAGAAGGGGCAGGACTTGGGGCTCCACGCAGAAGGGGTGGATCATGGGGGCTTGACCCAAAAAGGTATACATTGCATGCACCCTTCACTCTCCTTTCTGCTTTCTTTTCCACACAGAGTTTTCATCCGGGTAGGCCTGTCCTGTGACCCACCACTGTCTGCCTCCCAAGACGGACCGACACCTTCTGAAACTAATCTAAAATAAACCTTTTCTCCATTAAGCTGTGGATGTCAGTTATTGTATCCCAGCAAAGAAAAAAGACAGAAAGGAATCGATGAAGATAGAAATCAATAAACTAGGAAGCTAAAGGAAGAAAAAAAAACTAAGCAGTTTAAGAGCTAGTTTTTGAATACACTAATTAACAGACGAAGCCCAGATAATGTTAAAGAAGAAAAACATACTGGGACAGAGATGAGAGATATAGACATTGATTCGGAGGGGATTAAGCAGCTAATTATTTCAATAAAGCGATGTACAACTCGCCGATGCATTAATTAAATCTCACGGAAATAGTTTACATCTGAGCTGACACAAATTAACTATCATAACTATCAGAAAGGACAAAAGAAGGAGTCTTGAAAGACAAATGGACATGGAAGAAAGAATATAAAGGCTCCAAGGAATTAAGAATTCTTGGGTTTTAGGCTTTTATTACTTTATTGGAAATTTTAGTAAGTCTCTAAATACAATACATTCTTAAGTTTTTAATGTCCGTGTGTGCATTAATGTAGTTACGGAGAGCTTAGGCTTGGGCACGGATCCTGATAATTACGATGTATTAATGATCACATTTAACTCTCACAATCTTAAAGATAAGAACCATTGTTGTCAGTTTTCCTACCAAAAAAGAATATATTAAGTTTTATAACCAAGATAATGCAGGGAGTAAGGTGACAGAAATCTAACCCAAAAATGTCAAATTAGAGAGCTTAGGTTTTTGATGAGTACTTTGAGTTACTTCCAGAATACAAATTATAACAGACTAAAGAGATTTATAAAACAAGTATGATATTAGTAAATTAGTCTTATCAATTGTTTTCCATTGAAAAAAAGCATTGAAACTAATCTCATATAAAATATTGATATATGTATCAAATAGGTGATCATGAAGGGTATACCAACAACCCATCTATTTACTTCAGCAATTTCAGGAAATATACTACAATTAAAAGCCAAACGAGAAAAGCGTATCATATAAATTAATGTTAAACATTTATTAACAAAATTTAACTTTTTTCCTAATATCAAAAATAACCTTCACTATAGTTATTGATTTTCAATACTAAAATTTTAAAAAAATTTTCATTAAAAGTAAAAAAGAAGTAAAAGATGTACACTCTTTCCTGCATTGTTTATATTGTCTTAGAAGTTCAAGTAAGTGTAATCACATAAAAAGACATTTACATATTTGGAAATTCTGGTAGAATTTGTAAAGATTACTTACAAATGTAAAACTCCAGTTATCCAAAATTGAAAGAACAATTCAGCAGGTGGAATGGATAGCAAGAACCATTTAATTGTTCTATATCTGCCTTGGTGCCTTAACAAAACTTTCTACTGAGGTCATTTTTAATTGAATTTGATAGCATTATTTAAATAAGAATTTTAGTTTCACAGAGTTTTTGATGATAGTTTTGCTATTCTTTAAGAATCTTAGTTTATATTCAGTTTTGTGTTATGTTTGATTACATATTGCCTGACCATTTTATATTTTATTTTATTTCATTTCATTTATTTATTTAGTTTGATTTTGAGGCAGGATTTTCCTCTGTAGTCCAGACTGATCCTGAACTCGTTATGTAACCCTGGTGAACCTTGAACACAGAGAAAATCCTCTTGCCTTAGCCTACTGCTTGTTGGGAGAGGACCAAGTCATCTTAAATGAATTTTAATAGAAATAATAATCGTTTACCAAACTGCTACCTCATCCTGAGAACATATGGAGGACACTGTCCATGTAAAGAAAGAACTGACAGAACAAGAAAAATATATTCAACACCTACCTCAGACAGGAGGCTAGAAACCAGAATATACCAGAAACTAAAGGAAAACAGACCCCTCAAATTCAAAGACCCAATTAAAAAAATGGACAACTGAAATGAAAGTTCTCAGATGAAGAAGGCCAAACGGCCAGTGAATACATAAGAAGTTCAACATCCTCAGCCATTAAAGAAATGCAGATTATAACATCAATAAGATTCCATCTAATGCCAGAGAGAATAACATGTATCAAGAACTTGAACAGCAATCAATGCTGGCAAGGCTGTAGGGAAAGAGGAACCCTCTCATGTTGCTGGTGGGATTGTAAGCTGTTACAACCACTATGGAGGGCAGTATGAAAATTCCTAAAATATCATGGGATTTTTTTTTTTTCCCCAGTCCAGATGTATTCTCAGCAGAAGTACTGACAACTGATTAACACCGGCTTATGGAACACAAATGAGTTTTTCTCCACACTTTAAAAAATCGTGCTTCAGTACTTCAAGATAATTTCCAAATGAGGAAGGATACTGTTCCAGCGTTTCATCTGACCTCCAGCTTTCTACACGCTCAGCCTTCTTAGAGAAGCCGCGAGCAGTCTGTTGGAAGGTGAGCGCTTTTGGACATGGGATTAGCAGAGGTTTTGACAAATGGATTCAAAGCGAACACTAACTTTCACTTTTGAAACGTCTGTAACCTGTAGCCTTAGAAAGAAAAGTTTGACAGTTCCTTTATCCCTAAATTGTCAAAGCAGTTATTCCACCAGATGTCTGTGGTTCACAGTAAAACCGTTGTGTCAGCAGCAGCAACGTCAAGAGCAGCTCAGCCATTTTGGAAGGCCTAAATTTGATTGAAGACAGTTTAAAAAATACCAACTGGAAAAAGAAATGTAGAGAATGCCATATGTAGTCTGTAGTTAAAGTTGGCATAATTATACAAGAAAATAAAATGGTAATGGTGAGAAGCTATGCATGATTCAGAAGCTAGAGGCATTCAAGATGTAAGCACCAAGTGACATTAGACATAAAATATTTTAAAGATAAAATGAAGGGGCATAGGTAGATGACTCTACGGTGACACAGTATTTACCTTCTTGGAGAATAAATAAACACTTGAAACTGAACTCTGCAGTCCTGGTTGAACTCCTGTGAGAATCTTCCATTAGCACGAGGAACTGTGAATCTATTAGTGTTGGTGAGTGTTGAAGATTCTGACCCTCCCCTTCTTTTCACCCTGATGCCATCCTATTTCCCCCTTCTGCGGCTCATGCAAGGCATTTTAACATCAGGGTCACACTCAAACCCTTGTGGACTCTAGTCACACAGCTGTCCTATGCTCTATCCTTGAAAGACCTTGCTTTGATTTTGGAAAACAGTCTTTCATCCTCAAAATTCCCGTCTGTGGGTTTCTCTATTTGAGAAGATTTGTCCTCACATTTTCATTCTTTCCCTTCCCGATTTCATCTTGATGCCTTACTGACCTTTGACTTCAAGAGTAAAGTCAACTTCCACCACCCAACCTGCTACCCAATTAGGACCTTTTGGCATTGTTGCATTGTGTTTTGTGATTTGGTTTCACAGTGTTAAAATGCCTAATTATGTATTTATTTTGAGCTGAACCAGTGCCATGGGCCTGTAATTCTAGCTCTTCAGGATAGTGAGATAGGAAAATTATAAATTCAAGGCCAGCCTGGGCAACTTAGTAAGATCCTGTCTCACAAAAATAAAATAAAATAAAATAAAATAAAAAGGGGATGGGGAAGTACCTCAGAGTAAAGGCCCTGCGTTTAATCAACAATACCCACCTGAGAGAAGAGAGGGGGGAGAGGGAGGGAGAGAGAGAGAGAGAAGGTGAGAGATTTCACAATAGAACTGTATCTTTTTTCAGAAGTCATGTTGACTCAACAAAGTCTGTCATTTAGAAGGTCTAAACTTAAAATACTGTATGAAGAACTAAGAGCTAAATACAATGAGACTTACCATCTAAATACATTTTAGTCTATGTCATCAAAGGCGTGTAGAGATATAGGGAAATATTTGCAAAAACTCACAAGTGAAAATCATTTACAACTGAATCAATGAAAATACTCTATGAACTTTTTGATAACTTACGATGGAAGAGCAAACTCGCTGAGTCCTGAAATGTACCGAAGTTGAAAGAAGAACCTTGAGGTCCAAGAAGAGGTCTCAACTCCAGCTGTGTGCGTTCAGACAGGCTGTGAGAAGTTGGGCAAGTGGTATAAAAGAGGCCCTGTTGCTCCATATGTGAAGTCGAGGCTTGAAGATTGAAGTGAATGAGACATTTGAAAACATTTATTCAGCTCCTGGCACAAAGCAGCAGTTGATACACAGCGCATAATCGCTTTTATCATTATGTAAATGTTATAGGGCTTTCTAGACCAGCTAACAGACTAAAATCAAGAAATGAGATGGAAAAGAAAAGGGGAGAGATGAACAGCTGAGGAACTGAATGTGGGTGAAACTGGAGTTGCCTGAAAAGAAGAAGGGGGGATGATTTTTGTTTCCTGGGGTTATTGGGGAGGTAGGAAAGGTGACTGACCGGGAGGTGAGGTGGTCAGAGTGATGTGTCAGAAGTGTTGACCTGGCAGCCCTCTTGGGAAAGGTAGGGGTGAGAGGGAGAAATGACCTCGAGTTGCTCTGGCAATAGTAGAAGGAACAACCTGCAGGCAGCACTAATCTGCTGGAATTCGGAGGAGCGACAGCATGGGGAGCTGCTTGCTGGAATGCTATCTGCTGAATGCTTTTTTTTCTTTTTACTTAAATGAACTCGAGTATTTTAGGACCCGACGGAAGCTGAACATTCTTTCAGAGTGAGGTCATGCTGGGACAATTGGACAAACTTCAATATACTTACAAGGACAATTTTTAATGACTGCATTTTGAGGAAGATATGCAAAATTATATCTGTAATGGACAGCTAGTGATGGTACTCAGATATTTACTGTCTACGTTAATTAACTTTCTATAACTGTAACTTATGCCTGATATAATCAGTTTACAACGAGAAAAAGTTTCCTTCCGTGGTTTTAGATGCTTCAAACCATAACTCATTGTCCCCATTGCTGTGGGTCTGTGGTGGCACCTCAGGGCAAGGATATGTGGCAGAGCAAACTACTCACCTCTTGGTAGTAGAAAAAAATAGCAAAAAAGAAGAAACTGAGGTCCCACATTCTCTCTCAAAGGCAACCTCCCAAATGACCTAAAGCCTACAACTAAAATTCATACCTTAGAGGTACAATAATTTCCCAAAAGTGCTACTTTGGGGGACCAAGGATTTAACTCCATATATGACCGAAAGTAGAATTGGGGTGAAGAAAACAATGTGAAAGATTCATTGACCCATTATAATTCTACTTTCCTCTCTCAAATACATTTCTACCTCTATGACTGCATATTTGAATTTGTACACCTGTAAGTATATGTGTATCTATTTTATCTATATTTTTCCATATAATGCTAAAACTGTGGTTAGACTTTATAGCCCATAATACAAAATGGTATAATGCTTTTAGAAAGTTTTTGCAATGTTCCCTTTCTCTCCTCCCTGTGTGTGTGTGTGTGTGTGTGTGTGTGTGTGATCAGGTGTATATATATATATATATATATATATGTGTGCGTGTCTGTGTGTATGTACATATATGTATGTATGTATATATATATCATATTCTTAAATTATTGGCAGCATATATTCTAAGACAGAATCTATGGTTGAAAAACCATTAGATGACCCTAACTGAGCACCACATCCAACACAGATATGCAGATATACTATTGTTAAGTATTTCTTGAACATATAACTAAGCCTATTAGCAAATTAAGCTTTGATGCTTTAGTCCAAATTCTAAAAAGTTATTGTAAATATTCAATTGAAATGATGAGGGAAAAAAACTTCAAAATGTTGAAGCTTTTGAAATTTTAGTATGAATTTATAGGGTTCATAACTTTGTAAAAGTATAAAGTCATTATCCTCAGTGACTTTAATTCATATTAACTTAATTTAATGCACTAACCTCAATTAATGTTTAGGAAAATTATACCTTGGTCATTTAATTGAAAACAATATAGTTTTTAATAAATTATAAGAGATATATAAAACTTCTATTAGAATGCTGAGAGAAAAAGCTATATATATGATTTTATATGAAGAATTAGTGCATGTAAAATAAAGTAATAAAAAATTAAGTGATTAGGTTGGGGCTGGTGGCACAGGCTTCTAGTTTCACCTCTCTGGGAGGCTGCAGATTTGAGCCCAGCTTGTGAAACATATCAATTTAAGAAGATCAAAATCAAGTGTAAAAAATAGGCTGGAGATATATCTCAGTGGTCTTGAATCCCAGTGTCACAAAGAAATTTAAGTGGTGGGAAATTACAGGAAATAGCTGATTTTTCATCTTTAGATGATAAACCTAATTATAATTACTTGTTATGTTTTATATCTCTTAATTTTCCAGAACTTCAGTAACGAGCATGAAGTAGTTTGCTATAAAAATACCCTCTCTAGAAATTCATCATCAACAAAATCAAATATCTCAAATATAAATCTCTATTATTAAAGGGCTTGATAATGGAATGCCTTCTGTTACTCCAATTTCCATGGTGGTCACATCAAAGTTTGGGGGATAATGTGAGACCATCCTTGTCTGCATAATGTTTTTAAAACGCTGAGTTAAATAGAGTTCCGGAGCACAAAAGCCTGTGGTATTTCAGATTGGGCTACAGAGTGAGACCCTGACTGAAAAAAAAAAAAGGAAAGTTGCTGTACTTTACAAAGCATTCAATAGTTTGCAAACTAATTTCACTATGGCCACCTGGGGAAACAATTTCAAATGCTTCTTATCCTCACCAACCTTCTGATAATAACTGTAATATAAACCAAAAGCAACCACCTATTGAGTTTTAGCTAAATCAGTTATCAAGTAAGGCTAAGAATTTCTGTATGCATAATTACATTTAATATTTTCAATAATGGTAATAGTCAGGCACCATTACCAACCCCATAATAAAGACTGAGATGATGAATTTATCAATTTCTTTTGATTCTACATAGAAATAGCAAAGACAGATCCCGAAATCACAATCTATGACTTTGTCCAACGCAAGAGTCTGTTTTTCAAAAGACAGAAAATGATATTATTCTATTCATGACATACTGGTAAAAACGTTGTTGAAAATATTTGAGGGGCTGGAGACATAGCTCAGTGGTGACAGTGCTTGCCTAGGAAGCACGAGGCCCTAGGTTCAACACCCCCAGCACCTCATAATAGCTGGGTGAGGTGGTGCATGATTGTATTCCCAGTAATTGAGAAGGTGAGGCGGGAGGATTGGCATGAGTTCGAGGCCAGCCTAGACTAAAAAGTGAGTTCAGGACCAGTCTGCACTACAGAGACCCTGTTTCAAAAAACAAAAGCCAACAAACGAACAACAACAACAACAAAACCCAAAACAGACAACAACTTTGAGATGAAGCTTCCCAAGCTGCCTCCCTACTCCTGTCCTACAGGTTCCTCCTGCTAAAACCAAACAGCAAAAAAGGAAAGCGCAATTTCTATGACATTCACCCAGAATAAAGCCAAATCAGATCTGTAATCTTCACAAACCCATGTTTAAGCCAAAGTGTATTTGGATATTTAATTTATTATTTGTGTTTAAGGCAGAGAACAGAGCTGAATACTTTTGGAGTTCATGTGGTTTGTATTTTGCTCAAGAAATGCCCCATCAATCATTTAAACATTTTACTATGGCTCCTTTCTAGATGTTTGTTGCCTGGATAGAGTGAATAATGAAAGGACAATCTGAATATAATGGCTCCTGTATCCTGGTGAAGGACACATGGACTCATGCAGGAGAAAGAGAGGTGGTTTTACCTTCACAAACCAGCCAAGAGAATCCTGCCTCTGACAGTCACCTGTAGGTCATTTCACTGCACAGCTGCATGTAAATTTAATATGCAATCTGCTTTACTTTAACATGGTAGCATGGTAAATTTTTTTTAAATTCTCCATTTTAATACAGGTTCAATTTAACTCTCCTAACCAGTTTGTTTTGAGGCAATGCATTTCTTCAGAGAGAAAGGCAAAGCACAAACATTTACGAATTAATGAGGAATGATCTTGTACCCAGTAGGAAAGGAAGGCATGAGGGGAAGGGTTTGGCCCAGCCTTGGGGTCAAGGACACTTAGGAGCATCTTTGTCCTATGGCTTTCCTCTCTGCTGGATGGTCTTGATCAGGATTCAAAACTTCTATCTCTGCAACTGGAAGATGCAGGTATTATGTAATCAATAGGGAATACAGTGCTAGATACACAACAAATACTTTATGTCAGTGCCATTTCCCAAGTGCCTTCACTCACTGTGGGAGGGATGTGTGGGTGACAGCGCAAGCTGACAGCTGGGGTGTCACTTCTTCTGGAACAATTCCCCGCATTCTCTTCAATTCTGATGACTTCCAGTGCACAGGGGGACTCAATCAGCCCTTCATCACACTTAATTGAAGGAATGCACACACAGAGTGTTTGAAGTTTTATAAATAACAGGAAAGAAGAAGAAACAGGGCGGTGCATAAAATGTGAAGGGAATCATTAAAAGAAGAGATAGGAAAGGACAGGTAAGGAGACGATGAGAAAGAAGGAAGGTTTGTGGCAACACAGGAAGAAATAGCACCAAAAGTCGAGGCTTTGTGGGAGTGGGAGTGTGGCTTCCTGGGACAAAACAGAAAGGAGTCACCTGCCCCCCATCAGAACACACAAGTCTGTTCTTCCTGCCTCATTTTGGCTACTAGTGGGCCTTGATTTTTGGTAAATGAACATTATGGATTAATGGGCATTTTTAGTCAAAGTTCGGAAGAGATTTCTTTTCCTCTCTTCCTGTTCCCAATAAATTACTTGGTTTTAAAAGTGAACATATAATAGAAATTTAAGAAGGAGAAATCAAAATGTTTTCAACAAATTTTTTTTTCTACTCAGGATAATATTAAGTAATATCCGAGAGGTTCTTAGTTGGTTGGTGGGTTTGCTTTAGCTGTTTCTTGTGTAAGATTTTTTAAATGTGGGAGCACAACTTGAGACCCATGCTATCTGAAGAGAAAGAAACCCTCAGCAGAGGGAATAGCCAAGTTAAGGCTCCACGAACTAGATTTTTCTACTGCTTCCACTCAAGACAGTCAGTGGTCCTTCTTAAAACATAAGAATGACTTATAATGATAGTATTTTACTTTTTAAAAAATCTTTAATTTAAATACAGGTTCATCTTAACTAACTAACCAGTTCGTTTTGAGGCAATGCATTTCTACAAAGAGGAAAGCAAAGGCAAAAATGTTTATGAATTGATTAGGAATGATCATGTATCCAACAGGAAAGGAAGACGCGAGGGAAATGGTTTTGCCCCGGCTTGGGGCCAGGGACACTTATGGCCATCTCTGCCCTATGATGGCCTCTGCTCAATGACCTTGATCAGGAGTCAACGTTTCTACCTCTGCAACTGTACGACGCAGGTATTATGTAATCTGGGTTCAATTTAGGTACTTTTAATAAAATGTTCTATCGTATGTCCACTGCAATTATCCGTGGAAATATGGGAACTACTTTTTCAAAATTATTTTAGAAAGAACCATAAAATCTAAAGACTGTAGATGAAGCTTTCTTTACTTCCTAACTTAATGAACAAGCAAAACCAAAAATACTACGTACCCTATTAACTTTTATCAAATTATTTTTTCTTGAAGTAGGGTATCTCTCTGTTTTCCAGGCTGATCCTGAACTCACTACATATCTGTGGCGGCCTCAAACTCCTCCTGGTTCAGCATCCATTGTGCCGGGATTACATGTAGGCACCCCACATCCAGCTTATGTGGCAGGGAAGTGAACCCAGGGCTTTGCACTTCCTAGCCAAGCACTATAACCTATTACTATACCTTAACCTTCCCAGGCAAGCACTTCACAATTAGTATATGCTATTCTTAGCACCTAAAAATAAGTTTTCTATTAACTGCTGATGCAAATTTATATAAAATAAAAAATAAACTAGCGTGAACATTAATTCGCGTATCTCAAATGTACAAGGCAACAGCAGAAATTTAAACAACAATTATCTCTGAAAACTTTGAAAACAACGTTTGTTCGCCAGATTTAGAGCGATCATTTGGCTTTGCACCGCGAGCACAGCAATCACATTATGCGGCATTTTCAAGCTCCCCGTGACGGATTTGCCACTATTGTCCTGTCAGCTTCATTCTCGAACTTACGCATTGATGACAGCCTAAAAAAACTGATGAATCATGGGTAAAGAAATAATTGAATTTTCATTGAAGATCAAATTTTAAAAAATGACTGTTTCAAACAATCAGCTCTTTTGCTGGGATGTTGATGATTCAGGGTTTGACATCACATCCACAGAGGAAGACATTTCTATTTCTTCATTTCTAAAAGGTGAACACACTCCAAGCAGAAAAAAAATGACAACCCGGGGTTACATGGAGGGCAAGTTACAGCACTTCAAGTCTTCTCACTGCAAGTTGCAGGTTTGACTGAGCTGTTAAAGAGGGAGAAGGAAGAAAAATAAATTTTCAACTTTTAATAGTGTAAGAAAACCCTCTACAGGTTCGGAAGAGGAAACCTTTTCACCTCTCTCCATACACTTCTATCTTATAATGAGAAATTTGCATTTTGAAGGAATAAAGTAAAAGATTACACAGTTCAAAATGGGGAAGGGAGTGTCCAAATTTCCTTCGTGGTAATTTTACTTCCTCTGCTTGCATTCATAATATTAAATTGTTAAGTTTTATGGTTTACAAAGCTTTTCATTTATCTTTTAAAAAGTGTTCTGTATAATACTTACATAGACAGGTGTTAATATCTCTATTTTACAGATGAGAAAACAGAAGATTATAGAGGCAGGCTAATTTTTCTCCAGGACAGATAGCTAATAAATTTAAAACCTAGTCTACCATTACCAGATTAGGAATTTTTCCTCTAACAGAACAGAGTGTCCACCTTCAAAAAAAGAAAAAAGTTATTGCCTAGGATCACAGTTTTTTTTCTAGTGCTTTTAAATCTGTAGCTCAGTGTCCCTGTGTCCCTTGCTCAGGTTTAATATCCAAGAGCATCGGTCATGTTAAGCATCAAAGGAAGAGGTGAGAATTGAGACCTCATCTGTACTCAGAGTTTAAAAAAACAGATACTACGCACAGCAATAGTATCAGAATGATCTCAGCATGGTCTTGTGGTTTGGAAGCTACTTGGAATTTTGCAGTCAAACCAGTAAGTTAAATAAAGCATGCAAAATCTTTAGAAAATGAGTTTGGTGGTGCCATCTTTAAAAAAATGGTACTCAGCAATAGGAAGAATTCTGTTTTCAGGGCATTTAATTTTCCCCCTATTTTTAGTGACTCCACACCTGAGAAATTCAATGAATTATTCATAGCTACGAGGAAATGGTCACATGCTCTGGTTGAAATTTTAAAACAATGACAGATTCCAGAACACTGGCTGCAATGAGGAAGGTTGGTAGCAGCGGTGTCACTGACTTCTAAGCCTTCGTTCAGTCACTGGGAAACAAGCTTGTCATTTTGTTGGGGAGAAAGCTGTAATCTCTGATGCCAGTGGCACTAAATAAACCAGCAGAATCCTCGTATTTCTGAGGAGGGGTAATAATAACCACCACTTCAATTTTTCCCCCATTTTATTGAATATATATATATATATATATATATATATATATATATATATATATATATATATGTGTGTGTGTGTGTGTGTGTGTGTGTGTGTGTGTGTGTGTGTGTGTGTGCGTGCAAAATTTAAGGTTTACAATGGAGTTGAGCATTTTGTGCACATACGCATCCTGCCAAGGACACCAGGGCTTTCCCACTTCAATTTTTGAGCTCTTACTGCACCATTCTCAATCCCAAATCTAATCCTTTTAAGTTACCTGATACTGCAAATTTTACATTTGGAAGACAGGCCAGTCAGAGAATGCTGCTGTAATAGGCCAGTGATTAGAATTGAGAGACAGTTGAGAAAATTAGGCATTATCCTCATACCAGTAGCTCCATAGCAAGCACTCACAATTATGATTGGAAAAGCAATGGGTTTCTCTAGAAATGTGAATCGTGTTCTGCCTAAAGACAACTGGTGCTCTCTAATGAGACACAGAATCCAGAGCAAAGCTCACAAGAGTCCCTGGATAAAGGCATAAGCAATGATTTACTGGGATGAAAGCTAAACAGGCCTTCATTGAAATGTTATGCTGTTTCCCTGCAAGATTATTTAAAAAATCTCTTTTAAAAATACCAATGACAAATTTGTTAGAGTTATTTCAATAACATGGTATTGGGAGAATACAAAATGGAAGAAGAGAAAAATAAAGGTCTCTTTGCAAAGGTAACTTTTAAGGGTGATTAGGTTCATGATAATATACTTGTCAAATTCACTTGGCTTGCTTGAGAAGCTGACCCATACTTAATTCATAAATATGTACAATTATTATGTGATAATCAAATCTACTAAAATATTTAAGTAGAGTAGGTGGAAATGCTAACTATCTTGATGTGAATATTATATTTCCTATATATGTATTGAATCACTGCATACATACCTACAATTAATTATTATTAAAATGATAAGAAAAAGGGGTGGCAGTATTCGCAGAGAGAAATAATTAAACATTTAACTTTTCTCCGTTCTCACTAAAATCAACTTCCATGATTTAAAAACCTCACATTAGCAGCATTCATCTATTTTAATAGAAAGCAATCCCCAGAGAGCATGAGCTTCTTAAGAAATCCCTCTTTTTGTCATGTAATATCTCTGCAGTTTCCCACATACAAATTACAATTCTCTTTCCCTTCTTTGTGAGCCCAGTGTAGATGCTTTGGAAGAAAAGAGTTGGCAAAAATGCAATCAGATCAAAGCAAACAAAAAGCCCACCTCAGGATGTCTTAGCAGCACCAGACTTACCTAGTCACACAAGAGATTGTCAAATCTTATCAACAGACAGCTCTATATTTTCTTTGCATTAAATTCACCCACGGTAAAGTGTATCAATCATTTTCAATGAAATCATCTCTTAATACTATAAACATACATGTGATTCTACCAATAAAAAAGATAGGAAGAATGAGGTCACAGGTGTTGTTAGGCAGGTAGCTTAGACATTAGTGGAGCATGGGACCAAATGGAGAACCCAAAATCACATACATAAGTGAAGATACGAAAACCTCAATGTACATGTTTATAGTCATTTGCTGCATCTCAGAAAAATGGTCACACAGAGGAGAGTGGCAGTTTAAAGCTACTCATGGTGCACATTCCTCTGGTAACTGGCCACCTGGCTCTTTATTCCTAGCCTGGAGCTTAAAGCATTCCCAGTTGCCATTACTAAGAGCCTGATGATAACAGGAAGAGAAATATTCCTTCAAGACTCTCCTGTCTTGGGCTGAGATCTAGTTTAAACTAAAAATGTGTCTCTTCTAAGTTTCCTTTTTAAGTCTCTTATGTGGTTAAGGGCCCTAGGGAACATAGACTACCTGCAAAGCCAAGTAGCCATTTTGTGATTCCAAAGTAACTTCTAAGTAAAATAGTATTGAGCATTACAATTATCTTAGCTCCCTGAACTTCAAAAGTGCCTTTTGTGCACATAAAAATGTATCCAAGCTTGCACTAGGGGGAGAAGCCTTCTGGCATATCCTGACTTCTCATTGGACACACAGTCCTGGCTATCCAAACTTGCAACTGGCCAGGCGCCTTTGTGGCACTGTCTTATCAACCGAGGGGACAACTCTCTGTCTCTTTACCCTCACCTTACTGTGAGTTCTACCAATACTGCTGTAAGGCTATCATTCACCTTGACTGAATTTGTTCACCAAGGGCACAAGAACCTAATGAAGGGAAGAACTTGCTCTTGGCTATATGAGGACCTGGCTTGTTTGTGACAGTTTGACACAGGGCCACTTTAGGAAAGAAACCTCTGATGACCTTGTCTGTCCACATAACAAAATCACTATTAGTGTTCCGTTAAAGATAGAGCTTGACATTTGGATCCAGAGAGAATCAGTTTCCCATTCTAGGTCTGTGGTCCCACTTAGTAGTTATGAAAGGAAGAGCAAAGTCTTTAACCTTCTGAGTCCCAGTGATCTCATTTTTCTACTGCAGATACTTAATAGCCTCCTCCATGAGGCATGCTAGAAGCTTTAAATCAAACAATTGTGCAGAGTGGGCACTACAAGGCCAAAAATGTGATAATTTTTCAGTGCATATTAATTCACATAAAATTGTATTCTATCCTAAATTTAAATTAAGGCGATAAAAGGTCTAAATTTCCAAGATGAAGTGAATTTACTCAATAACCTACAAAATTTTGAATATAAAGATGGAATTTATATAGACTTTCAGATCCTTTGTGTACAAGGTTCTTTCTCCTCCTTATGACTTAGGTGATGTGATGTAGGGGTCTCTGTCCCAGGGGGCCCCCTCCCCCCAACAGCCAGGAGGGGTCGGAGGACAGAGTAACACACTCTGGGAGTCTTTTCAGTGAACGCAATAAGGAGCAGTTCCTAGGGTTTAAGCAAAACAACACCTGGCTCAAATTATAAGCAGTAACACCTGGCTTAACTTACAAACAGTAACACTTTTTCATGAGAAAGAACTCGGCCAAGGTCATCAATGCTGAGACTCTCAGGCCCTGAAGGCCCAAATAACTCCCCCTTTTTTATTTTTAAAGCAAAGCTTTTTCTGTGCAAGACTGTGCCTGCCTTAGGTCGTTCCCCTCACAGCTAGGACTTACCCGTCATTGGACTACATGCAGCAAGGCGTGTATCCTGTCTTAGGTTGTCCTAACTATAGAGAAATCTTACCCATTTCTGACTACCAGCCTGATTATGCACCAAAACCGGGGAGTTTGTTACATAGCTTAAGACCATGAATGTTAGCGGCCAGAGTTTGTAAACCTTCCATCCCACCGTGAACAGCACAAGGACAAATCAAACATAAAATCATTAACACTCCTCCCAGTACAATCAATCCATACAACATGTGGGAAAATTCTGGCCAGGAGGGAAACATATTTTTAACTGATTAAGAATATCAGCAGCACTACCAACAATACATAAAAGGTGTCGACCCAAGCAGTGACATTTCATTTTGTAAGCATATTTGTAGGATGAGGGTCTATCTCATCCATAGTCACTCCCAATTTTAAATATACAATTGTCTCTGTCCAGAATCAGACCACCTCATTCCCATGGATAGTGCATATTCCATGATGCTAGAGGGAGAAGTGGTCGAGAAGAAGTGTAAGATGAGGCGGATATGTCCATTGGATATGACCAGTCCAAGATATAGCGAGAAGTCCCAGTTACATAAGTCCAAACAGCCTTTTCACTGATACATCTCTGTCATGGGAAAGTCTTTGACCTTCTATTTTACTGTTTGGCTTTACTATTGGCTGTTAAAGCTGCACAAAGAAGACTAACCATCATTGGGCCAGACACGGGCCCTGTAGTCAGGGCTATAACAAGGTGATCGGCACCAGTGTCAGCAATACCTCTGCAAATCTTTCTGTTAATTTTGATCTGAATATGTGGCTTAATCTGGGGACCCATGGGAATGGCCCAAAAGACCCCAGGCTGTTTTATGTCCATTTGATTTGAAAAGGAGTGTTCCTCCCTTGGGGTCGGGGCTGGGAGGCACCTGCAAGCTGATTAGGGCCATCTTCCCGAACAGCCTTTTTGAAGTTTTTGAGAGTACCCAAATCATGAGGATACCATTGTAAAGGCCTCTGTTGGGTGGGATTGAAATTGACTGGAAAGGCCTGGAGAGGAGGAGCCGTGGGCAAGTTTGGCCTATTAGAATTAGAAAGGTCTGTGGCAGGGTGCGGTGGGGAGCCTGGAGCTCAGGGAATGGAGGCAGCTGAGGAGGCAGCGGGGCTATGCCTAAGCAGTAAATGTGGGCAAAGCAGCCGAGATAACCGGGGGAGCAGAAGGAGAAGGGGAAAGAGAAGCATTGTCGTCATCGCCTTTGCCGGCAGCCTCAGTTACGGAGGAGCCCTCGCCCTTAAATTCATAGATACCCCCTGAGAACAGGACATTTCCCATGACGACAAGGGACTCTGATCCCGCACTTACCTGATGGTCTCAGGTCTCTCTAATTTCCTCAGGTCGCTATTCAGGTGCCAAATGTAGGGGTCTCCATGCTGTGGGGACCCCTGGAACAGCCGAGGAGGGGTCGGCCGATAGAGTCACTCACTCCGGGAGTCCTTTCAGTGAAGCAATCTCCTTTACTTAGGAAGTACAGGGGCTTAAATAGACTGAGGAAGTTACCTTGGGCCAATCAGCAAGGCCTAAACCAGCAGGGCCCGCCCAGGGGGAGGGAAGGAGTAGAGGAAGGAGGGTGTGATAAGGAGCAGATCCCCGGGGTTTAAGCAAAACAGCACCTGAATCAAATTATAAGCAGTAGCACCTGGCTTAACTTTCAAACAGTAACACTTCTCGGGAAAGAACTCGGCCAAGGTCAGCGATGCTGAGGCTGTCTGGCCCTGAAGGCCTCAACAACGTGATACACAAGTTTCATTATCCCACTTAGATATTCAACCACCATAGTTGTAGTTATCTGCCTCTCTTGGTGGGTGAGTTCTGATTCAGTTAATGAGACACTTAGTGCACTTTTCTTATATACTCATGGATAAATAGAGAAATAAATGAAAGAGGGCTGGGGTTCTTCTTAATGATTATTTACAAAGAGGCAAACGATTATTTGCTTTCCAGTGTAAGGTTGCACCACAATATCTCTACCTAGAGGAGGAAGCAAAACATTGCCTTGCATTCTAAGACACCCCTTTGTGGTTCTCAGGTGAGTCCAAGGGCTGCCCAAGGAGCCTTTGAGAAGGACAGCTTGCGACAGAGTGAAATGATTTGCATGCATCATCATTTCAATCTTCCAGCCCTATACCGTTCATGTGATTTAAAAAAAAAAATAGTCACCAGGTGCCATGGTTTAGGTTTGGCTGGCCCTAGAGGGTTCAGGGGTAAGAAGCTGAGTTCTAGTGTGGTAACAGGACATGAAGGGACTTTTAAAGGTAGAGATTCATAGGTGATCTTTAAGGGATGAGGCTGCTGTTCTGGAAGAGAAGGTAATTCTCACGGGACCCTGAGCTACCTCTTTTGAAAGCAAGTTGTTATAAAATGACGCCCGACCTCTGAATTGCTTTGTCCTGCTGTCTTGCTATGAAACGTCTCACTCTTCACCACACTCTTGCTATTACGGCATTATGTGCCACGGAGCCCTTCTAGGGCAGGCCCTGTGCCATTTGTGCTTTCAGCCACTTTTCAGCTAAATAAACCTATTTACTTCATAAATATCTTGCCTCTGGCACATTGTTTAAGTAATGAAGAATGGACTAGTATACAAGACATCCCACCTTTTTCATTTATGCTATGAAAAATTCTGATAATACCGATATCATAGGATTAGTTTAGGAAATCATTGAAAGTTTGCATATAGAGTCCTTGATATAATGGTACAGTTGACAGGATTTTAGTATTCGATTCTTCCCACTTTCAAATGCACAGCACAAAGGAAACGAGCACACATTTAGGTGGGAATAGGATAAACAACAGAAAATCCAGGCAGTTTCTTTGCAAGCTCTTAAGGAAGAGTCAACTGATTCTCCACTTAATGTCTGTGGAACATCCATATTCATTTAACTTGCTGTTTGTCAGCTGCAGTACCATTTTAGTGAGATCTGAGATGCGATACAATATTTGAGGTTTTACATCCATATAGCTCACTTAGCTGGTGAGCAAAGGTATTGAACTTTGGGAGTGTTAAAACTTCAATAATGCAAAAAGACTCCACCAGCTTCCAGCTTCCCTCTACTCATTCAAAGTATAAATATATTTCTGTGGAAGACAGGAGTTTAAAGAGAGAAAACAATAGGCTCATATAGTAAAAGAGGTCCATAATTATTCAGGCTAAATAGCTGGCCTGACATTGCAACCAAACTAGATTAAACCTGGAATTAGAATCGAGGTCTGACCCTAAAATCTATATTTTTATTTGTTACAACACATTATTGTCATGCCCAGGCCATGATTGACATTAAAGTAATCTAAAAGCACAAGAATATTATTTTTAACTTGTTGAGTTAATTCAAAAATACTTCAAGAGTGTGATTTTAGTTATCGCCAACAAAAGAATAGAAAAAATCACTCATATGTGTCACTGATTTTTGGTGACCATTTACTCCCACCCAACTATGTAATAATTGGAGATTCTGTGTCAAGTGGAGGTAAGATCAACTAGACAGATTTGAAACTCTGGGAATGCTTATAAGAAAGAGAGAAAGCATGCAGAAAGAAGAGATACTTTCACATAATTTCAGAGTTTTATATTACTCAAAAATATTTTACACTGTTCATGAAATGTAATACTCAACATTTCTTTTTAGGAAACACTGACTAAATCTTGACTTTTTGCTCAGATGTGTGTAACAAAAGGATCATTGCCTTCTCTTCTTGTGTCACAATGTCAACATAATCGTTGTCTATTTGAATGAATTGATAAGGTGGCTTTCAGGGGAGCATTACCAGTACACTTAAAAGCCTTTGACAGCATCAGTACAACGCCCCTGCTTCCGCTTGTGATTGTCATCCTCACCCCTGTGCGCCCTCCCAGATTCAGATATCAGCATTTCACTGGGTAACGGCCAACTTCTTGAACACTGCCTATGAGCTTACATTGAGGGAAGTTATTTGTGTCAAGATGGTGTGATGTGCCGACATAATGTGTTCCCAAGAGAGATGCAACCTACAAGGTGGGAGAGGGTTGCAGGAAAAAGACTGAAGAGCCATCGCGTCTACCACTTCTTACCACTTACCACTTGATGCACTCCGGAAATATTCCTGTGTATCTGTACATCCTCCTATAGATAATACACGTGGTCATTTACCACTAGTGCATATAAGGCAAATTTCCAGATCCAAAGGGATAAAATGGTGGTCTGAAAGTAACAGTATGTTCTTCTGAGAAACTTAAAACAGAGAAGCCCTCAACAGTGAAGAGGAGGAGAGAGAATTAACATTGCACACTAATTTAATAAATCCAGAGTTACGTTTAATATTGCCAAATCAAAAACACAAACTTAGACATAAAAGTAAAAGATGTTTAAACTTTATGGGAGACAAACTTTTAAGTGAGCATCCATTATAGCAATTCTACATGAACAGACAGAAATTTTAAAATGTTCATGTTTAGGGAGACCAAAAATAAAGGCGAGGTCTCTTCCTGAGGAAAGTCATAAACTTGGTTGATATTCTTCTTTAGATGATTTAAAGAAAGTGCTATTTTTGAAGATGGGAGTAACTTTCAAAGTACTGAGAGAGAAGTTGGGCAATCAGGTGCTCTCAAAATGTTACCTTGGCAACTCAATCAGTCACATTGTCTCAGAAATGAACGTACAGATGAACTGAACAAAAGATAAAACTCTGAAGTGTACACATGTAGAATCATAACACAACAAATTTGACACCTCAAATTAGGAAACAATGGAGAGACGTTTGTGAGTGATGTTGGAATACTGAATAGCTACTTGAAAAAGGATAAAACTTTTATCATGGCAACAAAATCAAATCTACAAGTAGCTGAGAGATCTGAATAAATTTAAAAATGTTATGAAGTACTAGAAAAAAGACAAGACAGATCTCAATCACTTGTGGGTAAATGGACACAACTCGAGACCATTATGCTGAGTGAAGTGAGTCAGATTCAGAAGATCAAATATTGAATGGTTTCTTTAATATCAAAATGCAAAATACTATAGAATCAAATGAGTGATGTGCTGAGAATTGCGGGAGATGAAGGAGGCTGTGGGAAGGCCAAAAGGGGGAGGAGGAGGATTGTGAAGTTAACACAATATACCTGTACACAAATTCCCAAGTTCAATGTAACCATTGTGCAGTACATATATAAACTAATAAAAATGCAGAAAAAGGTAGTGATCAGAAAAAATGGATAGATGCCATTACAAAATCAAGAGAATAAAATTTGTGTATATAAAAGTCGGAGACCAGTGGGGAGAGGGAGAGTGTGAGGGGGTCAAAATGGAAAAGGGAGACGATATCTAATTTTGTTGTGATATATTTGTGCACAAAATACTCCAGCTCAATGTAAATATTATTCACTGCATATATACATATCAATAACATGGGGAAAATTCTGAGGCAATAAAAAGAAAATGTTGATAGTTTCAATTATGGTAAAAAGCATTGATAATTTAAAAACATTTACAAAGCCAAAAGAAAAAATGGATAAGATTGGGAAAATTAATCTGAACTATATAAAAGAAAAAACTGAAATGTTCAACACATAAAAAACCAAATTTAACAAGAGAAATATTAAGAGGAAAATGGACAAAACATGTGAACAGACACGACATAGAAGAAGTTCTTTAAGGTGGCCTTTAATTTATACAAAACGACACTCACTGAAGAGAAGGGTGGGTTTTAATGCTCTTAATGTGTTACAGAAAACCCAATGTTAACAAAAACATGTCACTGGGTACAATCAAATAACTACCATCCAAACACTTAAATTTCAATTTTGAAATAAATATATCATTAGAAACCAACTTTTTCTTCCTAAAAACACACATTTCTTTTGTTCTTTTCCTTAGTTCCTCTTTCGCGCCTGACACAGAAACATCTGACATCCACAACTTAAGGGAGGAAAGGCTTATTTTAGTTCAGTTTCAGGAAGTTTCAGTCCTTTTATGAATGGCCTTCAGTGGTGGAAACACATGGATGCAGGAATATTTGGAGGAAATCTCTTCATGGTACAGTAGACAGACAGCCATGTGAAGAAGGAAGAGTGGACCTACACTTTCAGATTCCGTGCCAGTAGTCTGCCCCTCTGGATCCAGCCCCTAGTTCCACCCCTTCTGACTATGCCCCACCTCTTAACAACACGGGGTTCCACATATATCCCACCACAGCCAAATGCATGATACTTTTAGGGAACATTGCAGATCCAAATCGTAATAGCCATACCAATAGAACTTTAGGAGATAGAAGGCAAAACTGTATAGATCTCCAAGGGGAAACAGAAAAATTCACAAGTATAGTTGAGGCATTGATATTTTTCCCTTAGTTGTTGATAGTATGAACTACAGAAATCAGTGAGGAGAAGTAGCCTGAACTGTCCATCAATATGATCTGTCTGATATTGTAAGACACTCCCACAAAATAAAAAAGAATACGTTTTTCTCAAGCTCACTTGGAACACAGAGCAAAGCAGATGCTCTGGCCGCCTCCTCCATGGAGCTGGGGAGGAGAGGCGCCGGGCCAGGCTCCAGTCCTCCTCCATAGAACCTCTGCAGATGATATCTAGTAATATAATAAATTATGTATATATTCTTGTTGTAGTTGGGCCATCAATAAATTGAACCAAATATCAGTATCAAATAATATTTATAAATATTTTCAGGTATTTGAAAATTTAACATCCACTTCTAAATGACCTAAGAATAAATCACAAGAAAAAATGATGATCCAGGTAAAGATAAAATCACAACATACAAAAATTAGTTAGAATTAACCAAAGTGGTGCTTCGGGTGAAATTTATAACACTGTATGCTTGTTTTAGTTCTACATCCAGTAATCTAAGCTTCCATCTTCCGATCCTTCAGAAAAAGATGAAAAATTTAATTACAAAAAAGGAAAAGTAATAAATATAAAAGGAATAGAGAATATAAATTGAAACAAAACTGGCTTAATGAAAATATAAAAAATTGATAAATCTTCAGCTAGGCTGGCAAAGAAAAAGAGGTAAGAACAAAAGTCAATGTAAAGGATGAAAAAGAAGATGCGATTATTGAAACCCTAAAACACTGAGAAAAATAAAAGAACATCACAAGAAACTTCTACAGAAGAAAACATAACTTAGATAGCATGTAATTATTCCTTAAAACATACAAATTATTATTTTTTCCCAAGAATAAATTGGCTGCATGAATAGCATTACATATATTACAAATGTAAATGTTTTTGAAAAGAAAACATCAAAAAGACTATAAGCTCAGATGACTTTAGTGAGGAATTACAGAAAATATTTTAGAAATAAATAAGATTTCAATGAAACTTTTCTATAATACACAGAAAATAGTTCAAGAGTCGTTTCTCCAGTAAAGCATTACATTAGCATTAAAATGAAAGACATTTCATGAAAATTATAGTTCAAAATCCCTCATACACATAGAACTGGAAATTCTTAGCAGAAGGTCATCTAATCAAGCGTACTAACATAGAAAAGATTAATCATCACAATCAAGTGAGAATGCAAGTCTGGTTCAATACCTAGCAATTAAATGTTTTATTTTATAGTACTAACGAGCTACTTACAAAAACCTATTCTTTCCATAACAACAGTAAAATGTCCAATCATATTCAGCACCCATCCATAATAATAATAATAATAAACTAAACAAAGGACAAACATCAAGATTCTTAACCTATTACAAAGTACATTGGAAGTTTATTGCTGATCATATGTAACAGTATTCCAACTACATATTAGAAATAAAATCAGAAAATAAGATGTTTGTACAACATCATATCTGAAAATGTAAACGGTATAACAAGAAAGAAAACTAAAAGAGTGAAATGGAAGAGTTAGTCTTAGTAAGTTGAACTTACTATTGACTCTTAGAGTCAATGTGTGAGTTTGTGAGCAGAAAATCTCAAGTTATCAACAAAAGTGTTACCAGAACTAATAAAACTAATGCATAGAAAATATCAGGCATAAATGTCAATTGCATTCTTTTATTATAGCTTTAGGCATTGGAAATTATACTTAGAAAAAGAATACTATCATTTATAATACTACTTCAATGATAATCTCAATTATAATCATGCCAGTATAAAAGTGCTTATATAATAATGTTTAAGCATAAATATATCAAAACAGAATCCATATGCTGAAATAATAAAACACTGAGAAGTAGCAAATTATATAAATACATATTAAATTATACTATACTCATAATTGAAGAATTTCATATTGTTAAGATACTCATTCTCTCCAACATCATCTGTAGCTTCAATAAATTATTAATGAAAATTGAAACTATCTCTTTGTGGTTTCTGACAAATTGATTCTACAAGATATAGAGAAAGTAGGAGACACACAATGTTTAACTCTAAAAACAGAAGCAATGTTTGTGTACTTAAATGATCTGATTTCCAGACTTAATATTAAGCACAGTAATTAAGAAAGTGCGATGTGAGTGAAAGGACCAATATTTATGTTAATGGAATAGAAGATGGAGACCCGGCATGATGCCATGAAAATATAAGCTAGTGAATTTTTATAAAGGGAAAATGGTGATGAAGGACAATTTTTAAACAAATAATGCTGGTATGACACAATGCCCATATGCAAAAATTAAGCCTTGATACAATCCTCCTATTTCATCCACAAAAGAACTAAAAACGAATCACAAACTTCAAAATAAGACAAAAAATTATAAAATTTCCAGAAAAAATTAACACAAAAACTTAATGATCCTGGGTTTGACAAGAGAAAATTTTGTAACATTGAGGAGAGAATCAACAGAAGAAAAGTATTAGTTGCTTATTTTCAAAAGTGCAAATACTCCTCAAGTAATAATTTTGATAGGATGAAGAGATAGTACTTAGTCATGAAGATGTATTTGAAAGCAACGTATCTGATAAAGAATATAGAAATAACTCTTATAACAGATCTTAAGAAACCCACCAAATCAGAAAAATGAACAAGTCCTGAGTAAGTGTCTTACAAAAAAAAAAAAAAAAAGAGGACCAAGTGCATGAAAACATGCTGCACATCCACAATCACTGAAGAAATGCAAAGGAAAAACCAGAATACAATGCCACTATGTATCTATTAGAATGGATAAATTAATAATAATAATAATAATTTACAAATAACACCATCAAGTGTTGGCAAGCAACAGGCCGACTCATTGCTAGCGAGAACAGAAAATATCATCATTTATTTTGGGAAACATTTGGCTTGTTTTGAAATGAAGCTCAATATGCCTTATCAAAAGATCCAGGAATCTCAATTCTGAATATCTATTGAAGATAAATTAAAAATTATGTTCATTCAAATTATGTATGCAGATGTTTATAACTGTTACGTTTGCCAAACATTGCAAACATTTCAGAGGTCCTTCAACAGAAGAATCAATGAATGCTGGTCTATTGGTAGAAGGGAATTAGACTCAGCAATAAAGAGAAAGCTCTTGTTTCATCTTCCAACATGAATGCATTTTAAATTTGTTTTGGTAAGTGACATAAATTAGGCAACAAAGGCTATGTGTTATGTACTTTCACTGATGTGATGGTCTGATAAAAGGAAAAAATCTATAAAAATTAGGAAAATATAAATGTGGCTATAAAAAGGAAAGTGTTAATGTTTTAAGTATTTTGTGGAGCTGAAGGCAAAACAGAACAAAATAGTGTAAAGTTGGAAAGAAACATTAAAAAGAAAGGAGGAAAGCATCAAGCAGAATGACAGAACTCATACAGGACTGGTCTACATACTATATACCTTATAAGAGGTATATCTAATACAAAATAATGAAATGTTAAATAAAGCAGTACATAAAAATTAGGCAAGTACAAATTAGACAAGGAAAATATGAGGATATGAATATTCAACATGTTTCAATCAGGACTTAAAATGATTTAAAAAATCAGCAAAATGAACATTTTTGAAGCAATAATGTCATGACCACAAAGAATATCAAAACTTCATCAACGTCTGCTCATCAAGTTTTCAAAAATCAAACTTGATAACAACTCTTGTACAAATTTACATTCCCACCAGCAGTGCAGGGGTGTTCATTTCTCACCACAGCCTTGACAACACTGATTGCTATTTGACTTGTTGATACAGGCCATTCTCTCTGGAGTGAGATGGTATCTTAGCGATGTTTTGATTTGCATTTCTCTTATGGCTAGGGATGTCGAACATCTTTTTATGCATTTATTGGCCATTTGAAGTTCTCCGTGACAACCACTTTGGAAAGCAGTATGGAAATTTCTCAAAAGATTGGAAACCTTAAATTTTGCATGTATATATATCAATAAAATGGGGAAAAAAGATTAGAAATAAATATGCCCCTCAATCCAACCATACCTCTCCTGGGAATATTCCCAAAAGAGTACAAAACAACACATAACAGAGTTACATGTATACTCATGTTCATAGCAGCATTTCTAACAATAGCCAAGATATGGAAGAGACCAAAATACCTATCAACAGACCAGTGGATACACAAACTGTGGTATTTATACACAATAGAATACTATGCATCTATAAAGTCCAACAGCGTGGAGGCTTTTGCAGGCAAATGGAAGAAGCTTGAGAACATCATGCTTAGTGAAGTGAGTTAGAAGCAGAAAGTGAAACATCGAATGGTCTCTCTGATATGAGAAACCCAGATCACAACTCTTATGGAACTTAAAGTGAAAAACAAAGGGGACCAAGGGGCGTGAGGCTGGGGAGATGCCGGGGTGGGTAGGGGTAGGGTCAAAAGGAGACCGGGGAAGGCCTTGTCACCTTGACAAGGTATGTATGTGCACAAAATGCTCAAGACCAATGTAAACCTTGAACCTTGCACTTACACATATCAATAAAATGGGAAAAAAAACCTCTTGTAAAACCAAAGGTGAGAAAAAGGGTAGAAGTGGTGATAGAAAGCCCCATATTGCTTCCCTTGGCATAAGATAGCAAAGGTTTATAAACATATATCCCATAACTCTCATAACAGATTCAAGGGGTGTTTTCATTAGCCTTCATATCATGAAAGAAAAGAATTGACTTGCTTTTCAATTGCAAATGAAAATTTACAAAATCTGATTAGTTTGAAAAATTAAAATCCATAATAATTTTTCCAAATGTAAAATAAAATCGAAAATATTCTTTAGACTCCAATGATCTAAAAGTAAATTTTAAATTAAAAACAGAAGTAAATACTATAGCATTTGACAAGTTGTGTCTGAAATTATGGTATAATTTGTAGGTATATTTTAATAACAAAGTGAAAATGATCAAAAAATATATAGTTAAATAAAAGTGCATAGAAATCATCATAGAGGAAGTTCAGAAATCTAAAATCAGTCTATTAGAGCAATTAAATACTAGACTCAGGCAATTTCTAATTTGTAAATAAAGTATAAAATTAATAGTATCTAAACTTTTACAGAGATGATAATTTGAAAATATTTATGAATCTTATCTAGCATTGAGAAAAGAAATTAACTATGTATAATAGTTTACTGTGTGAATATTGAGGTAAAGTCATAGAAAACTGATGATCAAAATAATATTAACAAATGATAAGAGAACAACTAGATATTCACATGCAAAAGAACATAGTAAGCTTATACTGTGACCAGAAGTTATCTCAAAAGGGACACTGTCATAATGAAACACTAACAATTGCATAACTGCTAGAATAAAAGCATTATAATAAATCTTCATGATTTTAGCATTAGGACATGGATTCTTGAATCAGAAGTGCAAATGAAAAAAAATGATACTTTTCCATTCCCCACAAATAAGATCTTTTGCTTTACGTAGATCACTATGAAGTGAAGAGACAGTTTATTGGATAAATACACATGACCTTTGTGACCCAGAATGGGCTCTAAGAATACCACCTTTTGAGCTGATGCCACAAGGATGGTAGGAAGACCAGACATTGAAGCTGGTACTGTCCCTGCTGAGTGGATGGTTCTGAGAAAGCACTCAGCTGGGCTCCTGCTGCCCAGCTCTCTGAGCTCATGGTCTTGTCCTGCCCATCTTCAAAGTCCTCTCCCAGGTCCTTCATCTGCATGGGGCATAAGTAGACTCTGAAAGAATTCTCTGCTGCTTCAGATAAACAGATCTGATTTTTGTTGCTTGAGTCAAGATTTTTTTTTAAAATACCTTGTTTATTTTTCACTTTATTTTAAATTTTTAACAAGGACTTTTAAAAGTTACAAAAATTATTACCTAAATGTGAAAGAGAATTGTACAAGGCTATTTATTGCAATTTTGTTTATAATAGCTGGAATTTGGAATAAAAACACAGATCCCAACATTTTAAAGCTGAGTGGAAGAAAGAAACAAAGATATACACCATTAATTTCCAAAGAAAGTAAAAGGAATTTTTGGAAAACTGCACTTTAAAGATAATGCAGTAACATGTATTCATGAAGTTGCCAGAGTCGTGTAAATCATCCAGAATTTTGAGCCATATCTCAACTTTAAAATCTGAAAGTTTATTAATTATTTGGTTTTAAGATTGCTTCACAACATCTCAGTAGCTCATTATCTTCAGGCTAAAAATTAGAAATGAGAAAGTTCAAATTCTGTACTGATTGGCCATGCATTTCAATCCCTCCCTCCCAACACCAACCCCAAAGCAAGTTAACTTTTTTCAGGTTGTAGCTGAAATATATAAGCTTTTTTTTTTCTTTTTCACTTATAGAGATAATTGCATCACTATCAACAACCTGTTCTGAGGTGGGGATGCTGGAGGTTTCTACTTAGAAGAAGAGGAAAAATATTAATTCAGGGAAGAAGGAAGACCAGAAAGAGAACATACCTGTCCAGGGGGTATCCTCCCAGCAGCAGAGCAGGTGTCCTTACATGGAACAATAATTTTCTTACTTATTGTTAGAAGATGCTTTTAGGGTATGCAAAGCAGATTGATTTTAAATGACTACAGTCTGTTTATTCAGGCTATATTTAAAATACTGAGATGTATGGAAATTTGAGTTTTGTGTCAGTGGGCTAAGAAGAAATACCTCGGGGGCCAATACATCACTGACATCAAACATAGGCTTTAGTGGGTTTACCTGCCTTACTTGTATAAATATATGACTATATTGGAACTCATTTTGCGTGTTTTATTGTATGTGTTAATTTGTGATTTAAAGGACAGAAGGGCCAATTAACTAAAGTAGTTGGAAATATATTCTGAAAAATCCAGTAAGTTTGAGAGTTAGGCAACACCCCAGTCCTAGACTACCGAGGCATCTAACGTACGACATCTTCTCTCAGAGCATTCTTCAGTCTGTAACTTAACATTATGACTCAAATAAAGAAGCGGCATGACGAATGTGGTGATGGCTATTTCTTCCGGCATCTTAGTTTTCTGCTTTGACTTGCCAAACCTGATCTCTCAGGTGATATGCATCTTTAAATGTCATAAAGGAGAAATTTGAAGCTTCTTTTATGGGTTCTCACATTCATAGATATGTGAAGCTATAACTAACTACTACAAAGTCAATTTTCTAGACTCTTTCAAATATATACTAACTAAAGGTGATTCTGTTGGGAAGAGAAGAACAGGAAAATCCCTACAGAAATGAAAAAATACTGGCTCTGATTCCTTGAGTTATAAAACCATATCCCAAAAGAAGAATGCTTCAGAGGCATATAGTATATTCACCCTGGTTTCATTTAAATATTAAGTCTTATTGTCTTAGACTTTCCTGCAATTTTTACTTACTTTGGATTTTATTTACATCATTTGGAGATGTTATTTTCTTTTATAATTGATGTAAATATATGGTAAAAATTTAAATATTGAAAACTCTGCAAATTTAGTCACTCTTACATGCCTGACTTTGAAGGTCATGCCCCAAGTCCTACCCCTGGTACTATAGCTATAATCTTGAACTCCTGATATATCATTTTTTTTTCAGTGAATCCAAACAGAATAATATACATATAGTTTTCTGCATCTTGTTTCTCTCTTGAACAAAAATGTACACAAACACACATGCAGGCAGGCCTCGATCTGAACATCCAAGACTTAATGTGTTGTATTGTTTTACGGATGGCTCACACTTTCTTTTATCATTTCCCTAATTAATGAATCTTTTTATGGGTTCAGTTTTGGGCTACAAATAACACTGAAATTTAAATCTTCATATCATTTTATATTTTTATGTATGTGTGATTTTACTCACCAAAATATGTATTATTTCATCTTTTCCTGAAATCTTGGAAACAATTCACAAACACACTCCAGGGTTGAAACTATCGCTAGAGATACGTTCTGAACTAAATATTTTAACTAAATCATACTTTCACGGTTGCTCAGATTCCTCATATTTATTTACTTATTGTCAGTTAAGCTGACCCTTTGCTGGGTCACTGTGAGTACTTAGGGCAGTACTAAGCGCCCTTAACAACACCATTTTGGTAGAAAAGTTCGTGAACTCTAGAATCAACCAACTTTTCAAATTAAGAAGGGTAAAAAAAAATCAATATACTATGTTTAGCATATCTGTCTGGAATTTATTTTTCCATTGATGTTTTGGAGGTGCTATTGAACATGACAAAGGTGGCTATGATAAATTTGAGGGATGGTTCAATGTTTGAGTGGTGATTACTACATGCAGTTATTTAGAGAGAAGAGCTCAAGACCTATGAACTATTGTTCCACAACCACACAAAGAGAGAGATAAACCCCAGTGGTAAGCAGACCATGGAGAGGGATGTGAGAGACCTGGCGTATGACTGTGCATGTTACCACCCACAGATTTTTCGATAAAGCAGACCTGTGACAGGTATTTTCTACAACATAAAACCAATTTAATTCCACACAATACCAAGATCCCATCAGATAATTGAGCACTCGGCTTTCAGTGCCCAAAACAGTGCTTGATGACACGGTGAATGAGCAGTAGCCCTATTACCTCTTCATTCTCCTCTTCTTTACTGCTTTTCCGTTCACTAATTCTTTTCCAGATAACCTTCTGTTTGCTCCCTCATTTGTTAATATTTCCATCTAAAAATCGCCAGATAGGCTGTAGACACTTGGGTCAGGTCTACCCATGACTCCAATGTTTGCCAAGATCGACGTGGGCATTTTTATAAAGACTTACTGATGAAAGTCTCAGAAACTGACCAATCCTATTTCTGCCCTGACCAAGGAGACAGGATCAAAAGCCCCGGGGAAAATTATGATGAAAAAAGCAAAGTAAGATAAGAGATGGTGGATATAAGTGAACAAAACTACAAAAATATCTTTAATTCATAAGATTATATATGATTTTCCTCAATTTTATTAATATGTATATATGTAGTGCATATTTTTATTGGACTTGGGTATTTGTGCATATAAATAACTCATCACAGTTAAAAACCCTTTACCTCTCCATTTTTGACCCTCCCACACCCTCTCCCTCTCCCATAATTCCTACTATCCCCAACATTTAATTCTATGAAATGACTGTATTCTGGGTTTCTCATATTAGAGAAACCATTTGGTATTTAACCTTCTGTGTCTGACTCAATTCACTGATGTTAAATTTGCAACATTCATGTGGATATTTACTTCTAAATTTACTCTATCATTAAATGATACCAAGAATCCTTTATTATAATTAAAATCTCTTTAGTCACCTTTAGACTGGCCTTTCCACTTCCTCTTTCTTTTTCTCTCAGCACGGTCTTACTTTGTAGTCCAGGCATTCAGGCTACCCTTCAACTTAATGTGTAGCCAAGAATGACCCAAAATTTACAACATTTCTCCTGCCTCAGCCTCCAGAGTGCTCAGACATACGGGCCTGGAGCACCATACCTGACCACATAATACTTTAAGATACCTGACATTCTGTTTTACAAAGAGACATCTACTGTATATAAATGGGAAATTTTAAAGAAAAGCTTTAATTAGAAATATTTTATATTTCCTCCACATTGTGCCCCAGCCGCATAAGTTGGCTTGTTTTGTAGATTGGTTAGCCAATGAACAGATGTATGCAATGTTTGAAATGACTTACTGGTAATGTCAAATAGAGTAACTACAAGTCACAATTGTTCTAAAAGTTTTACGTAGGTGATAATTTGCTGTGCAGAATGTTAAAAACTGCTTTATAATAGCAACTCCCACAAAACCTCTTCAGTTAGATTGGCTTGGTAGCATTTTATTTTAAACACCCCTTTGACAGATGTATTATGCAGTTATTACACTTTTCATGCAAAGAACATTCTTGACATTCACTTCACTGGCAATTTTCTATTAAAGAAAGACAAAGTTCAGACAAAAATTGTCTTCTTAGCTAAATGAGAATGAGCAGGAAGTCCATTTTGTGATGACTTTTTGTATCATTGACCCGAAATAAAACAAATCCAAAATTCATTCATATGACTCTTTATTCATTCAGGCACACACAAGTTCATTCATTTATTCAGCAGCCACTTATTAATTTCCTATCATACTGTGTGGCCTTCTGCTAAGCATCAAACATATAAAGACCAGGATTTAGCTTGTGACACATGAGCACTTCTATGGGAAGCAGTAATGCAAACAGTGATTACTACAAAGAAGCTAAGATACAGCTAATGGCACAGAAATTTGTGTGAACCAGGGAGAACTTTACAAAAAGGGTTTGGTTTTTCATTTATTTTATTTTTGGAGGTGTTATCATTCAGGTCAATAAAAAGCTTTGAGGTTAAGAAAAATGTCTTTGCAAAGGCACAAAAAGCAAGGAAGAACCTGGGAATTTGAGATACGGGAGGTAGCTCAGTACAACTGAAAAGAAATAGTGAAGATGGTCTGAGGAGTGGAGCTGAAGCAATGCTAAGCACAACTAAAGCAATTTAAAAGAAGTACCCAGGGACAGTAGATACCCTCTCTTTCACACAGGTTAGTCCCAGCAAAATCCGTGAGCAGGAACTTTAGAGGTGAGGTTTGTAACTAGTGTCCAGATGGTCAAAGATCATGGGTGTCCTGTGAACGGGTCTGAGTTTGGGAATGCAGAATCTGGGGGAAAGCAGAGAAAGGCGGTCTCCAGGTCCTTTCCCTGGCCTCAAAGGCTCTACTTTCCTGACATCTACAGCCATTTCTTTGACCCTATTTGTTCTCTCTCACTCCAGACATAAAAGCCTCCCTCTTGCTGTTTCTTCAGAAGCCAAGCAAGTTCCTTTCCTTTATCCAAGGCCCTTGTTCTTCCTCTGTTTTATATTTCTTCTTGTCCTGATTACGATTGCTTGTTTTGAAAAAGGATCAGTCCAGACTGCTCCCGAACTCACTATGTAGCCAAGGCTGGCCCAGAATGCATGACAATCTTTTTTTTTTTTTTAGCCTCCCAAGTTCTAGGATTGCAGACATGTACCACCATGCCAGGCTTATGTGGTGGTAGAGAATTGAACCCTGGGCCTGCTGCTTGCTAGGCAAAAAGCTTTAAGCCTTAACCTACATCTTCAGTACCTGTTTGTGCTCTCCAAATCTCTCCTCCAAAGTACCTGCTCAGAGAGTTTTGCCTTGACTATCCTGTGTAAAATAGAGGGTATCTATTATTCCTAGGCACTTCTTTTAAATTTCTTTAGTTGTGATTAGCATTATTTCAAATTATATTAGCCACTATTTAATTTTTCTTCTTCATTATAATTAACCCTAATCAAGAGAGAAGCTATATACTTTCATTATCATAGCACCAATCACTAAATGAGGCCTAGGTGTGTAGAAAAGAGGGCGCTCAATACATATTTACTGCATGGTGAATACAGGAAAATAGTGCATTGTGCATACACTTAAACCTGTGTGTAACTGTTAAACAATCCACAAAAAGACAGAACACAGCACACAATAACAAAGTGGAAAAGTTGCCAGAAATTGACCTTGACCTCATTTCATGCTGGATTTAACAAGCAGTAGTTAGAGAGGGGCTCCTTCCCAACACACAGTCATAAGGTCTGGAGAAGCAACAGTCTGTACTTGGGAACCTTTTGAGATGGGGAAGTGACACTTTTTTTCACCCACTGTCCTCTCTCAAAGGGTGACAGCCCTCAAATAGGGAAAGATTTGATAAGCAAGTGGTTTGCCAACTAATTTCTTTCTGTTAGGTACTTTGCTGAATTTGGTTTGAAGCTAACAAAGGAAGTGTTATCAAAAGATCTTACTCTGGCTATCCTAGAACAGCACACATTTCTCTATAACCAGTCAATCTTATCTCTAATGGCTATAGCAAAATCCCTCCAATAACATGTCAGACTTACTTCTGAGTGGAGATAGTTTACCTTAATCAAATTGTCCATCACAGAGGTGAAATGGTTGCTCAGACCCTGGGAAGAAAAGAGGATTTCCTCCTCCTAAACTTTCAGGACAAGTTGTAATGGCCTCTGCTACTTAGAAATCAGTTTCATTTAGAACACTCAGTTCTTAGGGGGGTCATCTGAGATCTTAAATTAGCTGCAGTGACCAGGGCATAAAGGAACTATGTCAGCTCACACTAACTGCCTCTGATGAGCGGCAATGTAATTTACATTTCTTAATACAATTCTGCACTAAATTTAAAAAATTCCAGGGTAAATTTGTATTTATAATCAGGTAACAAGGTGAATGATACAAAGCATGCCTCTGCTTTTTCCTAACGAATTTAAAAAGCCGACACCTGCGCTATCAGTTATTATAGTGGATGTTCTGTTAGGCTGAATGTAAACAAGAACCAAGTGGGCAACTCTGGCCCGCAATGTCTGTCGTTTTTAGTAGTAGAGTTTTAGAGTTTCCCCAGGGCATATGACCACCTAGCTAAGACAGTCTTTGGAGGTCCCCCTGAACCAATTTCTGAGGAGGGCTACTTATCATTCTGCAATGAAACTTTAGCTTCTTCCTGCTTCTCCGTTAGCTTCCTTACAACGCGAAGCTCTTCGCAAAGAGGCATCAAACAGCCTTTCTGTTATATTTTTGTGCCCAAAGCAGGGAAGTTTGAACAGGTGTGCCTGGTCCTTACCTCGCCCTTTGCTCACTGCTAGAGCTTCCTGCTAAGTTTCCTCTTTCTTCTCAGTTTCAATCCTTAAATTAAATGAGAAACTCTCTGCAACTTTCATCCTCTTAACTTTCTGCCTTGGGAATCTCTAAAATATTCTTTCAACAAGACACACTAGTCAAATTCGGTAAAGATTGAGCTACTTCTTTCTCCTGAGCTCCTGAGCTTTACTGAGGTTGAGCTGAGGTACAAAAACATACTTATTTAAGCATACAATACATTGTTTTATTATTTGCATGTATTGTGAAATGATTATAACTAAGTTAATTAACATATTCATCACCTCATGTAGTTGTAGTGTGTGGCAACAACACATGATTTATCTTCTCAGAAAATTGTAAGTATATAATACAGTATTACTAAATGTAGTTTCCATAATACATGTTCAGTCTGTAGAACTCACTTATCTTAAATGTGAAATTTAAATCTCTTCACCAAAATTTTCCATTTCTTTTGTCTTCTATTTTCTGATGCCAATTTTCTACTATTTCTATGAGCTCGTCTCCTTTAGAATCCAAATGTAAGTGGATCATGCAGTAATTGACTTCTTATATCTGGCTTGTTTGCATTAATGATTTTTACATGTCTCCGAGGATAGATATCAGTGTGAAAGACTTTAAGTCAAACAGCCTTGTTCCATTTTCACTATTGCTACCTACTAGCTATGTGACCTTTTAATTAATCTTTTTGTCCCTCTCATTTTAAAAATGGGAGAGAGGAGTGGTAGTTAATAAGAAGAACATTAAGTTTCTTTTGAGGATTTGCTTACAGAGCCGAAGCATAGCCTGGAGTTGTGCTGGTAATGATGTAAGAGAATGTTACTGATTATGGGATTACTAAGTAACTTCACCAGTGTTAAGTACCAGGGGAATCAAATTATTTATTGTTGCTACAGAAATAACTACTTCAAGGTGTTCACGTTGGAGCACCAGTTGCTGTGCCATTGTAGCGAGGAAACGGCTTCACCCCAAAGTAGCTACTTTCAAGGATGGCATCATTGTTGGAGGTTCCACATCTCAATCTGCGTTCTACCGGAGTGAATTCTACATAAGCCACAGTCAGTATTTTTAAGTAGCTTCATTCAAACATTCCTTCCAAGCTTGTCAAAAAGTCCTCCAGCTCCTTTTCAAAATGACACTGCAACTGCCAAACCTCCATTCAGTTTAATAAGTATTGATAACACTTTCTTGCAATGTGCTCCCATACAAACACGTACAGGGAAGAGGCTGAGAGCCTCTTTCACTCGGCTCAGTATCTCAACATGAGTTTCTATATATTTTTCTCTTGCTAAAACTTTAACAGAACTAGTGATGGATGATGTTACCAGTTCTTTATTTTATTTGGATTAAAGGATACTTCTAGCAGTGTCACTGGTGGAATCAGTGTTGATCTGAGTTTGTAAACACAAGTTTGTAGTGGAAATAAAGTGATGCGCAATATAAATGGTAAATTCTTCTTTCTGGTTCCCTTGAATCTCTTCCCCACCAAATGCTGGGTATAAAACTCTCATTGGAGAAGAAATCCTAAGCTCCCGCTTCTCTTACCACTTCCATCTGCTCCTTTATAGCAGGAGAAAGCAAGAAAGAGGGAGAATACAGAACGGATACACAAGGCTGCCACTGATTCTGATTAATTCTTGCTCCCACATTGTGTCCCCAAAGCCCCGAAGTTCCTGGACCTGCCTGCCCCACCTTCTGTCTTCTGTGGCTCCCATAGAGAATGATTTGATGGTCCAGGGGAAAGGTGGTACCTCCTATTCTGTTAAAGCAATCACTGAACCAAATGAGTAATGAGCAAGCGTGCATCAGTGACACTGGTGTTTAATGAGCTCTATCGTCTTTGCCGCCTATCTCTAATTTCCACAGCGTGCTAAATAAAAGTTTATTTATGTTCTTTAGTGTATGATAATTTCCACAGATGAGCTTTAATAAAGTGAAAAGAGGCACATGGAAAAGCGCTACAGGAAACTAATGAAGACAAAATGAAAAATGGAAAAAATAATAATTTTTATTAGAGATTCCCTACCAAGAAATCTGAGAGCAAGAACAATTCACCCTCACTAAGCAGAAATACTACTCGACCTTGATATGTCCTTTAGTAGGTACAGGTAGTGGGTGCCTGAGCTACAGGACACTTTGAAGAGCACCCTCAATTATAGCCGTTGCCCTTTCGTTACTCCCCCAAATTTCAGCGTCAATTTAGATCACACACACTCCAAAACAAAATAGAATTCTCGAATTACTTACGTGCTTGGTTACTTGCTAAGGGGAAGTTATTTCGCAGCTCTCCAGCTGGTCCCGCACCGGCGCCTTTGTGCCGCCTCCTCAACTATCTCCCCACATTTCCACTCCTTAAAGAGGCATCTTTTGTATGATGTGGACAGATGAGCGTTGTGACTGTCCTGGGCTTCCATAAGACCCACATCAGTATACAAAGCATCTCTGATGAGACACAGCGAAGTGTTGGGATAGGACTGGATTTGCCCTGGATGAAAAAGGACAGCTGAGTGAGGTGTGGAAAGGATCGTGGAGCGGTTCTGGAAGCGAGATCAACACCTGTGGCGTTGATTTAGGCTAGAATTGAAAAAAAAAACCAGGTGCATTATCTTGCTGCAGTCAAGGAAAGGAAGGCAAAAGTAACAAAGGGAACTGGGAAGGAACAACCAACCATATAGGACAAAAATATAGACTGGAAGACAAGTCATCAATTTGTCGTTAGGTTTAGGGAGGATGGGAGATATTAGCTATATAAATTGCTACTCCTATGTTGAGTCAAAATAAGCACATTAGTTTAGTACCATGAAGGATATTATAGGTATTTCCTTGTAATAATGGGAACATCGCTGATGAATATACGACAAAATGGAAAAAGATGAATTGAATATGATGACTATTAAAGTCAGCAAAAATACATTTGATAGGAAGATGAGCAAATAAATAATTTGAGAGGAAAATGGGTTCATGATATATTTTTAATGCAAAAGAAAAAGCAGACTATCCATGAGCCAAAATGAATTATCTAGCCATTAGGAGATTTGCTATTAGAAAGAAGAATGTTATTAGAATGTTGTTCTTGTGTAAACAAGACAAAAAGGCAGAAAATGCTAGAAATGATTATAGCTAGTTAATATGTTGTGATGTGGGGGAAGTTAAAGTACCCCTCACAATATTAGATGAGTGTGATCAAAAACTGTGGTGCATGTTTAAGTCAATAATAAATTATTAGAGTAAAAGACACACTGCCATAATTGCCTGCAAAATGCTCCGCTCTGCCTCGGGCATCGTTTATTCACTTTCTGAAGCAGTTGTGAAGATCCTCTCTCCTAAGGGTCTCTACTTGTGCTGTCATGGCTGCCCCGATGTCCCGACTCAATTCAAACGGGCTAATGCGATTTCTCTCAAGGTAGTGTGCCCACCTTCCCCCTTTTACCAGATCTGTCCTTTGCAACATTTGGCTCTTCCACAATCTTGAAATAATCAGGAAAGGTAAATGTTTTGGCTCAGCTGTAGACCCTGGGGAACTAACAATAACACAACTGAACAAAGAAAGAAGATTTCCAGAACTGCTTCAGAAAGTGGAAAAAAGAATTGGCTAAGTGATTTGGAAGCAAGGGAGAGGATTTGGGGGGTCAGGTTTGCGACAATGTGTCTTTTACTGTGATCATTTATTAACTGCATTTTTAGATCGGTCCTTGTATGTAGGTGGGTTATGGGAGTCATTGGACATTGTCTTACGATTTCTCCATGGTTTGCTGTGACATTGGAAGAAATGTAATTACTGAGAATGAGAAGTGAGTGAGATGTCAAGAAAGAGAGCAGACAGTGTGATGTGATCCCATTGGACGATTACAAAATGAATAATGTAGGGGAACAAGCTGCGGGTGCTATAGGTAGCAATAGAAAATTTGGTTTAACACAGCATACAGTTAAGAAGAGAATAGGTGTGATGCCGTCCTTGACAGTAAAACCTGAGGAATCTCAGATCCTAAAGCTGATTTTTTTTAAAAAATGTCTTTTCCAATATCCATAGTGGCAAGCTAGGGCGATAACATTTTTTGTTAAACTGCCCTAAATATCTATTCTCTTTGGAATATCAGATGTACTAAACTTCATCAAATTTACTAAAAGTTCACACTCATTATCTGAGGTCACTCATCTCCGTATGAACAGAGGGACAATTTGAGTAATAATGTTAGCAGGAGTCACCTTTCAGCTCTTTGATGTGGATTAAAATTTATGAAACCCCCTTTCCTTTCCGTGTGTGTGAGACACACTACTTTTTTGGGGGAAGGTGGACTTCAAATGTTTTCATGACATTTTCTACCACAAAATTCTTATTCCACTGGGAAAAGTGTGTATAAAATCTGTCAGCTTTTAATTACTATGAAATGAATTCATTTTGAGTTTTTTAACATGTTAGGATCACCATAAAATGGATTTAGGCAAAGATTATATTCATCAGCAGACTTACCTAAGCCCCAGCTTTGACCTGTGAACCACAGGGGATTTTTGAGTCCCATTTTCAGAATCTATATTAATGACCAATAGAAGCTGTGCATATTTCTTTTCCCCAGAATATACCACTAACTTTCAATAGTTGGTTTTTCTGAGAAAAGGCTTGTGTGTGTATGTGTGCATGTAAACTCTAGAAAAGTTTCTATTTTCCCACATGTAGACATGAAACAAGTCTGTGTACACAAACTACAAGTTTGGTTTTCTGATTATGTAGATGACAAAACAAGTAAGAAAGTATATTTCCATTGGATTTCTGGGACATTACTAATTAATATATCACTGACACAGATATGTATGGGACAAAAAACTCTGACCACTCTTACAATTCTGCACTACATGCAGTAAACATATGACTTTGTGTCCAAAATAGTATGTACTTTCACATGAAATATGTCATTCTATGATCCTATTTTACATTGAAATTGTAGAATCCAATTCCATAATTTAACTTACACTGTCCTCTTTACCCTATATTTAAAAATCACCAAAGAAATTTTCAAGAAATCTTGTGATTTTCTCAACAGTACATCCCTTAAAACTTCCTTAGAGAAGTTTGCTCCCAAACAGGTATGGGTTTTCACAATGATCTCCCTATCCTTACTTATCTTACAAAAAAAAAGGTTGAAAATTAAATAAATAATGTAGTTAGGCAGTGGTAGACATGACTAGCATCCAGGCACGCCGACAACATGTGCTCATGGCATAGCGTATCCAAAATGTCAACCAAAAAAAAATACTCCTCAAAATTTAAGGAATGTTCACATAAACACATTTTTCCACTCTTTAATTTCACAAAGGAAAGTTTCCCTAAAAGTCGAGAGGAAATAGAAAATAAATCACTAAAAATATATAATCGTGGAGAATAAGTTAAATATAAAAATATGAAAAAATTTAAATAGATTAAATATGATTTAGAGAAGACAGATAAAGATTAGATTTGCATAAGTAATATGCGCAATGGAGAGACTGACACATTTGGGAATTAAAATTTAAAATTGTTTTGCTGTAATAAAGGAAGATTTGTATTTATTTATTTGAAATGTTCTACTCTTCTCTCTCCCCCCAAATTTATATAGGGCTACTTTCACAAATCAGTATTGTGATTGAATTAATTGATTCAATAGTGAAGATAATAATTTGATGATAATATGGAGTTTAAACATGAAGAAAATAAATGCATGTTCACTTTATATATAAATCCAAACCAACAAGACAAGTGAACTGTTTTCTCCAAATTTATTAAGTATTGGAAAGTACAGGTTTCTAATGGAAGATAGAATTTCAGCTGAATTTGAAGGAAGGGTAGAAAGTATAAAAACACTTTAAACAAAAATATTTTATTTGGAGCCAACACTTTAAGACCTGGAGGTGGATGAGATCAGGATTTAAGAAAAAATGTCCAGACTGGTCTCATTAGGTGTGTGATCCATGAACTTACCCAAGTCTTTTATTGTTGGGAAATATAATGAGTAAATTTTCCCAAGATGGCCTTTCTGTTCAAAATAATTTAGGTTGACTCAAGGTGATAGAACCATCTTCTTAATATTATGTGGAAACAGTTTTGTCATTACTAATAGCTATTATGTAAACCATAGACCTCTCCCCTTACTGATTATAATTGATAGTTACTAAAAAATGTAGAAAGGGATGCGCTCATTTCAACATATTTATGACTTAAGATTTTATTTTATGATAGCAGAATTGCTGCAAATCAAACTTAACATGTATCAGTATATTTTTAGGGATACACTAAGTTAATTTTAAGAAGAGTTCATTCGTTTAAGAGTTTTGATGAATTATATAGACTGGCAAACATGGAAACTGAGTGCTATGACATGCTACACTAAAAATGATGCTCAGTAAATATGGACTAAATTGAAATAAAAAAATAAAAGGAAAACTGACTGAGGGTTACAATGGTACATGAGCAGTCCTCTAGTGCAAAACTTGCATTTACAATTCTATATAAGGGCAAATGAGTTTTGGCATAGCCCATCATCATACACATAATTTAACTCAAATGGACAATAAACACAAAGATTTTAAAAGAAAACAGAGGAAGAAATGTGTGGAACGTAGAGCTTGGCAAATTCCTAGTTATAATATTAAAATAAATTAAAATTAAAAAAAATTATTTCATAAAATGAAAACACTTTTTTCCTTGTGAAAAGCACTGTTGTAAAAAGATCACCTGCAGACTCTGAACAAAGTATTTGCAAACCACACATTACTGTAGGGATAGAAGCTAGAGTCTGTGAAGAACCAACGAAACTGAACTGTAAAGACCCAAATAATCCACTTTGAAATTAGTAAAAAATGAAGAAAAATTCACAGAACTTTTCATCATCAGGGACATAATATGCCTCTCTACTGCAGGTGTGTGGCACAAGAGTGCTTGTAGACCTCCAGAAGCATATCAAATGACTCTAATCATTTATCGTAGAGGGAGTTAGGCATACATAGGTCAGAGAGAAAAGACCAAGAAATGTAATCAAAACCTGTAAAGTGAAACTACTAAATAAAGACAGATAGGCCCCGCCATCTTCCCTGCCACCACTTGCAGCCTCGCAGAGGAGGCCTGCGTGGAAGCTAGGCTTTGCCAGTACCAGGAAGAGCCTCTTTGGACTAGAATGGTGGGACTCCCCACCATATCCCCTGCCGCCTGTAGCACCAGAGGCCCACGTGGAGCACGGACTTTGCCAGCACTGGGCAGAGCGGCGAAGGACTAGACCAGGGGGATTTGCTGTCATCTGCCCCGCCCCTCCCAGTGGTGGTCAGCACAGAGGCTGTGATCTCCCAGCGCCAGGCAGAGCCATGCTGGGGAGAGCCCCATGGGGAAATTCAGGGACAGAAAACCAGAGACAACCAAAGACAACAGAACCAGCAGAAAATGTGGAAATAAATCTCCTTCAAAAAGTCTTGACATACCAGAAGAGCATACTATGAATCCTGAAAACGCAGAATCTAAAGTTGAAAATGGCAAAAATAATGGTAACTTTTGGGCCCAGAAATACATTGAATAAAAGCAGGAATTAAAGCAGGAAATGAAGCAGGAAATGAAAGTCACAGAGCAAGAGCTACAACAAGACCAAGCTAAGCTAAAAGCAAGCTTTGAAAAGCAAGTAGAAGAGATCAAAGAAGAAATAAACCAGAAGATAACGAAGGCGATACAAGAAATGAGAGAAGAATACAACAGAGATATAAAAATAAATGCAGATATCCAAGAAGTGAAAAACACACAGTACATAATAAACAACAATATTGAACAATTTCAAAATAGAATATCAGACCTAGAAAACAAAATAACGGAGCTGGAACATAAAGACCATAAGGAATGCAAAGTAAAAAAAAAGAAGAAAGTGAATCATTACAATGACTGATAGATGATTCAAAGAGAAACAACCTCAGAATTATGAGTCCAAGAGAAGACTAAGGACAAAACAGAAGGCTTAGAAGTCATATTCAAGGAAGTTATGGAAGAAAATTTCCCAAATCTACGAAGAGAAATGAACATTGAAATACTGCAGGCATATAGAACACCAAACATCATTGGTCAGAAGAGAGCCTCATCGCAACACATCATAATTAAAACACTAGAAACCCAAACCACAGAGAGAATACTGAAAGCAGAAAGAGAAAAGCCGAAGGTGACCTACAAAGGTAAGCCCATCAGGATAACTGCCGACTTCTCAACCCAGACTCTAAGAGCTGGGAGATCACGGAGCAATGTCATTCAACCACTAAAAGAACACAAATGCCAACCAAGACTAGTATATCCGGCAAAACTATCTTTTAAACTAGAGGGAGAAATTAAAATTTTCCATGATAGAGAAAGCTTAAAGAAATTTGCAGCCACTAAGCCATCACTGTAGAGAATTCTCAAAGGAAACTTGGATAGCAAAAGAGGCCAACAACACAAGTGACCCCCGTAAAAAAAAAAAAAAAAGACAAAAGCCAGAGGAGAATGAGCTGAGAAAAAAGTAAAGCCTGTAAGCAACCCAGAAAAACTACAATGATGGCAGGACATACCAAGCATACCTCAATAATTACCCTAAACATGAATGGCCTCAACTCACCTATTAAAAGGGATAGACTAGTTGACTGGATCAGAAAACAGAAACCCACAATTTACTGCCTACAGGAGACACACCTCACCCACAAGGAAACACATAGACAAAAAATAAAAGGATGGAATTCAATATTTCATGCAACAGGTCCCAGGAAACAAGCAGGGGTAGCTATATTAATCTCTAACTCATAAGATTTCAAAACAAAACAGGTGAAGAGAGACAAAGATGGCCAATATATACTGGTTAAAGGAACACTAGAATAGTGGGGGATTTTAATGCTCCACTATCACAAAGAAATCAACCAGACAAAAAATCCACAAAGATATACAACTGCTGTACGACACTGTAGAAAACTTGGGCATAACAGATGTTTACAGAGTTTTCCACTTACCATCAACTGACTGCACGTTCTTCTCAGCAGCACATGGAACATTTTCTATAACAGACCACGTCCTAGGCCATAAACCATGCTTAAAAAAGTACAAAGGGATAGAAAAAATTCTCTGTATACTCTCAGACCATAGTGGAATAAAACTGGAACTTAACAGCAGCAGAAAGAGAAGAAAATACAAAAACACATGAAGACTTAACAACATACTACTGACCAAACAATGGATCACAGAAGAAACCAGAGAAGAAATAAAAAATGTCATAAAGTTAAATGATGATGGAAGTACATCATATCAAAATCTGCGGGACACAATGAAAGCAGTACTGAGAAGAAAAGACATAGCCATAAATGCACACATCAAAAGAACAGAACAGTCACAAATAAATTCACTAAAGATGCACCTTAAGGACCTAGAGAAACAAGAACAATTTAACCCAAAAGGGTAAGAACAGATCTGAAATAAATGAGAATGAAATTAAAAAGGTAATAAAAAGATTAATGAATCAAAGACCTGGTTCTTTGAAAGAATTAACAAAATTGACGAACGTCTTGCTAAACTCATCAAGGAAAGGAAAGGCACAGAATAGCACACTTAGAAATGAAAAGGGTGAAATTACAACAGATCCTGCAGAAATTCAGAATATTTTAAGAAATTACTTTGAACACTTATATTCTAACAAATATGAGAACTGGGAAGAAATGGATGACTTCCTACATACATACAAAATACCTAAATTAAGTGAGGAAGACATAAAAATCTTGAGCAACTCCATCACGCACACAGGAATTGGAGCAGTAATGAAAGCTCTAACTACAAATAAAAGTTCAGGCCCAGATAGATTCACAGCAGAAATTTTTCAGTACTTTCGGGAAGAACTAACTCCAATCTTCCTCAAACTGTTTCATAATGTAGAAAGTGAAGGAATACTACCAAACTCATTTCTTAAGGCTAGCATCACACTAGTCCCAAAACCAGACAAAGACTTAGCTAGGAAGGAAAATTATAGACCAAAATCCTTAATGAATACAGACGCAAAAATCCTCAATAAGATTCAGGCAAACAGAATCCAACAAGTAATCAGAAAGATCATACACCACAATCAAGTAGGCTTCATTCCTGAGATGCAAGGCTGGTTCAACATGCGTAAATCAATCAATGTAATACACCATATCAACAAAACAAAAACAAAAATCACATGATCATTTCTATTAATGCAGAAAAAGCTTTTGACAAAATCCAGCACCCTTTTCATGGTAAAAACACTGAGAAAAATAGGTATAGAAGGGCCCTACCTAAAATTCATAGAAGCCATATATGCTAAACCTAATGCAAATATCATAGTAAAGGGAGAAAGATTGAAATTGTTCCCTCTCAAATCGAGAACAAGACAAGGCTGCCCAATTTCACCACTCTTATTCAATGTAGTCCTTGAAACACTTGCCATAGCAATCAGACAAGAAAGTGAAATAAAGGGAATCTGCATTGGAAAGGAGGAGGTCAAATTCTCCTTATTTGCAGATGATATGATTATATACATGGAAGACCCTTAAAACTCCACTATGAAACTCCCAGAAATAATAAAAAATTTTAGCCAAGTCACAGGCTACAAAATTAACACTAAAAAAATCAAGTTTTTCTCTATACTAACAAAGAACTTACAGAGCACAAGAACTCAGAAAAACAATTCCATTCTCAATAGTTCAGCAAAAAATTAAATACCTAGGAGTATACCTAACCAAGGAAATGAAGGACCTATATAAAGAAAACTACATTACATAGAAGAAAGAAGGTATAGGAGACATTAGAAAATGGAAAGGCATCCCCTGATCTTGGATAGGCAAAATAAATGTAGTCACAATGACTACACTACCTGTTATATAGATTCAATGCAATTTCTATCAAAATACCTACAAGTTTCTTCAAAGAATTTGCAACAACAATTCTTAAATTCATATGGAACCAAAAGAGACCAAGAATAGCCAAAGCAATCCTGAGCAACAAGACCAAGGCAGGAGGCAATACAATTTCAGACATCAGGCTGTACTATACAGCCATAGTTGTAAAAACAAATTGGTACTGGCACAAAAGCAGACAGATAGACCAGTGGAACAGAATTGAAGATGCAGAGACAAAGCCCAATACGCTCAATTACTTAATCTTCAACAAAGGAGCCAAATGCATACAATGGAAAAAGGACAGCCTGTTCAAAAAATGGTACTGGGAACACTGGTCATCCACATTCAGAAGAATGAATCTAGTTACATAGCTATCACCATGCCCCAAATCAAATCAAAGTGGATCAAAGCCCTAGACATTAAAACTGAAACATCAAACCTCCTAGAAGACAAATTAGGCAAATATCTAAAAGACATAGGGGTAGGCAAAGACTTCCTTGACAAGGCACCAAAAGCCAAAGTAATTATTCCCATCATTAACAAATGGGACTTGGCAAGCTAAAAAGTTTCTGCACAGCGAAGGAAACTATCAACATTGTAAAACCAGTTCTGTAGAACCCCATGAAGTGATAGCTGGAGTTGGAGGAAGAGATAAGGAGGGAGTGGGAGGGTCAAAAATGGGAAGGGATTGTAAAGTTGATATGATACATATGTGCACGAAATACCCAAATTCATTGTAAACACTATGTGTTACACATGTATATTAATAAAAATAGTGGGAAAAAAAGAGAACCAACAGACTGGCTAAAAAGTATTCACCACCACCATCTCAGACAGGAAGCTCATAACTAGAATATACAGAGAGCTGAAGAAAAGTAAGCCTACCAAAATAAAGGATCCTATTGAAAATTGGGCAAATGAAATGAAGAGGCAGTTTACTTAGGAAGAAATACAAAAGGCCAATAGATACATGAAAAGATGTTCAATATCTCTAGCCATAAGAGAAATGCAAATCAAAACAAAGCTAAGATACCATCTCACTCCAGAGAGAATGGCCCATATCAACAAGTCAAATAGCAATCAGTGCTGGCGAGGCTGTGGGGAAAAAGGAACTCTCCTGCACTGCTGGTGGGGATGTGAATTTGTACAACCACTCTGGAAGGCAGTATGGAGATTTCTCAAAAGAATGGAAATAAATATCCCCTTTGATCCAGTGACACCTCCCCTGGGAATCTTTCCAAAAGAGGTCAAAAAAGCATATAACAGATACACATGTATTCCCATGTTCATAGCAGCACAACTAACAATAGCTAAAATATGGAAGTCACTAAAATACCCATCAACAGACCAATAGATACACAAACTGTGGTATTTATAGACAATGGAATGCTATGCCTCTATAAAGTTCAACAGTCTGGAGGCTTTTGCAGGAAATGGAAGAAACTGGAGAACATCATGCTCAGTGAGGTGAGTAGAAGCAGAAAGTGAAACATCAAATAGTCTCACTTATATGAGAGTCCCAGAGCACAACTCCTATGGAACTTAAAACAAAAAACAGAGTGAACCAGGGGCGTAGGGTGGGGAGTGATGGAGGAGTGGGTAGAGGGAGAGACAAAAGGAGAGTGGGAAAGTCCTTGTCACCTTGACAAGATACGTATGCACAAAAAATGCTCAACTTCATTGTAAACCTTAAATTTTGCGCTTATACATATCAATAAAATGGAAGTAAATAAATAAGATGGATGGAAAACTGGTTTTTAAGAAGCATCTGAGTGGGTCAAGTACAGGAACAAGGACACTTTCTGGTTCTATAAACGATAGGCTCACCATGAACCACTTTGCAGATTAATAAAAGAACAAGCAGTTAGTGAGAAAATTGTTACAGACCTGAATGAGTGATGGAATGCAGGAGGTCCTTGCCAACACTGAGGAGGGTGAGCACTGAGGGGTCAATTGATTGGCATAGTTCTTGCCTGCTGGGCACAAGGACTACGTTCAACTTCCAATATCTCAGAAAGCCAAACCAACAACAAGAAACAAAGCCAAAACAACACCACCACCAACAAAAACATAAATAAATAAATAAATCTGTAACACTGAATGAGGTTAAAAAAGATGAAAATCATAAGATAGAAAATAAACTTTGGGTGACCTAGTGTTCTAGAAATAGAAAAAAAGGGGTAGAAGTGGTAATTAAACAGATAATGGAAAAAATTTGATACGGAAGAAGAAAGAACAGCCTTTAGATAGAACATACACTCATTTTGTGGCTAAATTAATAAGAAAAGGCATAATCTTCAAAGTATACCTCAAAAATCTGATCTTTCAGGATAGAAATATACATTTGCCTGTAGCTCAAAAAGAATGAAGTAGCTAAAAAGAAAAAAAAACAGATTAACTTTTGTTATCTCAATTACAAAATTTGCATTTAAAAGTTGGTTGGAAAATATATGTGATGTTTAGAAAAAAATTATGAAAATAAGAATAGAATTGGAGAAAGGATTTTTTATTTGACAAATACAACAGTGTTTGTATTTTTTAATCCATCTATATCTATCTATTGATTTTTGGAGGAATTTGAAGAATTCTTAAGAATAATTGCATCTGACCTGGGTCTGTCTTGCCTGTCATGCAACATGACAATCACTGAAATGACCAATTTTACAAAAGAGAAAGGGTTTAGTCATGAGTCAACCAATCACAGAGAAAGGAAATACATCTCATCAGTGGCTCCAATAATATAGTGTTTAGAGTTATTTATGGAATCAAGAACTGGGGTGGACGAAGGCATAGGAAGAGGTGAGGCACTCAGTGGTTTTCAAGCTCTTTATATAGCTCAAGTTCAAAAAATGGCAGAGTTAGCAAGACCTGGGGGCAAAGTTTATGGTCCTTTTATATTAAACAAGTCCACATCTGAGACTTGGTTAGTGGTCAGTAGTTTAAACCAAGTTGTGGTAGATAAAATCGGCCTCCAAGTCCCTTAAAAAAATCTCAACCAACTGTTATTTTCACGACTTACATGTCAGAGTGTTATCTTCAGCAAAGGTAGAGGAACGCTAAAACATATTTCTTAGATCCATGATCTCTAAAGCTGATAATTTTAAAATTTAACAAAAACCAAAGTACAGTGAACTAAGTCTCCATTAGAGAATTCATTCAGGTTTTCATAATTCGTATATAACATTCTGTCTTTAAGAAAATAAAAAAAACACTGAAGCATGATTCTAACATTCAGAATGCAGATTTCATGAGAAGAGAAATGACAAATGTGAGATTTAGGCACAAAAATACTAGGAAGGCTAATAGCTTGCTTGTGTGAATACAGCTGTACTGTTTGAAAAATACTGAAAGAACTCTCTACTCTTTGGCAAATACCTGCTGACATAGTCTGAACACTTCCTTGGTACCCTAACCCTTTCCCCTTGGAGTCTTCTTGGGTCAATCAAAGATCCAGCAACTAAGGGATTAATGTCTGGCTCATGAACAGGCCTCTAGGATTATGAATTTATTGTTACAGATTCATGCAAATGAACATCATATAATTCTCCTACTCATATGTGCATTTGTGCATGAGTAGATACATATTATGTCCCATGTTGTCTTCTCCATGCCTCATTCTTTCCTCAGTTAGATTCAATATGAACTAATCTATTTTTTTCTGTCTCTGTAAGGAGACAGTGCTTGCCTAATATAACTGGAATTGGTTGGTGTGCTTGCTTACAGAGATCCCTAGTTGCTAGGCCCATAATCTCATCACCCAGAGAAGAGCCTTGATCCTCTAATGTATCTGCCCCTGGATATACAGACATGAAGACATAGAGGCCTAAATGTGGAATTACACATTTATTAGCATTATAGTATTATTCGACTTACATTTTGTGTATACTACGAATAACATTTTTGGTCCAATAAATGTTAATATGCATGCTAATTTTACCTACACAGTGCTCAGGTTTATTTTGCCATTTCTCTATTTTTGAGTATTAAATTTACCAAGCGTCCTGTCATCAGCACAGTATTGAGTATACTTCTTTTCGGTACTGTGTACTGCTAAAACACACTATGTTTGATGGGGTACTTTATAAACAACGGAAATTAATTTTTCCCACCGTTCTAGAGGCTGCAAAGTTCAAGGTGCTGGCAGGTGTGGTATCTAGAGAAGCCCCGTCCTCATGTCTAACACTGTTTGATTTCACCACAGAAAAAAAGATTTGAAAGGGTAAAAGAGGAGACTAATTCGCTGCTTCTCTTCAGCCTCTGGCCTTTTTATAAAGCATTAATCCATTAATTATTAATCTGTTCACTAAAGATCCTACTTACTAGATAACACTCTACCAGAAGATTAAGTTTCAACACACAGAGTTTGGAGGACATACATTCAACTCACAGCAATGTACTTATACTCACTGAAAATTAGTTTCCTAAGGTAATTTTCTACAAGTGAAATTTCTGAGTCAACTCTAAACATAAATCATTTCATATGCACAGTTAATTTTCTCCCTGAAACCAGAATCCTTAAGCCTTTAGTTAGCAGTGTCTTAAAGATTAAGTTTCCATATTCCTTTATCGTTGGCAGATAATGTTTTTAATCACAGATTTTTTTCTTTGCCAACAAAACTGTTTGAATGGTTTCATATGACCTGAATTTGTATTTCTTGAGTTGGAAACTTCAAAAATATTCCCTAGTTTGAGGTATCTATTCCTTTTGTTGTTGTTGTTTTGAATTGACCTGTTTTTGTGCACTAAGTCACAACATATACACCAGACTCTTTCTAGGCATATTCTGAATTATCAGTAGAAACTAGCAAAGTGTAACTATTTTACTTTAATAAACAAACGAGTTTTAAAGTAAAATGGAATTTAAAAATCAGTTTTCAGTACCAGTTGCCACATTTCATGGACTTGAAATTTACATATGAGTAGCAACCAATATATCAGGCTCCTGGGATATATACTCCCATCATTCAGAAAGATATACTAGTGCTATTCTTGAATTTCTATTCTACAATATTTTAAAAAATTAATAGACTTCTATAATACTTTAAAAATTAATATGTCTATTAATTTAAGATCATTTGTACAGACTGATGCTATTTTTAATCTTTGGTCTGGATTCACTACATAAGTCCATTAGGTAGCCCATTTTAAGTATTGTAGACGTGATGGCCTGTGAACAGCAGAAATTTATTTTTCTTAGTCCTGCAACCTAAGTCAAAGATCAGAAGAACAGGGCTCTGGTTGTATCGGTGTTTGTTTGTTTGGTTTTCTGTAACCTCCCACGACAGATGGACCAAGGATGTATGTGTGCAGGGCTTGCTTTATATGGGCAGTCGTCTGTGCCCATGCTCCATGCTGAAAGGCCGTACTGACCCACCAGGTAGGGGACAGGGACAACGCAGGACAAGGGGCTCTGAGTTTCATCCGAAACTCAGTAGTTCATAAACACATGTGCCTTGGCTTATTTTATGACTTTGACCAATTTTAGGGCATGGTAATGATTGTTTTGGGAAGTTGTTCAGCTCTGCAGTTCATTTAGAGGCAGTGAATGTGTTGATTTCCTCACTCCAATGTGATGTAGTGATGTGATTACTGCCACACTGTTTGCGATTTTTTTTTTTTGAAAGAGAGAAAGGATTTACTCACATTGAGGAGTCTCTGTGTGTGCAGTTCTGGGGCATCATAGATCCAAACAAACTTCTATTTTGAAATTTTGGAGATGCAGCAGCACCTTGGGTGAGAGGACAGCAGAAACAGACGCGTTCATAGCATCGGCCTTCTCTTCTGGGCAGGAGTATATTTTTGGCACTACTGTGTCAGCACAGTATCAGTCCAAGCAGGTGCTATATTCAGTTTCTTTGAACAGAATTTCTTTCAGTGTTTCTTTTCTTAATCAAATGATTAAAAGAACAAAACAGTGTGGAAATTACCCCAAACAGAATTGGTGAAGCATTCCTGAGCTGGTGGGATGAGTCCCTGGGCCCTTACCTGGAAGGTCGTGTTCTTGTTCTTGGCTTCTCAATTGCCAGCCTGCGTTCTGTCCTCCGTGGCATGAACAGGTGCCTCCCATCCAGGCTCTTCCTACTTGATCTTCTGCCTTGAAGACAGTTGACTATGGACCGACTTCTCAAAATTGTGATCTAAATAAACCTCTCCTCTTTCATACTGTGGGCAGCAGGAATCTTACCAGGCAACAAAAAATGTCACTAAGACAACAATATTTTCATTTTAGACTTTAGCAACAAATTTAGTGAGTAGAATTTAAATGTATTTAAGTAAGTCATAGGAAACATGTGTTGGGCTGACTTTATCAATGCCCCCAAAAGGAGTGAGTTGTCTTTCTGTCTGCCCTTAGAAAAAAGATAAATCACCAGTGATGGCAATTTTTTGGTTCGGTTTTTGCTTCCTGCAGACTCACTTATTTTTCCCCTTTTAGAAAGTCTTTACCAACATCTGTGTGCTTATATTCACTAAGCTTTCATGAAAATCATACTTTAAGATCAGTGTCTTGGTCACCTACACTGTTGAAAACAAACAGCACCAAGTTATTTTAAGTTCATTGGTCAAACATACTATCAATGGATCAGGAAGACAGATGTACTCAATCTGCAAATCCATATGATTTCATAAGGGTTTATTTTAAGGGTGAGGCTAGTTCAATTTTCAGCATGATATATAGAAAGCATCGTTTTAATGACATATTTCTACACAGTTCAGCTGAGGTGCAGTAATGGGCAATCAGGATCAATGAGGTGATTTTTCCCATTGTGTGTGTTAAAACCTTAGAAAAAAATTTTGGCCTCTACTTTTTGTTGCAGCAGCTCCATAGGCTGCGAGTTACCATCCTGGCCCTTATAGGGCGTGGCCTTTCTATATGAGCCATAGTTTCTGGGAAACCAGAAAATTCAAAGCTAGAAAAAAAATCATTTGTTTGCTGTGGCAAACTTCTTGACTAAAGCAGGGCCTAATTCTCATGGTACCTAAGGCACAGCATTCCAAACGTGCTCGGAGGGAGGAGAATGTGGATCCCTGGAGTCTCAACCCCAAATTTGGTAAGCTCTTCCCTCTGTTTATTTGCATGTTGAGGACTGCTGATTTGGACTTTAATAAAATTTTAGAAAGTTCAAAAACTACTGATTTGTATATAACCACTGATTTTAAAAAGCTAAACAAGTGTATTGAAATGGATGATCATATGGGGTAGGGAAGAAAATGTAACTGACATGATGTTTTGGGCCGACAGGCAACACCAAAATGTTGATGTAAACACTTTGTGTAATTGTCATAGAATGGACTTCTTTGTGTATATAACTTGCAGACACATAGCCCAACAACTTTTTTTTTTTTTAGTTCAAATAACTCCCTTTTATGAACAATGAAGAACTGGGTGATTGTGTTCTTTCTCTCTCTCTCTCTCTCTCTCTCTCTCTCTCTCTCTCTCTCTCTTTTACTTTTTTCTCTCTCTCTTTTTCTCAATAAGGACCAGCAATACCTACTTCATAAGGATCTTATATATACAGATGATATAACAGGTGTGAGCAGGAGTTCATAAAAGAATAAGTTGGCTTGCCTTGTTCTATTTCTGTTTTTAGACAATCATCTAAAGAACAATCCCTTAACATATTTCATATCTGGGTCACTACATTCATTGTTTTAGCAAAAGAAAATAATATTTGAACCAGTTTCAACTAACTCAGTCATCTTGAAAATTAATGCTTATGAGAGAAGAAAGTATGCATGGAGTTCATGGCAGAATTTCTAAGAAGTCACCTCAGGAATCCTCCCTGGTTGCCTGGTGTTGAATGGGCTGCCTTTTTTCAGAAGGAAGGACTTCCGTCAGACTCAAATTCCATAGGAGGAGAGCCCTCAGATCCACCAGATCCACTATCTTATGCTTTAAGTCGGACAATCTTTATCACTGCTAAACTACCAGCGCCTGATCCCAGGCTGCTTAACACCCAATTCTGAGGTGCAATATTGCTGTCATGCTTGCCACATGAAAAGGGAAAACATGTGTCCCTTGACTGGACCAGAGTCCTCCAGAACATCCATCAATGTCTTCTCAACCTTTTTCACAAGTTGCTGAGAGAGTGAGCACCATGAATTCTGTTAGTCTTTGCTTGCTTGCTTCCTTCCTTCCTTTCTTTCTTTCTTTCTTTCTTTCTTTCTTTCTTTCTTTCTTTCTTTCTTTCCTTCCTCATTCTTTCTTCCTTTCTTTTTATTTTTCTGTTTCAACGCCTTGCTCCATAGTCCAGGCTGGTCCTGAATCACTATGTAGCCCAGGCAAGCCTTGAACTCATGACAAATCTCCTGCCTCAGCCTCCTGAGTGATGATGAAACTACAGGTGTGGAGCACTACATCCAGTTTTTAAGTGGTGCTGGGGACTGAACTCCAGGTAGGCTTTCTAGGCAGACATCCAATCACTGAGTATGCTCCCAACCTCCACCTGTCAGTCTTTTGTGTAAAGCCTAGGCCAGGCCCAATGACTTCCACTGACTCTTTTGTTGTTGTTGTTTTGTTCCTCAGCACTATGTCTCAAAATTTTAGTTCTGAAAAAAACGCTAAGATTTTTCTATCTTTGAAGAGCTTCCTGTCTAAAATAGAGGCTGTGACAAATGTCTTATACAAAAGCATGCAAAGCACATAGGGATTGTTCAATCAACATTAGTATTGTATTTACTGAGTAATGTAGCAACTGGTAATGAGCAGATTTAAAAATAGAAACTGATACAACAACTCTGATGCAAATGAGTTTTATGAAATGTTGTACATAAAGTACCTGGGTTGTCCACTGCCACGTACATGTTGTGGGCGACAGGCACTTAATCTGAAAGGGGAAAAATGAGAAAACAGGACGCACATTGTAGGATGCAAGATGAAATGAGGAAATAACAGAAGTTCCCCAAATATGTATTACCTCACTATATTTGTTTTTAGGAGTAAATACGATTTTTTCCCTAATGTCTAGACTTGCGGAAGAAGTTGGAAAACTAAGAAAACTGAAAAAAATTTCATCAGGAGAGATTATGTGAGAAGAAAATAATGAAAGAGCAACTCCCATGTAAAATGTCTCTAGAGCCACAGACTCTGCAAGTCATCCTTGGAGATCCAAATAGTGATGGCCAGAGAGTCACTAAAGAGGACAGGACAAGTGAGATGTATGTCCAGTCAGCGTAGTGAGGGACAGAGGGCAACAGAAAATGAGACATTGTACCTGAGGCGCTGAAGACATTGATTCGTCAGAATCCCTCACAGGCACCAGCCCATCAAAAGCTCTGTGCCTAATTTTGCGTTATTTTTCACACACTTTCCATGTTTCATAAACCTAACGGAGGAGCCCAGATTGCTGCCTGCCTGGTCCCCACTGCAGAGACATGCCTTTCCTTCTTCTGTGCCCCTCCCTTCTTCTTCCTCCCACCCCATCCTCAGACCTCTCTTCTTCTCCCCCCCCCCCCCCCCCCTTCACGCTCTGCTTATTTTGAAAGCAAAGACCTTCCTGGTCCATCGACATAGCTAGATCATCCCCTTGCCTGGGAGATTATGGAAGATATCTATGCCACAGGATTTAGCTGGCGCTGTAGTCGTTTTGCTGTTCCCCTCCCTATCAGTACAAAATAAATGTTATTCAGGATTACCAGAATGAATTCACAGCAGCAGCTGCCAAGACAGTTGAGGGGACAACAGTGTCTTCCTGCTGAGCCCCGCATAGGGGGAAGGAAGTAATCACGGTGCTACAGCCCCTCCAACATGTGTACAGTTTATTGAATTAACTGCACAGTTCTTTTTTTTTCTCCTATATGCTCAGAACAACAATCTGGAGGAGCTAAAAGCCTTTGAAGAGGACACCAACGGGTCACTAGTCATATTCACACTGAATATCATGAGGACTAATTGCTTTTTTACCTGGGCTAGCACAAGGCGATCACTGAAACCTGCAAAATTGCCACACTGGGACAGATTTTCAGCATTCTAAAGACCAGGAAACCCCATTTGGCCCCCTGTGGAGTCTTATTATTACAGTCAGTTAGCTAAATAAACGTGTAATCTATAACTTCCAGCACGAATTACCTGCTTCACAGCTTGCTCCAGAGCACGAAAGAAACCAAAAAGAGAGACAGAGATTCTTTTTCTTCTCTTTTTAAATTCCATCCACTGTGAGCTGACCTCTGAAGCGTAATGCATGGCTAACCAAAGCACGTAACTGGGCACATGACCTTCTGGACTGCGGTTGGACTTCAAAAACTTTACTGAAGATAAAGCCGTGGTGCCCGCTCAAAGCACCGTTCTGTCCTCACCTGCAGCCTGTTAGAATGCACATCCTTGGTCCTCCCCCCAAAACCACTGGACAGAATCTGCATTTAAAAATCCTAAATGATTTATGTGGAAGATAAACTTTGCAAAGCATGGGTTTGAGGAGATCTGAAACCTCCCATTTCCAGGCTCTCTGAGGTCTGATCTCAGCTTTGACAGCCAAGAAGACGTATGTAGTGGGTTAATTCATGTAGGTGTTGGAATCTGACCAGAAGGATACACGTACTAGGAGAAGGCTTAGCGGGTCCACGCTCTAAGTTATCAACATCTGTAGCTTTAGTTTCCTGAACTAAAATGTGGGATGGTATTACTTCCTTCACAAGATTGTTACATGTCTGCCAACTCAGAGTACTTCTCTCCCTATAAGTCCTATATTCACTGTCATTGTCACTGTGATTTCAAGATATGGGAATGAAAGGTGTAGTTTGGAGGAACACATCGTGCTCTGTGATGCTGACCACAATTATCCTTTGATTATAAAAATTGGCCCTTGCTTGCCCCCTTCTGGTTCACTTCTCTACAGGAAAACACGGACGCTGTCTGTTTGAATCTTAAACACTTTTTCTCCTTAATGCGACTGTATAAATTAGTTCATTTTCCTACCAGGATTTTATTTACTTTTTGAGCCTTGGTGATTTTAAAATTAGGCCCAAGTGAAAAAATGCTCTGCTGTCTGTGAAAATTACTTGCAGTTGAGCAGCACAGAGGTCCTCAACTGGACCATTTCCATACCTGGGTAACTCAGAAGGCCAGACATGGGGGGAGGGGATTCTAAAATACTGTTTAAGTTATTTTAAATAAAATCTGATTAATCCAGAAGCTCAGCTTTCTGTGAGTCTTACAACGATGGCTTCAGGAGTTGAGGGAATGTGAGGAGACTTCACTCATAATGACTCAGCAGTAAGTACTGGGAGATGAGAAACTGCTGGGTTTCATGCAAAAAATACTTATTCATGGTGGCTATCTCCATTCCTGCCCAAGCTAAACAAAACAAATAAAACAGAAACTAAACAAAAAGCTTATAACAAGAGAAAATTAGACATAAATATGAGAATTGCGTACAACTGAGTATAGGAAAGAATTCTGGGTAGTGGCAAATGACAAGCAGTCCATTGTAAAATGGGTACAACTGTATCTACTCAGAAGTCAGAGGGAAGATTCCTGTCATAAACATGGAAACAGCTGCATACTTTCAGGGAATTCTCAGACATTTGAGTGTCATAAAGAGGATTGCCCAAAGAGCTCATGACGCTACCTGTGGGCCTCACTTCCAGAGATTTTCATTCAGATATGGGAAAGATCCAGCACGAATTACCTGGAAGAAGGACATATGTAATAGTTCAATAGGATCTAATAATTGTCATTTCTGAGGTGATTGTAGGTACACTGATGTGGAAGATGTATGGACCTCAGTTTAGGTAGTACTAATTTAAAGTCACATATTTGTTTCAGTTCTCTTTACTGGAAATGTAGAAAAAGGTGGGGTTGGGGGTTCCAGAGCGTCATTGTTAAGGCCTTTGCCAATAACTGCACATAAATGTCTTCCTTACCTTTCACTTTGACGTAGGCTAGCGGTTGCTGAACAAGTGTTCCCGTGGTTAGGCACACTTTCCCAGGTCTCCTTCGGAGTACTTTTAGAGGTCATGCGAAGCCACGATGGAGATGTCTAAGGGTCCGTGCACACTTTGGGATGTGTTTTCTGCCACACTTCTAGCTACATGTTCTTAGTCAAGAGACTTAACATTTTTGTACCTTGCTTCTTTGGCTTGTTTTATTTTCATATCAAAGGTCAAATTAGTATGGTTGTCTTAGCGTTTTCATGAAGATTAAATAAATAAATATAGAAAACACATTTACAAAAGATTCTGGCACAGAGCACCCAAATCCAACCCCAGCCTGATTATTGCCGTGAGAAAAAAAATTATCAGGGTGGTTCTGTTTGAATTTTAGAGACATTCTTTAGTTATGATTTTTATGTAGACTGTACTTGACTTGGACAGGTTGATTGTCTTCCCGTTATTCTCAGAAATAGAGAATACCTTTGAGATTACTTGCCCAAACGCATGGCAGAGTAAAGGTTTGCTCCCCAAGTGTAACCCACTCTAAGTGCACAGCTTTCCTTTTTCTTCGTTGTCAGTTTCCTGACAGGGGCATGCACCATCCAGGCCTTAGGGCTTGATGACCTCATCAAGGCCTCCCTTTCACACTTCCCAGAGCATGTTTCTGAAGGCGCTGACTGCCCAGTGAGCTCTGCGGAAGACGTATTTGACAGTATAGCAGAACAATTATCAAGAATCTCAGCCAAACACATTTTGGTAGAAACAGAATCCGACATACCGGTTTCTGCTAAGAGCTATTGGTCTCATTATAAAATGCCGAAGTGGGAGGGAAGGCTGTAAATGAGGAAGAGGATGCACGCTCAGGCTGAGAACACTAATGACTTGGCCCAACAGGAACAGTGCGCCTCACTTTGCATGGTAGTGGTGGGGATCACCTTTACAAATTTATGAGTAGAAGCATTTCAAGAAAGGCTCCAGGCTCAAAAGAAAAAAAAAATCTGGGTATCCATATATTTCCCTGTTGTTCAAAGAACCCACTGAAATAGGGATATAATAATGAATTAAAGCATAAACTAATAGTTGCTAAGGGAACAGGAACTCGTAAAAAAGCCATTAACATGCAAGCAATTGAAACAAAGGTATTTTTAGAGATTAAAAACTGTTGGAAGTTGGATGGAGTGACACGTGCCTGTAGTCTCAACACTCCGGGAAACTAAGGCAGGAGGATCACAAGTTGAAGCTCAGCCCGAGTTACAGGGCCACTCTACAGATGAGGTTTGTGGGAGGTTGAAAGGGGACAGTGCGTTAGGCAGCAATCCTGTCATACACAACCGCTGCCTCTCACAGAGAAACCTGTGGGCATTTTATGAAAAACTAAAAAATATCAAATAAATAACTAAACTAAGCTATAAAAATGTTTGAAGGGCACTGAATAACAAGACTGAAATGATTGCAACAAACTAAGAAAGTTCTTGCCTCCGGGGGAAATATTTCGGCATTTGGAGTATGTGCACCCTAGTGGTTAGCTCTATGCCTGCTCACTTTAAAGCCAGGACTCCTCCCACTTTAAGCACTATTCTTCTTCCATACACCACTGACACATTCAAAATATCCAAACAGAAACTCCCCTAGAAAGAGACTTACATAAACACTTATGTTACAGTCTGGCTAAGCAAGGAGAAAGGGTACAGGAGAAAATACATGAGAAGAATAAAAAGCAAAATTTAAGAAGAAATGTTAAAAAATACAAGGAAACCAACAGAAATAAACAAAATGGCTAAATAGGAAATTTTCTTCTTGTGAGATATTTAGACAGAGACACGAAAGGACCAGAATTTGGTAGACTGGGGAGCCAGAATCTGTGGGGAAACAAGGAAGAGATGGTGTGCAGTCTACCAGGAGCAAACTTAAACCCAGTTAAGTTTATGATAGGTCAAATATCATGTTGCAGAAAAAGAGTCTCAATTTATGGTGAATTACATCCAATCAACGTTTATAAGTTCTCAAATTATGCAAAGAAAAATGTTTATAAAAAATTTAAGGGAGAAATTGACATTTCCATAATTGTGCGGCTGATTTTAATGTGAATAACTTACCTGAGACTGAGAAAGATCACTTCCATAATACTTTATGATCTCTGGTAAATAAGTCAGGATAAAAAGTATAAGATTCAAAAAATAAGAAATAAAATGATGCTTTTTACTTGTGGTATGATTATTGGATTAATTTTACTTGAAAGCCTAATAAATTATTAGAATTTTGAATGCGTGTGTAAACACAAAACTATTGTTTTTCTATAAGCTAGTGTATTAGTTTGGGTTCTTTCAAAAGGCAAAAATTATAAATTTTATAGCAAAAAGGATCTATTAGGAAGACTTACAAATCTGAGGATAGATATATCCCAAGATGGCTGCTCAGCCGTGAAGTTGATCTCCCATCAGTCTGCAGGACAGCGGGTGAGGTGAGAGTCTGCTGCAGATTTCAGGTGGTCAAAGAACAATGGCGAAGACCAGAGCCTGAACATCAGCGACTGAAGAGCAGCAAAGAGCAGACAGGCACATGTCCAAACTGGAACGAATCTATGATGAAGATCTGCAGCATGTAGCAAGTTGGGGGTACACAGACAATTGCGAAGGTGAGAGTTCTCCCACAAGAGGAAGCTGTAACAATCCCCCTTCTTTTTTCTTCCTTTTATACCATTGGAGTTCCAGTTGGACCGCCCACATCTGGGTGGGTGCTCTTCCCTCATTGGCTGGCCCACAAATCACTCACGCTCTAATCCGGGCTGGTTCTGCGTTCCCATTTGAGGTGTGGCTCTCCAACCAAACCATAATCCAGGTGTGGTTCCTGATCCCCTCAAATTGACATAATCTCTTCAATGGTCACAGCTAGGATATCTTATAAATGATACTATTAGAATAAATAAAAATATTTCAAAAAGGCTGTTTGAAAGAGAAAAAGATACCAAATATCTCCACATAAATCTAATAAAACATTTACAAGATAAACTATAAAAGAATGTATATGATAATTACTAAGATGTACCAATGAGTACTAAAATAACTGGAGGAATATACCTATAGATTGCATAAACAACTGCATCGGAACAGTGTGAATTCAATGCATATTTTAGGTGAAGTTTCAACTCTTAAGACCAGGCAGAATTGTAGTGAAACTGAAAAGTGATCTTAAATTTTATATGGAATTTCAAATAATCAAGAAATTCAAGCTGCTCTCAGAGATAAAGGACAAAAGAAAGACCTGTGCTCTATTGGATGAGTACAAATGCAATTTAAGTATAAGAGGCTTAGTGCGCTTTGTAAAAAATACGGGAGGTGACTTATCCTTTTTCTCTTAAAGCATTCTCTTCTGTAAACTTGTAATTATAAATATGTCTAAATCATGTTTCCAAAAGCATCTTGCCGATTTTGTTACGCAGAATGTCTTTTTCCAGGACATGAGTCATTTCTTTGACATGTAAAAGTCTAAAGGTATAGCATCTCTAATTCCTCTGATATCTGTGGATATTATAATAGGGTGTAATATCTGTAGGGTGTAATACCTCCCATTCCAAAGCTACTTTATGTTATAAAGATAGGAGAAAGTTACAAGTAACTTGTGCTTACCAGGTAAATTCTGGAGTCAAGTCTTTCCACTTGAGGTTTAACTTTTTTTTTTGTCTTGAAAGCATGTATGTAGTTAGGAGCGTGTACTTAGCTGTAACAAATGAAGAGATTAGTTTTTGTCTTCTCAGCCTCTTAGTGGACTGCTTGAAATATGTCTCAAGTTAAGAAGTTCAGTGCGTACTTCAAGTGACTTATTTCTTTACTTGCTATTATTGTGAAAAGGTTTCACTATTATTGTTGGAAATTTTTTTTCATTTATATTCCCCCCATAATATCACAGATATTGTAAAGTTTCGGTAACTATAGCACTGAAATATTAGTTCAAAGAAAATAGATAAACATGGAGTTTTCCAGGATTTATAGTCAAGAAATAGACACCAAAACCTGTGAACATTTGATTTGTGACAAAAACAGTACTATAAAATAATGAATCAAAATAATATTTTCAGTATGCATTGCTGGTAAGTGGACCATTCATGCTATTACAAAAATTAGTTCTGATAGATTATAAGCTTAAATATGAAAAGTTAAATAATAAATGTAGAAGATAACACAATAACATTAGGAGAATTTCCCTGTGAAGAGAGCTAGTACCACAGACAGTATTTTTTTTTTTTTTTTGCCAAAAGAAAAATAGAGTTAAAAGTTTATTTATGCAACACAGGGAGCAGAAGGCAAACCCAAGTGGAGACCATGAGCCGTGGGAGAGACTGGGACTTTATACTTGATCTTAGTACCAAGAGGGCTCTGAATAAGGTCATCTTGGGGGTGCCTTCATCAGGTGATGTGTGTTCTGTTGTCCATGTTTCTCAGATCCAGGGAAAGTCCTGTGTTTGAAGACTGATGCTGTTCCTTTATTTGACAGGATCTGTTTACCACTGGCACTGCTAGAAATAGCCCCTCCAGGTAAAACTGATAAATATGTAAATATTACTTAGTGGCAGTAATGGCCAGAAGGAATAGAAAAGGACATATATTTATAATTGAGAGGGACTTTTGAAGTTTCATTATGGTAGGAGAAGGGTGTGTCAATCCGTTAGAACAGCTACTGTTTGTGAATGTACAAGGGCAAAGGTAACGTTCTACTATAGGCTCGGAATCAGCTATAACATGGCCTGCAAAAAGGCAGTGGCAAAATAATCATCGTTTTGCCCACAATTTTCATTTCCCCTCAAGAATATATTCTCATTTTAACATGATAAAGATATTCAAAGAAAATGACTGGGAAAATAGATTACTCATAAATTAGGTAATGGTTTTAAAGATGTGTAAAACATTAACACAGAGACATTAACAGCATATAAAACTAACATATAGTTGTGAACATGTAAGAAAGTCATACAAATCAACAATATTAAAAGACAGAAAGGCTGATATTTTTTTAAAATGACAAGAGAAAAATTTTAATTTCATAAAAGAAGATATTAGAAATGTCAGCAAATATATAAAAAGATGCTCAATTTTATCGGTCATTATGAAAATACAAATTAAGAATGCAGTGAGTTGCTATCATACACTTGCTAGAAGGGTAAAAATGTAAGACAGAGGCCATCAAGCTTCGCTGAACATGTGGCCCATTTTGAACACTGATTTCCAGCTGTTAGAAGTACACATTGGAATAATCTTTTTTTGGTAAAGCTTGTATTGCTTTATGCTGAAATTCTATCTGCATACACACTATAATTTTCTTCTTAGCTAAATAAGCATATGTTAAACTGTATGTGCTTACACACACATACCCATATGATAGAGCTCTCCACATACATTCATAAAAATAAATGAAAATAATTATCTTACAGATCTACACAAAAAAGTGGGAGAAACTCAAACAATTCTGAACAAAAGAGTCAAATACAATAGAACAATACAGACATCATTAGGGTTACTTGCAAGATAGAGATTATCTTCCTAGAAACAAGAACCACTAATGATCAGGATGTCTAGAAGGCAACTTTTTGGGTCTTTTTTTTTTTTTTAACCTAGTGGTAGTCATGTGGATGTGCTCCATTTTAAGCAGTAAATTCATGAGATTTTTAACATGTGTTTCACCGGATAAAAGCTTAAAGTAAGAGAAATTATTATTACTAGGCATATAATTCCAGTCTGGAAAAATAAAAAAAAGTCTTTGAAACAGGAAGTCATCATGGTTACAACATACTTAACATTATTGGACCACACATTAAAACATGATTAAACTGGCAAATATTGTATACTATGTATATTTTATCTTGAATTAACAACTTTAAAATGACATAAATAGGAAGCAAAATAATGCTTGAATTAAAAACCAGGTCATGCTTCATGGAGCATTGGTTAAAGCACAGCGCCGTCCTCACGTGATCCACAGAGAAGATCAGTTCCCACAGTGCAGGATGGGCATCACCAAGGGAAGCTGAGTAGGAATTTATCATAGTCAGAGTTCACCATCATTAACTCTGTTAAGCTGATAGAGACACAGAGTCTCATGGGGATAAAAAACAGAAGAATTCTTGGGACTTTAGCCATGAGCTATTACATGCTGAAGGTGAAAATATATGTATGTATGTATGTATGTATATATATATATATATATATATATATATATATATATATATATTCACATTCTCCTTGCGAATAATACACAAAATGTGCTCTTCTGTTATTCCCATACTCTTCAAAGAGCACTGGACATTAAAACAGGACAGTATAGCAATTTTTCCAAGAAAGAGTTTGGCCAAAAATTTGTTTCTTAAGAAAGAAACCCCTTAGCTGGATGTGGTGGTACACACCTATGACCCAAGTGGTTGGAGACTGAGGTAGGAGGATTGCCATGAGGCCATGAGTTCAAGTCCAGCTTGGGCTACATAACGACATAATGAGCTCAGGACCACCCAGAGGTACAGAAAGAGACCCTGTCTTAAAAAAGTTATAATCTGAGAAAGAGGTTTCTAAAATTTTCCATACTCATGAGCCAGTGGAGTATCACCAAAGTCTAGCCCACTCCAGCAGTCCAGCTAGGCCGATGTCTTGACATTAACACATCACTGGTGCTGTCCCTCACACCCCGTCCTTTCCCTAAACCTTCATTAAAATCTTTGCGTGCAAATTTGGGCGCTTGCTTCCATTGTAATGTCCATTTTTGAGTCCCTTGCTGTCCGGTATTAGCAGCGATACATCCAACTAATGTAAGTAATAAAAAGTTAATTAAGAACTAAAAGGTTCTCAAATCCGAAGACAGCAGTGCAAACAAGAGGGAAGGAAATACGAGAACCTGTGGTTTCAACTGAATGGGAATGACTGGGGAAGGAGGCAGCAGGCAGAGGTCTCAGAGGATTGCGGTTAAGGAAGCAACTATACACCTAAACCCATGACATCCCAGATTAGCTTTCAAGAACCAGATGGAATTTTTAGATTGTTGATTGGGATTTAATTTTGGGGTCTATATCTACTAGTGAAAGGAGGTCCTAGAACACTGATTTCTAAATTGTATACTCACCATCACGTCAAATTTATAACAGACAACAGAGCCAGTTTCATAAAATGAAGTGTCAGTTACTTTTTATGAATACCTGGAAGAGTAATGATGAGAATGAATACTTTTAAGAATAAATTCTTAAGCATGATTTCAGCAAACTACCTTAAGTCAATCAAGCTTTTGTTTTTGTTTTCTAATTCAAATGCACTTTCCTTTGGATTCCTTGTTGATTTAAGCTAATTTCCACGTTTTCCTTTCTAACTTTAATAAAATACTACTGCACAACTTATATTCTATAACTGTTCCTTTTGTTTTCCTTGTAAATTATTTTTTCATTCATCCACTTAAATATTTTCTGACACATTGAATTCTGAATGGCCAATGTACAAACTAAAGAGATCTACACCTTCCTCGCCAAAGGTTACACTCCAGTTAATCCATTTGAATCATTGTTATAATTATATAAGAAAAGCTCTTCCTTCCCTAGGCTTTCTTTCCACGTGTTCTCTCTTGTGTTTTTAAAAGACATTTCTTCATTTTCTACCTTTGTTTTCTCTCACATCCTTCCTGATTCTTCTTTATTTCTGGACTTTTCCAGCACTGCCGATGACTTTGAAGGTAACTTGAGAACTATTCTCCTGAGTTAATAGCCAGAATGTATTTCTTCCCCTGTTTTAAATAGCATTGCTTTTTAATAGCATCATTTTTAGTGGAATTGTTCCTTCATTTTGTGTGAATATTCTGATAGATGATTGCCTAATTTTAGTTTAAAATATGTCAGACTCAGTACATTCTTATGATATTTATGTAGTGGCAAGCTTTTCACAGAACAAAGAAACTTGGTAGTTTTAATCTAAGAAAAAATAAAATCTAGACAAGTATAGTAGTGCATCAGATGGTGAAAAATACTGAGACTATTTGGCAGCAAATAATGATCGTTAATGTACATATATTTTTAAGTTTGGGGTCTAAAGCCAGTAAATACTACCAGAACACAGGATAGACTAGATTTGGCTGATTATGGGGCCTATTGCTGGTCAGAGGGGAGTGCCTTGGTTTTCTTTTTTATCTATTTTTAATCTATTTTTTACCTATTTCTTTTTTATCTATTCTATTTTATCTATCTATTCTTTTTTCTTTTTTATCTTTTTATCGATCTTTGATCATGAGGGTACAGGATATGAGAACCTCCCCAAACCAGTGCTTCTTCCTGCTGACTTTGCCGTATATGGCAACTTCCATGCTCACTTAGAACAAATCGAAGCCAAGGGATAGCGTCTTTAAAGGGAAGACTTCACTGGCCCTTCTTACTTAGGAGAGGACAAAGTTAAACGGGTAGGTAAAGATAGCCCAGAATCTTATTTTATCCTAAAAGTAAGATGAGAACATCTCTGTGAGCCTTTTTTAGAAAAGATAAAGAAAAATTATGTACACAAAAACACAAACTTCAGCTAATCCAGTTGTAGACTTGTTGGTATTGCTGTTCCTTTTCATGAAATAAAGTCATCCACTTGGCAAATATAATTGCTTTGTTTTAATCCTGTTGCTTTGCTGTCTCTTTACTCAGGATTCTGTGACTGACAGTCTGATGGATTTTCTTAGCACGAGGGTCAAGTGGGTTCACTAAATTAATTAAAGGGCTATGTATTTTAGCTCACCTGTTCTTCAGCTGTCTGAAGGTGCAAACACATCTGATAGTGGACTGGATTTAATTTGCCTTATTTCCTGAAATCAAGCAATCAATCAAGTGGTAAATTTGAAAAGAAAAATATAGCCTTTAATTGGAAACTGAGCCAAGACAATGATTTTGGGTTTTAATATAACTCGAATGCTCCCAATGAGCACTCAACCAACGAAAAGCAGAATTTCCAAGAAACATAATCAGGATTGGAATTTACCTAAGCACCCATTGCCTAAAAGTGGAGGAACAGCTTTTCTAGCCTCTGAAAAAAGAGCTTCAAAAATATTTAATTACTTCTCACATACGCACGTAGTAGTAAGGTAACTTTTGGGGAATAATTTTGGACTGTATCAGGAAAGCAGACATTTCGGTTGGTGAGTAATGAAAGTAGTTTTTCTCACCAAGATCTTTTTCACTCGTTGCGCTGGCCCTCCTTTCTTGAAAGATACTTAAAAATAGACCCATAGCTCTCAAAAGTGCTAATAGTGCTGGCTCTGCGATACAAAGAAAATTAAGACAATAAAATAAGCCAGAAGAATAAGAGCAGGATTTCAAGGAAAGACTGGCACCCAAAGTTGTTAATAATTTCCTGACATTACAGAATCCAGATGATATATTTTAAAATGGAAATGGATTGGCGAGTCTGTTTCTTCCCCTGTATATCTTAATTCCATAGAGGCCAAAGCAACTTCTTAAGGGGTTGGAAACATTTTTTGGTGAAAAATATTTATGAAATGAATCAAAACCATATTTCTATTCATAAAAATAAACATGTAAGCCACTGAATCAGCAGATTTGCCTTAGGATGTGTGTGTTGATAATCTGCAACTGACAGGGTTCTTCGGTTCACTGTCTTTACCATTAATAACACTTATTATTTGCTATGAATTTTAATGAACTCTAAAACTGAAATCTGAATATATAAATTTTCATTTAATAAGTATTTTACGGGCCAAGAACGACTTGAAGTTCTGAATTTAGTGCCGCCCCTAGCATTGGGATGATCTCTATGTTGTGACCTTTGTACTCTTGAACAAGCATACAGAACAAATATGACAGCCCCAGGCCTCAAGAAACGCTGTCAGTGAGAGAGCCTGAGCCACCTCCTCAGGGCCTTTCACACCTAATTTGAGGTTAGAATTACTCAGGGAGTGGGATCTCCACTAGCTAGAGATGGCCACAATAAGAAATTAAAGGACCTTCAGTTTCTTTTCTTTTAAATGTTCTTATTGTATAAAATATAACATAAAAGTTTTATGTTAATTATTTCGAAGTCTTTGCATTTTACTTTCAGTGATGCAGGTCACACTTTCAAATTTGTGTAAACATTAACTGTTTCTAATGTTATTCTAGCCCCCCAGAAATTCTATTTCTATTACGCAGTGACACGTCATTCGTCGTGCTCCTTTTCTCTACCTCTGAAGGTCAATTATTTCTTTTCTGCCTCTTTAATTTTCTTTTCTATGTATTTTATACAAGTGGGATCATACAAACCTTGTATCTTTCTGACTGGCTTTGTCCTTTTAGCAAATTGCAGAGGTGTGGGAGTTGATACATCCTTTTGGTAAGATGGCAAAAATGGACGGATAACTTTCCAGGGAATGCTAACTTCTACTATTTTTTGTTTCTTCTTATAGAAGAGAGAGAGAGAAATAAAAGTGTTTTTGTGATAAGAAATTACACATCAGGTACCAGGGCCATGTTGGTTTGTTTAAAAAGAATGCAGCTTTATAGAGAGCAGCAGACATTCCAGTCACCTTATGATTAAGATTCCTCCTGCCTTTATTTCGTGTCAGATTCTGATGCCATCCACTTCCAACATTAGGGCCTTCAACGAGCGCTTGAAGGATGCCACTCTTGTTCACAGCTAATTCCGGTGCCAAATATTCTATCACTCAGAGATCAGCTGTAGAGAACAAAGCACCCCTGATAGCATAAGCAGATACCCAATGTAATACCCAGAATTAAAGGCTTACAAAACCATTAGGGGAGCCAAAGGAACCATCTCCAGGCTGCATCTCTGGGGGAACAGGACAATACAATTGCTTCTTCTGATTCAGCCAGGAAGGCAGAAATCAAAAACAATAACAACCACACAAGCAAACAGCAACAACAATCTCTGCCAGTTCGTAAAAACAACGCCAGGTAAAATTCAGGCTAAAGAAAAATGTCACCCCAATTTGGCTTTAGAAACGTATTGCTGTGTTTGTGATCCGGTTGGTCAGAAATAGCAACCAAACGTGTCATCTTCTGCAGGAAGCTGTGCTCATTTTCACTAGCACCTGCAAAATGACATTTGCATATCTCACACACTCTTTCTTTCTAAGTGAATTTCCAAATTCAAACTAGGACAGGTATACCTCACTGATAAAAACTGAATTACATACAGATTCTTAGTTACAAGGACAAGTGTAGCTCCAATTATTTTAATGTCGTCAACGCAGAAAGTTATTCCAGGAAAGTCTAGAATTTGTGATGAGTGAATGACTGCAGCATGAACCCTAGAGATGGTGACTTCAACTATGTTTTGAATGAATTCCTTGTGCATGTAAAAAGGCAAAACTTTCTGGCACAAAACATTATGGCTTCATATTACCTGGACTGTAATTATAATGATAATGTATGCCACTGAATTATAATTAAGAATCGTCAGAAGCTTGATAAGGGATTCATTGTTTAATGGCTGCTTTAAAAGATGTTGCTAACACTTAATATCGTCCTCAAAGACCTTACCATGTAACATAAATTATTTAGGTCAATAAATTATTTAATATATTAAAAATGGATGTACATTTTTGGTTTCTTTCACCTTTTTGTCTTCTGAAAATGTGTTTGCAGAGAAACTTTATAGGTCATTTTTTTCAAGAACTCTGTAAGGTATATATTCATAAACCAGCTGGTGACCAAAGCACTGGGAAGGTGAATTTGATTATTTGGAGGAATTTACGACAGTAATAAATTCTCAGGAACCTGGATAGTATTTTATTCATGTAAGAGAGATTTGCCTTTCGAATAATCTTTCAAATTTATATAAGCTCCAATACTCAACTTTACTACAGGAGACCTGAGCTGAAGATTTTAAAATAACCTTGCTTGTTTAGGTTAAAAAATACTCGCTACCTAGTAAATAATGTACTGTAATTTGTCCATTTCTTTCCTGCATAGTTGGCCTGGGAAACAGTACGTGACATCCACAAGTTAAGGGAGGAAATGTTTATTTTAGCTCACATTGTAGGTGTCTCAGTCTGGTCGTGGCTGGGAGGCAGTGCAGGTGTGCTGGAAAGGACTGGAGAACCGCCGAGGCTCCAGGTGTCATAAGAGGAAGGTTCAGGGTTTGGAGCAAAGCTGGAGCAGGAGTGCATCCCTTTAGGCCACACAATGACTATCCATCGCGATGATCTATCATGACCGCAGTTATCTTCCTCTCCAGGTAAACTTCACCTCCTAACAGAATGCGAAATTCATAGATAATTCAAAACATCCAAATACAGGAGGCTTTTGGGAGACGTCCCAGATCCAAATCAAAATTGTCTATAACATGAAAGATCATAGTAAACTACAATTAACCCGTTCATTTTCATAGTGAATCACTCATGTTATAAATTATTTGCCAATTAAAGTTCTTTCTCTTCCTGGCCCACTAGCAAATTGAATTGCAACTCTAATTTTGGTGATTTTAAAAGAAAATAAATATACCATACACATGAAATTTGGGTCAAATCACAAAAAAATCACATCCTCAGTCATTGCTATGTTGATACAATAAATGGCTGACATAACCACAGAATGAATTAATATTTATTGATTGTTGACTATAGAACACTTAAGACTATAAATAAAGCATTCTTTTCGGTTGTATAATGCTCAGGATAATACTAGGTAGCATGAATTGTATAGACTGGAAATTTCACACTTGAAGAACAGAAGACAGTGGATAATCTCACACCACACAGATTAAGCGCTAAACAGAACTGAAGCTCAAGAGAACTGGCTGCAGGGTCTGGGCTTCTAAACACTATTTTGTTCCATCTTAAGAAAGAACGTTAAGAAAAATGGACTAATGTACAAAGAGTTGAAGACTGGAACAAATTCTTCCCCTTCTTCTCACAATCTTCCTTGTGTCCTACACATTAATGCTTTATAGGCAAGCAAGCTACTACGTTTTCTCCCAACTCAAGATAAAAGTTGTTCTGGGGTTGTTTCTTTACAGCGACAGTCCCAGTTTGTACCTTTAAAAGACAGCAAAGTATTTTTGCTGACTAAGAATTTGTTATGGGAATGTCTAAACTGGAAGGCTTGGTAAAATCTACTGTTTCTTCTCAATACCCATTGTTGCTTCCTTGTATCACCTAAGATCAATATAAATAGAAAACAAACGCTCTGCCAAGTCTATTTCAATGGTTTCTCAAATGTGGAATTAGAGTACATTTAAACCAGAATGCAGACAAACACCCAAAAGGCTAATAAATGGCCAGTGATCCCAATAGCCTGTGGATTACCTGTGCAGCGACATATTAAGCATAAGATTAAGCACATCGCCAGGCACACATTTTGTGGCTTTGCCTACATCTCAGTCAGAATCTGGATCTGATGTTTCTGAAACCCAGAACACAGGCTAGAATAACATTTTTTTTTAATTTCCTCAAGTAGTTTTCAAATTTCTATATTAAGAAGTTGAAAAGAAAGAAAAGCTAGAATTGTTTTGGTACACACTTCTCCATTTTCATTTTGAAAGATAAAAGTTCAACCATGTACCAAGCACTCCGGGCTGCGTCGTTGCCTACTTTTTCCATACGTTGTCTCTTCCCATGTCTGTTCTCGATTCTTACACGGATGGAGGCACCATTAGCAAGCTCCTTTGGGCTTTATTTTCTGCTTTCAGTTTTATCTTCAAATAAATACTCTTTCCATGTTCTCCTCCTTCTCAGCAGCCGCATTCCACCATACATTATTGAAGTTTATGGCTAAGAGGTTTAACTTCATTTGATGTTGTGGGCACTTCCCAGCCCAGGCTTAGAAATACAACTTAAGATGAATAATAAAAACAAGATTATGTTTGATATTCTTACATTAAGAGCCTATCCTCTAGGAATCCGGAGGGGACCTGCCACTTCTTTGAAACTGCATCTTGCTCACGAATGAAACTCAGTTTATTACCTCTAGACTTGGTTTTTCTGTGATGGTAAATTGGTTCTGAGAAACTAATAACAGTAACACATCAAAACCCCAGAACTAATCTAATACTTCCTGCTGCAGAAATTTGGAGTAGAGGAAAAGCAGTGCCAGGACATTCAGCAAATATTCAGTTGCTTGGAGAATTGAAGAAAAAAAAATTTTTCCCCTAAGAACAGCTTCACTCTAAGTTAAAAGTTGTAAACTTTTAGTAGTAGTCTCTGTTCATTTTAGCAGACAGATTTTCCCCCTTGTATTTGTAGCTGAACGCTCCCGCTGCCCCACCCGCCAAGGAAAAAAATTCTAAATTAGCATAATCCTCTATTTTTTCTTTTGGCTCTACAACTAAGAGTGTAATCAGACCTACTGACTCAATTTTATACTAATGGTTCATCCTTTAAAGTTACATTTCTATCCATATTATCAGTCAATATTTACTGAGTGCTACTTCTAAATGAGGTACTTCAGAGAAGCGTGCTATCTTCAGAGAGAAAATGGAGACATAATTTTCTACTTCATGGAGAATAAAGTTTAATTGACGAAAAGAGAAAAAAACAGATTCTGGTCTTGATGTATTCAGATTCTACTGGTGAGTGACACTTTGAAGAAAGTAATCCCTCAGTACTATCTAACAAGACCAAGTTATTAGATCTGAAACTCGTCATACTTAAAGTTATGTTAAAGATTCTGTAGTAAACGAATCTAGCTAGTTACAACTTTAGATTTAGAAAACAGAATCACAAGTTAGTCATATACTTAGAATTTATAGGAAAATATGCATAGCCTATTATGCTGTAGGAATACAATATGACCTCAGGAAGCCAAAGGAGCCGTTTCCAGCTTAGACTGCCCCATGTAAAATTACCCTGAGTAGGTAACATTTGAACTGGTAGGCTGAAAGTATATAATGAGATTAAGTGAGACAGTATTTAAAATAAGGACATTCTCTGGAAAAGAGACTGATGCAAGCTAAGACGGAAAGACAAGTCCCAGATGCCTTCTGTGCTGTCCTGAGGAATTACTCTAAATTCTAATGAACAGAGGGAGGTGAATGCCAATCATGGATGTATTGACAAGTCTAAACAGGGTGAATTTATGGGAAGCCTTTCACAGTCTCTTTTAAGTTCATTTTTTCACTCAAAATATTGACAAAATCTTGCAAAATAGTCAAGGATGACAGATATCAATATATTGATCAAGCAAAAACTATCAAGATTTCAAAAGGATTAATTTATTCCATAAAGAGACAATGTGATACGTAAGCAAGCAGAGTATTTCAATAGGCCTCAGGTTGGGCAGAGAGACATTTTTAAATTCATTCATTCAATTAACATTTGCTATACACGCTAAGTATGAAACTGTGTATTCTTGGGAATAGTAACATAGACAAGAAGCCAAGTAGGTTTTCTGCCTATTAGCACCGGCATTCCAAAGAGAAAGAAAAGTAATAAATTTATAAACCAAAAAATAAATGCATTCACAATGTAATTGGAGGTAAGGAGAAAGACCAAATAAATGATTCATTAGATATGAAGGATGGAACTCTAGGTTGGTACTACAGAAAGTGCCTTGCCAAAGATGCTTAAACTTTGACTTGAGGGTTTGAAGGATTCATCCAAAGAAACTTCTAGAGAGAGTGTCCTGGGTGATCAGAAAGGCTTGTGTTCAAAGAGAAAACCAGTTCTCTGTATTTGCAGAACACAGAGGGGACATAAAAGCTAGAATTCAGTAAATAAAAGAGACTTTTATGACTTTCATAAAAAAGACCCACAGATCTGTTCACGAAGAATTTTGAAATCTTTAATGAGGAATTTAATTGTTACTCTAATTCTTGAAAGCAGACAGTCAACATTTTTAAGAAGGGAACTGATATACTGTCAATTAAGTTAACAAAATATGGTAACAAAATCTAGAAGAGACGATTGGAATGGAAGCTAGAGGTCAGCAGGAAGTTATTTCAGGAACTCAGGCAGAGTAGTCAGTGGCGGAAATAAAAATAATAATAATAAATGACCAGACTGAACACACATTTAGAAAACAGGTCAGATAGATCTCTTCTTTATTGGATGCAGTAGGGTTAGGCTTTGTTATAGGAGTGGATGGTGGAATAATGAGGAATAATTCTTATTTGTAAGAACAGTCTTAAAAATAGGGCAAGAGTATAATGACGGTGACATTACAGACATCAGAAAAACTCTGGAAGAATCATGTTTTAAGAAGAAGAAAACAATCTTGTTTTGACCACCTTAGCTTAAAATGTTTTTTAAACATTTAAGATATACCTAGGAGACAATGGATATGCAGATCTAATATCAGTGAAAGTAAAAATATTTTAAGACAGTGATTTGCTGCGTAGGGTCAGCATGTGATGATATGCAAAGGCCTAAGTTCTGGCGTTAAGTAGGTTTTCACACACACACACACACACACACACACACAAAGAAAACTAATAGAAAAATAACAGGGCTGTTACTTCTGCTATGTTTTCATAGACTCATTTCCCCCTATACTTTTCTCTCAGCACAAATAAATACTCTGGTAATCATACAAAAGATAAGCAAAATATGTATTGAAGAGATGGTAAGAAGCAGCCAAACTCGTTAATCAAATGAAGACTTAACAAAAGAGTGTGAGAATTACTGGAATGTATCTTGAAGGAGCTAGTGTTCAGGTGAAACTGAGAAACACAGGTAATTAGAAAGATAGATAAGTTAATTGAACTGATATATTGTGGCACTGTATGTGGAGAGAAGAGGGCAGAGGATTCTGTCCTTCCATGCAGAAATGTAGAGGAAAACTTAACAATCTCTTGCAAACACTGGATATGCCTCAGAGCAGACTTGCAGCTCCTATGGACAGGAGCTCTGACTGAAAAAAGATACAAGAATGGGAATTCTCATGGGATTCCTGCAGATCTACATAGAATTGGATCAGAAAGCAGCTAACAAGCTTCCAATACAGCAAATACAAAACGGATTGCGGCTAAAATGTGGCAAGAAGCTATACTGAGTAACAACCTCTACCTACACATTAAAAACCTCCATGTTTTCTGTAGCCCTGAGTCATTACTATCACTGCACCCTAAGGAGCACCTACCTACCAGCCCTGATAAGAAGAGCAGGCCTTTTGGATAACACTGATGGTGATATTGCTAAAACTAAAGTCATAAGATCAGGACACTGAAGCCTGGGCTGGAGATCTTCCACCCTGTCGATAGAGCAAGACTAGTAGTTTGAGGATGGCGGCAGAAACGTGCAACTTGGGAAAGGGTGAAGGGGTTCTGAGCCTAGCTGAGCTTGTGCAGAGACCAGCAGAAGTCTGGGCCTCAGTGATGACTAACTCACAGGTCCTGTGAGTGTGTCCTCGCTGCGACTTGCTTGGTGGCGCCTGGAGTGAGTGAAGGCAGGCACGTAGTCACCGTTAGCAATGCTCCCAGGACAGAGGGCTGGAATGCTGCGCAGCACTGGCACACAGTCCAGACCTGCACATTCTGAATTCTCCAACTCCACCATTTTCAGGAATGGAAGAGTTTAAGCCATTTGTTGGAAATCAATTCAACCACTGGCTGACCTATCCAAGTTCCCAGTCACAACCACGTTGCAAGATCTAAAACGTCTTCTTTTATTCAAATTGTGACAGGAGAAGAATCTGTCCTAACTCAGATTCCAGTATAAATATCATCGCAAGGAAAAATCTAAGACAGCGGTGTGTGAGTGAGTGTGTGTGTGTGTGTGTGTGTGTGTGTGTGTGTGTGTGTCCCCATGGGCAATGGAAATGAATAAACAGTTCTCAGATGAAGAAGTTCAAGTGACCAGTATAATTGATGAATCTCTAATAAAGAGCTAAACAATGGTAGGTCTAAAGACAAGAACTAAGAGGAAGAAGTTTTTTGGATTATTACACAAATTGCAATGGTTAGAAAATGAAAGTATAAAGAAAATTAAGGAATTGAAGATAGAACAAAAAGCTCAAAATATATTTAATAGGAAAATTATGGCAAGAATTGGACAAGAGTTGTATAAATTAAGAATAAATGATTACTCGGAATTCAAGCCACAAATGCTCATACTAAGAAAGCACCAGAAATTTCAATTATCGTAAAGAAAAAGAAACCCACTTGTTGACACGTGGCAGTGAACCTGTAGGAAACCAGATAAGTGGAGAAAAGTCTCAGTGGCAAGTGAAAAAAAGTGTTTGTCTAAAAGTAGAAATAAGACAGCTAATTTTCCAACAGCAAAAATAAAACTCAAAAAGTGTCAGCGATGAATGCCATAAAATGCTAAAAGAAATCTAAAGTTGTTTTAAAAAGACTAAAAATAAAGAAGTGTCAGAAAAACCGAAACGAGCTTTCTCCCCAGACCGCTTTATTAAAAGAGCTACAGTATAAAGGAAAAAGATCCCAAATCTGCTCTATGAGGCAAAAGGAGTTGGGAGCAAAAAGAATCCCAGGGAACGTTAACGAACACTGACAGCATGGAAGAACGTTTATGGTGTCTAATTTGCGAGGTTACAAAAATAGAGAAAACATGTATTTGTAATGTCTAATTTATATGTAGCTAAAATAATGCAAGATAAAAAGGCAACTTACAGAGTTAACAGTCAAAAATAGAAAGAATTCAAGAATATTGACTTGATTTCTTAAGAAGTTATGTACATTGGAGCTGCCAAAGCAATGGATGATAGCTTTAGAATTTTAAAACCAGTCAAAAAAAATCTAAGAAAAATTACCCATAAAAGTTAAAAGGAAGAGAAAAATATGAGAATTTTAAGAGAAAATTCGACAAAAAATGCAAATACGGCAGTTGTTTCAACAGTCAAAATGCATTAAGTAACTGAATTAAGTAAACAGATAGTCAGAATAAATAACAAGACAGTGTTATGGAGACAGTGTATGGAGACATACACAAAACATAAATGCAATGGAAAAAGAACATAAGCAAATAAAGAAAAATGTTATGTAGAAGTGTTGAGACTAGGGACCTTTTTGTCTATATAAAAGTACCCATAGTACCTTTCTTTATTGAAAGTCCAAAAGTAAGGACAGCTCAAGTATCCATTAGTAAATGGCTAAATACATTGTATATCCAAACCATGGGTTACATCCCTTTTTACTTTTCTTTTCTTTTTTTTTTTTGGTTTCTTTCTTTTTTCTTTCTTTTATATACAAAGTCCAGTTTATTTAACCAATATACTTTCTACAAATATTATGCCATTTTCAGGAGAATATAGCAAACCTGGTCTTAAACGTTGACAACATAAAAAGTAACATATTTACATTTTTTCTTCATTTTCTAAAGATGGGAAATACATATAATCAATATTGCAACTTTTTTTACTAATCATATACATTTCATTTTATATTTTAGCCATTTTTGACCTTTTCAGCTCTGTGTCTCTGTCTCTGTCTCTGTCTCTCTCTCTCTCTCTCTCTCTCTCTCTCTGTGGTGTGGTACTGAGAATCGAAATAAAGTCTTTCACACTGAGAAACACTCTTAGCCCCTTCTTACTGTGTATTTGAGACATGTCTCCCCAAGTAGCTAAATTACTCAGGCGGGACTCAAACAATTCTCCTACCTCAAGCTCCCAGTGCTACACTTATATGTCCGTGACACTAGGCCAGATTTGCTCTTTTCTTGAGTATATTTCAGAAATAAAATCATGTATATATTCTATACAACATCGTATCTTCAGATACATAGACATTGTAAAATAGTCGTAATGATAAAGTTACTGAAAGTACCCATCTCTTCAAATACTTACAACGATTTTTGTACTTAGAAACATTTTATAATAGCTTGTTGAATATTCTTACTTGAAAAGAAAAATTGCTGTGCATCTTACTCCCAGAGACAGATTAAAAGTTTGATAAACATTCTAGATGACTTCTGGATATCTCTATACATTAAATCATTTTTAGAAATAACAATACCGGAGGTTCCGGTCAAGATGGCAGCTGAGTAACGGCACTGCACAAAGTTTCCTCATCAACTAACTTAAAAAGTCAAGAAGATGTTTAGAAAAAGCGTGTTTGGTGTAGCCAGGAAAGAGAGGTGCATACCCAGAAACTGAAAGGCGACCAGCAGGAGGCCAGAAATTCCCAAGGATCATCAAAACCAGCGGGGGGGGGGGGGGGGGGAAATCCCTGCAGTCCAGTAAGCCACCACAGCTGGCGGCAAACGGCAGGCAGCCGAAGACGGAGGAATGCTCGCAGGGACCTGAACATCTGACTGAAGGGAGCTGGAGAGGACAGAGCTGGGAGAGGTTGGAGCTGGGAGAGGGTGGAGCTGGGAGAGGTTGGAGCTGGGAGAGGAGGGGTCACACAACAACAGGGAGAAGAGGCTGTGGGCAGGCCAGAAGCATCCCACTCTGTGCAGCCCCAAGCTGACAGCATCCACAGATCACAAACAAGGTCCGGAGGCCAGAACCTCAGCCCGAGGTAAGTGCAGATCTGGATAAGTGGGAATCATTGGCTGTGGGCAGCCCTAGCCTCCGAAGCACCAACCCGTGGGTGTGTGTACTACAAATGCAGCGTGAGCTCCCCCTAGCAAAGGCTCCAGGCTCCCAGACCAGAAACGGGGGTCAACAGCCATCGCAAGCAGTGACGTCAGCAGGAGCCATTCACTTTTCCTGTACACCAGAGACAGTCAGAGGTAGCAGTACCATGGGGAAACGTGGTAAAAGATCTTATACAAAAAGATCTGATTCCCCAGGGGAGGGTGCAAGGGGCGCTGAAATTGCAGAATCCAAAGAAAAGGACAAAAATGATGGTAACCTCTGGGCCCAGATGGTCAGTGAATTAAACCAGGAACTAAACCAGGAAGCAAAGCAGGAAATAAATCAGACAGTGCAAGAACTACAAGAACACTTAGCTAAGCAAAAAACAAGCCTTGAAAAGAAACCAGAGGAGACCAAAGAAGAATTGGGGAAGCGCAGTCACAAATCTCCTACAAAAAGACCTGAAACCCCAGGAGATGAAGTCAGGGTAAATAAAGATGAATATGGCAAAAATGATGGCAACTTCTGGGCCCAGAAATTCAGTGAATTAAAGCAGGAATTAAAGCAGAAAATAAAACAGACAGCAGAAGAGCTACACCAATACATAGATAAGCAAAAAGCAAGCCTTGAAAAGCAACTAGAGGAGACCAGAGAAGAAATATACCAGAAGATAATGAAGACAAAAGAAGAAATTAGAGAACACAACAGAGATATAGAAAAATTGGATGCAGATTTCAGGAAATGAAAAACACACAGATAATAATAAGCAAGCACTTTAAACAACTTCAGAATAGTATGTCAGACCTAGAAAATAAAGTGACTAAGCTGCAACATACAGGCCATGAACAATACAAAGTAAATAAAGAAAGCGAGTCATTACAATGACTGATAGATGATTTAAGGAGAAATAACCTCAGAATTATGGGAATCGAGGAGAAGACTGAGGACAAAACAAAAGGCTTAAAGGACACATTTAATGAAATAATGGAAGAAAATTTCCCAAATCTAAGAAGAGAAATGAACATGGAACTTTTGCAGGCATATAGAACACCAAACAACTTTGATGAGAAGAGACTCTCATCACGACACATCATAATTAAAATTCTAGAAACCCAACACAAAGAGAAAATACTAAAAGTGGTAAGAGAAAAACAGAAGGTGATCTGCAAAGATAAACCCATCAGGATAACGGCAGATTTTTAACTCTAAAAGCAAGGAAATTGTGGAGCAATATCATCCAAGCACTAAAAAAACATATATGTCAGCCAAGACTCCTATATCCGGCAAAATTATCTTTTAACTTAAAGGGAGAACTTAAAACTTTCCATGACAGAGACAGCTTAAAGGAATTTGCAGCCACTGAGCCAGTATTGCAGAAAATACTTAAAGGAAACTTGGACAGTGAAAGGGAGACCAGCGACACCAATGACCCCAGAGAAAAAGTGACAACAGCTAGAGGAGAAGGAGCTGAGAAAAAAGTAGGTTGGTAATCAGTGAAATATGAGTAAATCAGATATGAAAGTTAGGAAATTCTGAAATAACTAGGATTTGCCTACATGTCTGTCGCTTTAAGTATATTTATGTGGTATAGACTTAAGTTCATTGAATGTAGCAATGTGATATAGTTTTAACTTTGTTTTGTTGTAGCAATTCACTTATTAGGTCACTAATGAAAGTTTATCCTAAGGAAATTGATTGATGTAAAGATAACCTTGTGAATGTACAAATATGCACCTTCCAGTATTCAGCTCAGGGAATTGAATTTTATTTATCTATTATATTTTCTTTTTTCCCAAATTAACTATCCTTTTGAACTACATGCTTATAGTTATTTTCTAGTGTGAACTGTTGGGTAAGGCCAGGTTTAACATTAGCAACAAAGATGTAGGAAAATATGGAAAAAAATCTTTTGGTGAATATCCCAATGAAGGGATCGGTTGGATTCAGAGAGGAGATATCAAGATTTGACTACTGCGAACCCATTAGAGGAACAGGAAGCTGGGGTAGAGTGGTGACTTGAGTGAAATGACTTAGGCGCAGGAGATTAATATGTTAAACACCGTATGGTTTCTCGGACTTTGAAAACCCAGAACACAGACATTCTTTGAAACCATATGAGTGATAGCCAGAGCTGGGGGAAGGGACAGGGAGTGGGTGGGAGGGTAGAAGATGGGGAGGGATTGTGAAGTTGATGTGATACATAGATGTACGAAACACCCAAATTCATTGTAAATACTATGTATTACATTTGCATATTAATTAAAAAATAGTGGGGGAAAAAAGAAATAACAATACCACATATACTGCATTTTCACATAACAGATTGTAGTAGGTTCACATGCACATCAATAAATTAATGTCATTGTGATGTCTTCCTTAATGACGTACATAATAACTCTTCTGTCAATCTCCCTGCTGCCATTCCTTACAACCTTCTCTCCCTCCCCGTCATTCTCGTCCTCCTATCAAGCAATAGTGTCCTTTATTCTTTCAAGCCATCTTACCTTCTACAGATTAGGGGAAACATACAATGTATATATTTTTTTTCTGGCTTACTTGACTTAACAGACTGTTCTTCAGTTCCATATGTTTGTATGAAAATTAGGAAATTTTCTTATTCTTTTGGTCAGATAATACTTTTTTATGTCTATACCAAAGAGTAGTATATCTGGGTGATTTGGTAGTTCTATTTTAGTTTTCTGAGAAACATCTAGACTGGCTCCCACAGAGGCGGGACTGATTTACATTGCTGCCCACCAGTTCGGAAGAGTTCATTTTTATTCAGGGACCCTCACCAGCCTTTATTGTGTTTGAATTCTTGGTGACAACTGTACTGGCTGAGGTGAGGAGGAATTTCAATCTAGCTTTGATTTGCATTTCCCTGATGGCTAAAGATGTTGAACATTTTTCATATAATTGTCAATCATTTGTATTTCTTCTTTTGCAAAGTGTCTGTTCAAGTTATTAGAATAATTTGATATTTGTTATTAAATGTTTTTCAGTTCTTTATATAAACTTCTGTGAGAAGATCAGCTGTCAAAGATTTTCCTCTCATTTTGCAGGGTTTTTTTCTTGACTTTTTAGGTTATTTCCTTTTCTGTGAAGAAAATTTTTCATTTGATGTAGATCCATTAATTAATTCTTGCTGTTATATTCTGTGCCATTGGAATCCTGCTCAAGAATGCTTTGCATGTGACTAGGGTTGCAAGTGTTTCCCCAATGTATTTTTACCAGTTTAAAAATTATATGTTTAAAGATGTAAACTTTTTATGTTTATACATGCAACTTTTGACTAATTCTTGGCCAGACCAAAGGTACTGTCATCACAGAAATAATCATTAAACTGTTTTAAACATAAGAAATTTTTCAAAACTATGCAAAGACATTAGCAGGTGCTCTTCTTGGGAACAATTGTATTTTCTTTTAGACAAGTTATCAAAAAATGAAAAAAAAGAATAGCATTCCCTTAGGGAAGGTGGGGAGGGGAAACCAACAATTGCAACAATATATTATCTAACATGTCTAATATTTAAGAATATATTGCAAGACATTTCTGAAATGGAAAGTATGCTCTACACTTACCATAACTATCAGGAAACTACTGAAACAATTTTGAGTTTTCTCTAGTGTTGGGTTTTGTAGACCAAAAATATTCCAAAGACATTAATTAAAAACATGTTAGAGAGATGAAGAAAATCATTTGAAAGAAAATGGAAATACACATCAACAAATTTTTTAAACATCTGCATTAAGGAGCTCAGTAAACCCCAAGGAGAGTGCCCTAAATAATATCCACATCTAGACAGGTGAAAACTGGGGAGATCAATAATGAGATTATCTTGAAAACAGCAAGAAAGAACCAAATCATCACATAGTTAGAAAAACAAAATTTTCACCAGAAAGTTGATAAGGCAAGGGAATGATATATGCACAGTTCTAGGAGAGAAAAACAGCAAATCAAGCACCAAAATGGCCCTTCAGTGAAGAAGGCAAAACAAACATCCTCAGCGGAGCAGAGAAGGAAAAAACTACTTTGTCAGCAAATTTATCCTAAAAATAATCCTAAAAAAGTTTTGTGTTTGAAAGAAGTGGCACCATATGGTTATCTGTATCCAGAAGAAGTAATGAAAAGTGAAAAATTAAAAGCATAAGAATAATTATGAAAGCTTCGTAAATATATGATTTTATAGTGATTTCATAGCTTTCATAGAATACTACCATCTTTGAAAGACCTGAAGTGATACCCAGCAATTATTTTATCAATGTATTCTTGGAATGTATACACTTAACATATACGACAATGAAAGTCCAAAGAAAAAGACACGATCATACATTGTTTAATGGCAAATATTACCTGACAAACTTGCGTCATTAGGTGATTATGTTCCAAGAATGTCGTAGAAGGGATTTATGTGAACCTAGATGGTTTCAGTCAATCACATGATGTGGTCTGCTGTGGTCTGGATATTGAGCGTCCCCCCAAAAGCCTCATCTATTTGGTACTGTGTTATTGGGAGGCAGAGCTTGTCTGGAAAGGGAGGAAGTTTGGAATTTAACCTGGAGGGATGGTATCAATCTGTTGTGACCTGGGAAGGTGGGGGGGGGGTGGGAAGTGAGGGACATCCACCCTATGGGGTAGGGGTGGGACACCAGAAGCTCTGTACCAAGGAAGGAAGAAGAAACATTGCTACAGTTCAAAACAGTAAACAACTTAATGTCTTTAAACAAGTCAATGATTCAAAACACTGGTACATCCATACCATGGAATACTATTCAGCAACCATAATGAGTATGCTATCAATGCTTGCAACAACTTGGAGGAATTGTTATGCTCAGGCAAACAGTCAATCTCAGAAGATCATTTTTCTGGGGTGAACTATGTATCACCTAATATCCCTATCATTAAAGTTTCAAACTGCAATGCTCCATCATGTAATTATATTTGAAGATAGAATTATTACAAAGATTCCTCAGATAATTCGTGTAGAGTTCTTTCAAGCATGATTAGGGTTCTGATGGCAAATAAACACAGTAGCTTTATTAGTTCTTAGCTGACTTTAATTTGGGGGGTCACATCTGGGGATAATATATAATTTGGTCTCGTTACTTTTGATGGAGAGGACACAGCAGTTTTGTTGTTTAAACCAGCTACCATATGATATTTTGTCACGACAGCCCTAGACAATTACTACAATGGCATATTGCATGATTACTCTGACGTAATATTTTCAAATTGACAAAATTCTAGAGATGGAGGATGTATTAATGGCTGCTGAGGATTAAGAAGGAGCAGGGTCATGTTCAAGGGTGGCGTGAAAGATCCCTGGAATAGAAATATCCTTTATCTTGACTGTGAAGGTCACATACATCTATGTATGAAACAAAACATACATATATTAATAAATGAATGCAGGCACACACACAATGAGTTTGTGTAAAACTGGTGAACTCTAAATAAAGTGCGTAGGTTGTATTAATATCCACTTGCTGGCTGTGATACTGTATTATAATTACAGGAGATGTCACTGTTGGGAAAAGTGAAGAGAGTATAGTGTCCCAGGATTACTTTGTATCACTGCAATTATCTCAAAATAGAATGTGAAAAATTAGGTAAATATAAATCGAGACCTTAAATTGTACCTTCTTGTAAAGATTATTTGAATGTATTTCTGGAAAGTACCTAGGAACACTTTGACATAAATTCAAGCACTGATATAAATTTAAGCTGTGATATCCTTGCAAAAGCTCCTTTTTTCTAACGTATCCTTCATAGGATGTAACTCTTTGTGATTTTAATCAAAGGGTTAATGAGGCATCAAAATGTCTGATTTTATAATAAAAATTTCCCAGGACAAAGCCATGCCCATTTATGAATTATCTTCAGCTAATTTTATGCTATAATAACAGTTGAATAGTTACTACAGATGTTAAATGATATGCAGACACAAAAGTAAACGCTCTACGTTCCTTCCCAGAAGAATTGCCATTTAATTTTTATCCAAACCAAGATCCTGATATTGAAGAGTGCATTACTTTACCTTGTAGTTTCTCTCTCTCTCTTTCTCTCTTTCTCTCCCTCCACACCTCTGTGTTCCTCTCTCTCCTCGAGTATCTCCCTCTTCTGAATTCTGCATAAGGCTTAGAACTTTAAGAAAAAGTTTTAGCTCTAGATTTCCATCTTTTCCTAGCTCTTTTCTTCTGGTAATTCCTCACAAGTATATCATCAACTCAATATCTTCAAGGATTGATTTCCAATGATTCTAATTGTGCCAAGCAAGATCAACCGAATTTGCCTAGTCTGCCATAACTAAACACAAAATTTGATCATCCCCTCACTAGCAATTTTCAGACCACCTAATAAATATGAACTATTATTATTTAGCCCAAAGACGTCCCCCAAAAGTCTCACCTGTTCAGGGGAGAACTTGGAAGTTGATTTGATCATGTGTGTTTTATGATCATCACTGGATTAATTCATGGCTGAAAGAACTGGTAGGTGGTGGAGCCTGGTTGGAGGAGCTTGGACAAAGGAAGAAAGATCTGGAAGTAAGAACTCCTTTCCCTAGCCCCTCCTCCTTCCATCATTCCATGCTCCCTCTTCCCTCTTTCTGGCAGCCACGGGTTGAGCAGCATTCTTTTGCTAGGCTTTCTTGCCAAACCATTTATGCTTTGAAACAAGCTGGCCATGGACTGAACCCCATGGAATCATGAGGTAAAGAAACCTCTCCTCGTGTAAGTAGCAGGTTTCAGATATTGTGTCTCTGTGACGATAAAGCTGAGGAGTACTTGAACCGCATCCTTTAGGCCCACCTCTCCAAGATAACTGCACCAAACCCACATCCGTCCGACACAATCCACTTGTTTTTCTCCATCTACGTGATGAATTCCTACAGACGTTCTGAGTCTGACTGACAACATAAATGATTTGAGAACCACTAGAGTAGAAATCGTTATTGGAAAATCTGTTATCTGCATGAGGAACTCTAGAGCGGCCCTCAAACAAGGTCAGAGACCTCCAAGTTCAGCAGCTGTTAAAGGGAGAACTTAAAAGGTAGCCAGAGGAGTAGCTTTAACAAGCTTCAAACAGATAGTTGAAAGAAATGCGAAGCACGCTGAATGGGTGGGTGAGTGGAGCTTTCGTGGTCAGGAAAAGTGCGGGAAGAAATTCAGGAATCCGCAACTCCAGCAGAGGCAGACTAAAGCCTCCGATCAGACGCCTGTTCCCTCCACCCTGACCCCTCCTGGCTTTGGCTACTGGTCAAACCCTGACCCCTGTAAACCAGTACCCCAGATGTTTGCACTATTTTAGTACAGCCTTTCGTCTCCTCTCAGCCTTTTGTTGCCATGAGAATGTGAATTCAGGCAGACAGGTTTTTTTTTCTTTCTTTCTTTCTTTTTTTTTTTTTTGGTCTTCTTTTTCTTCTAATAATGAGATGACAGCATTTTCCATGCAGGGCATGTGATAAAACCCTCAAAAAATTCTCCCACTGTGAAGTTCCAAGCCACGATTCATTTATAGCCTGAAAATAGCAGCAAAGATATTGCAGACATACAGAGAACAGACATAACACTGTGACATTATTATTACTAATAATTAGGAGAAATGTGATGCCATCTATAGTAACAAGCTTAACGAGCTTCACTCTGCTTTCTTCACGGTTTAGTTCTATTTATTAGGTTATACCTTGAAAGCCTTATAAACAACTAAAAGGCAGATTGCTTATAAAGGACTCAGAGAATTCCAATCATGTTCTCAAATTTTTATACTGCATGTGTATTTCATCAATAGTTATATCGTTACCTTTGAAAAGTAATATCAGTAAACTGTAGTAATTACTAAACTCATTCACTCCGGAGCTGGGTGCACAGGCGAGCAACTTAAATAAGCTAAGACTGCGTGCAGCCGCAGGGTTTAGAGAGATCTGGAATATTCCCTCCCTGTGGCTGGGTTTGGCTCACTTATGTGACTGATGGCGAGGTAGTCAACGAAAACAGAACAATGAAGCCATAGTCTACGCTTTGAATGACACTTACTCTCTTAGCTAGACACCCTTGTGATGTAAGTTTAGTGTGTAATGTTATCTCGGAAGGCAGTCCAGTGTAAATTTCAGGACTGGTAGCTGTCACTTGTCTGGCATATGGCCCTGGAAAATTAGCTTACTTTTCTTTTTCTTATTCTGTAGTCCAAGTTGACCCTGAACTCAATATGTAGCCCAGACTGGAATTGAATTCACGGCAGTTCTGCTGCCTTAGCTTCCCAGGACGCAGGGATTACAGGAGTTTGCCACCACAGTTGGCTTCCGTAGCACTGGAGAATCCAACTCAGGGTCTTGTGCTTGTTAGGCAAGCACTATAACCACTATTTTATTTCTCCGGCCCCTACGTTTGTGTTTTAAAGCATCTTCCTGATGTGCAATACAGACAGAGGATTATATTTTGGAGAGATTCATAATTTCCACTCTACGTGTGTAGTTTTAAATAAGCATCAACGTATTAGTTTGCATGTCTATTACTAATACACCACTACTATTATTTTGACTTAGTATCCTTACTTGAATTTCTTGGGACCAGAATTGTTTCATATTTTGGAGATTTTTTTTAAATGTAAAAGAGTTGTACAGACTTTATTGGTGAAACAAACTTAATCAAAACCTTTAGACTTTTAAATGCTGCAAAATTTGAAATTTTTTGAATGCTGATGTTGATTTCTGATTTTGGGGTAAGAATTACTTATCCAAACTGTACTGCTGTTGATAATAGCAAAATACGTATTTGTAATAATCTCTCAGGCCAGAGTGGAAAACACCTTAATGAATATTCACTTCAGGCAAAATATGACAACTCAATAGAAATTTGCTTAGGCAGTCTGAACAAATACCTTGCTCATATATAGTAATCTCAGTAATTATTGATGAATGAACTGATAAATAAATGAAAGGGTCACAGTTAGAACAAGTCAAGTATTCCTGACACATATCCATCATAGTAATTTATGATCTTTGGTGGAATTGCATAAATCTGAATTTCTTTCAAATCAGGCAAATTCATATTTGAATCGGCTACCCACAGTTTATTAACAAGATGATCTCTGGAAAATTAATCAGTCTTCCTAAGCTTTAGTTTATTTGCCTATAAAGTTACAAAACAACCTATCCAACCTCCACAGGGTTAGTGTGAGTATCAAGCAAGAGTAAACATATAAAGAACTCTATCAAACTCTATCCATGGAGTGGCACCTGATAGTCATGTGATATAAAATATCCAACATTTTTTTAATAGACCAAGTCCTCTTTTTCTCTTTTACTGGTGCAATCATCCATCCAATATTTCTGTACCAAAGTTTGGAACTCATTTTCACATGGAATTTCAGTAGAAGTTCTATCAGGTGATAAACAAATGTATTTGCCTTGCTTTTTTTTCAATTAATATCAAGAGATCCCAGTATCACCAGTATCAAAAAGGCTGCCCTTGAAAATGAGAGTACAGGAATTTGTACAATCACACCAGGAAGGTGTGATTGCAATGAACTTTCTGAGGAAATTGAGGTGGGTCACAAGAGATCTGAAGATGGCTTGAGACCAGGTAAAACAGACCAGCTTAGTGATTTCATTGTAGGTTAGAGAACTCTGCCATTGAGTTACACCCCAAGCCTTTTTTTAAGTTTTATTTTGAGTGAGAATCTCACTAAGTTGCTCAGGCTGGTTTCCAACCTTAAATTTTTCTATCTCAGCCTTCTGAGTATGTGAAACTACAGTCAGGGACCACCACGCCTGGATCAAGTGCCCTGAGGCTGGCCCAAGTAGCTCAAGGAGCACTATGGGAGAGCAAGAACCTAATCTTGTTGTTCAATTACAACCACAAGACACCAGGTCTTAGAATAATGCAACTATTTCTAACAAAAGAAGTACATATTAATATTTTCATGTTGTGAAGTATATTGTGATATGATTGATCTTACATCTTAAGTATTCTCATGCTCCTATTACTCAGACATGCTCGTGCACACACACACACACACACACACACACAGTACACACATACACACATACTACACACCCAAAGCTACCATTAAGGGCTGTTTTGATTTCTAAAATTACACCTTCTGCCACTATGTTTTTTTCCCCTCATCAAATAACTTGGTGCAAAAAAGAATTTGACAGCATCTGAAAAAGAAGAAAAGGTGACATGAATTCATGAAACTCATTTGTATTGTACAAAGATCAAACTGGCAAATGTTCATTTAATGTTTCCAGAGGAGTCTAATTCTACCTTCTACACATTTCTCAATTTGGGGTGGGGGATAATGTGGTTGGAATGGATTTTTCATTTTCCCTTGTGCTCTGTATAGGAAAATTCAAACAAAGTTCAAAGAATATTTTCCTATTGTGTTGATATACTCATAGCTAGCTTTGGTTTTATACCATTACTAAATTAGATGTATATGTTTGTATGTTATATGTACATGCACAAAAGAGGACCAGCTCTCTACTTTCTATTCTATTTCTTTTGCTGTTCTATCCTGGTTTCTGTTCTCTTTCTCCATGCACACATGCACATCCAGATGTAGAAAGAAAAAAATAGATAGATAGATAGATAGATATCAAGCTGATTAGAGTAAGGTTGGTAAGGATTTCTCCAATTTCTAATTTCTCCAAATCCCAAGTCTGGATAAATTTTTAAAATAGACAACTGTTACTCCATTTTACAGAAGAAAACATAAGGACCAATCAGAGTGTCCATGTGATCTGAGTGGGACTAAAGGGACAGCATTCACTGTATCTCATCATGGAAGAAGGGAGAAAGCATTAACAGGAACAGTATGAGTCATTGCCATTCTAAGTAAAGCCAAGATATTAGGCTACAATATATTCCACGGACACGAAGACAAAGCAAAAATACTGTAGTTTCTCTTTGTCACAGGAAGATAAAGCCATCCTGCGTTGCAGTATGAAATGTAATGATGTTGGAAGAGCATACTTCTCATGGTCGTTCTTATCGCCTTGCTGTTTCCATTCTCAAAAGCAATGAATTCAATAAACATTCTTTGACCTGTCTTCGTAAATGAATTAGGGATTTGTAAAACACAGGAGGAGAAAGGGTGAGAGAAGAGGTACATTTGAATTACATCACTAAGGTGAAACCAGGTAAAGCTATCCAGCCTGTTCACATATTTTAATCTTTAACAGAAGCTTAAATACCTTCTCTAAATAACCTTTTCTCATAACCTTGCATCAGGATTAGAGAAAGAAAAAAATGGGATGCAGAGGAGTATAAGAAAGACAAGAGGAGTGAAATGAAAGAGAACAGAAAGAAAACAGTCACATGTTGAAGAACCTGACTTTGTCAGATGCTCGGACTGGTTGCCCTGCTGGATGGGGCCATCTGGGAATCGCTTCCCTTGATCATAAAAGGAAATGATCAGTTGTAGAGCGGAAAGCCCACTGTTTTTGCCTGTGACGCTTCACCGGTAACTACCAGTAACCTGAGAAGTTGCTTCTGATACTTCTTTATCTTATTCTCAGTAATTAACAGGGCTAATTAGTCTCCTTGGGTTTTATCAGGATATTGAAAGTTAGCTACTTACCAAAAATAAATAAGTAAATAAATAAAAGAAAAAAAACTTTTAAAATTTTATCATCCTTTCAGTAGAAACAATTCACAAGATGATTGAAAAACATAATATTTGTGTGTATATACTTTTTTTCTGATATATGTATAGACTTTTTTCTAACTGAACAAATTGATTGTAATGGTCTCAAGTTTTATTATTCTTTAATATCCTCTCTTCTCAATCACTTCTTCTTCACTACACAATAAAGGGACAGTGTTTCTGGCAAACGTGACAAATTCATGTATCAGGAGACTAACCAAAGGAGACCTTGATCTTCTGATTGTTTTTCAGTGGAGTGTGTCATGGCAGGATGCCATCTCTATTTAGCCAGCAGAATTGGGCAGTTGGAAAGAAATTCCTTAGTAGTCAATTGCTATACCAAACCAAAATTTTCAGTCAGGTTATCCATTTAGAAAGTTGAAAATGAGAACAATCTTGAGGAGGGAGGAAAGATCAAGGAAAGAGGGATTTGACTGCTGTCACAAAGAGAAGCTGTCCCAACCAGTGAGACACAAAGGCAGAGGCTTCAGAGTCACATGGTGTCCATTCTAAAACGTGTACATGATTATATTTGCACTTAAATTTGACAGAACACCACTGAAGGTCTTTTTCCTGTACTTGAAAAATGCAGTTTTCCTGTCCTGAGTATTCAGTCAGCCTGGAATACGGGCCCAGATGTAATTTCTGTTGTAGAATGTACCTTTCACCCCAATAGGTCCTTTTCTTTCTTGTTTCTTTAATTTAGTTTGAATCAGGTGTGGAATTTCACAAGAAGCCTTTCCCCGATAGATGCCACAGCTGACGCTCTAAAATCTGTACAGCAATTGTGAGAGCTTGAAAATGTCTCTCCAAAGTTCCACTCCCTCCCAAAGAGGGAAAGAGTTCTCCCAAGAACCTATTTTTTTGACTGATTTCTTATTCTTGTCTCAGAGGATGTTTGAGAACAATGGATCAAAGAAAGAGAATGATTCTCAGTTAAATGTATTAATACAAAAAATAGAAAACATGAAACATTTACTCCGCTTCCACCCCAAACTTCACTAAAAGTGCAATGTAAGAATGAAGATATGCACAATGTGAAGAAATAAAAGCATTAAATTTGAGAATATTTAGGAGATAATAGCCTTTTGGGGATGTTAATTTGATTCATTTTGGAATCTGAAAAGACTATGGGGAAGTAGTAACAGATCCAGCATACCTAGCAGAGATCAAGTGTTCAAGGGAGGAGTCTTTGAGAACACCCCAATTTATGACATGGAACCCTAGGGAAGGCTCAGAAACTCTTGGCTATATTCCAGGGATAATGCCAGCCTCTCCGAGGTAATGCCAGTTGGAATTCCTGCAATGCTAGAATTCACAAGTATAAAAGGTTTGCAACTGTTGTAGGTAAATAAAGAACGCACATGGAATTGAATGCCAGAACCAAATGTGATAATGTTGCAGATCTCAATGATATGTCCAAACAGGTGCAAGTGGAGCTGTGATTAGGAACATCAACCAGTGGGCTGCACAGCTGGGACGCCAAGATCCCCGGCACCAGTGTGGGACATCGACAACGTTCTACACCTGTCAGTCACTGATACTTGAAGCCACATTCCCGGATTTTCACTGATAGACAGAACTTTTGGGGACGCCTGGGGATTTTGTTCCTGTGTGGCCTTGTGCCATAACCTTAATTTGTGAATACTTTCTGGTGACTGAGTGAAATTCATAAAAGAAGTAGGCCATGGGACGAGGAGCATAGTTCAGTGGTTAGAGCACCTGCCTAGCATGTGTAAGCGGCCTGGGTTCTCTCTTCAAGCACAGCATAAAAATTAACAGGGTGCAATGGCATGTGATTTTAATTCCAGTATTCTGGAGGGTGAGACAGGAGGACTGTGGTGAGTTTGAGACCAGCGTGGGCTACCTTAGTGAATTCAAGACCACCCTGGACTACAGCAAAACCTGGTCTCAAAAACAAACTAAACAACAACAACAACAACAAAAGCTGTCTTAGTTACTTTTTCGTTGCTGTGACTCAATAACTGACACCCACAAACTCAGGAAGGAAAGGTTTATTTTGGCTCACAGTGTCGAAGGTCACAGTACATTCAGGGGTGGCCGGCAACAATTGAAGTACATGGCAGAGAGAGAGGTGGAGGCAGCTTCCCTGGACAAACAGGAAGACAAGCTGAGGCTAGTTGAGACTAGTCCCCGTCCTCCAGGAAGGCAGGTGCAGCTTATAGATCCTTCCAGGTCTCCGCCCAGTAACCAGTCCCTCCTGCATCCAGGTGTGGCCACTACACACCATTAATCCTAACTTAACTGCAACCCACCCCTCCCGACCAGACCCCAAACCACCAACATCGTATGGTTCCATTAAAATACATGAGACCTTTGAGGGACACTCCAGATCCTAACCACAACAAAAGCCAAACCAAAAAAAAAAAAAAAAAAAAAATAGCATATTATGTACTCTTGCAGCTACCAATCACTGTTTTCCAACTAGAGATGTGGAGGAAACAGTCAACCAGTAGGAAATCATATAAGATTGTAATGATCTAAAACCGGGTCCCACTATTTATTAGCTCACTTATCATGTGTTAAATGTAAGAAATGGGAACCAGATTAAATGCTGAGAATAGAGGAATAAGTAGAAAACCTGCCACTGCGGTGCTCCCATTCCTATGGTGAGGACATACAGAATCGTGACCAAATATGAGTGTCCTTACGATTTTAAGCAGGAGGATGGATTTTTTATGATGCTGTGTATGTCTATATGGGAAAATATTGTACGAAGAGGCATAGGGACAAGAAATGAGCACTTTGCTCATCTCTGTGCATTTTTAGACCCAAAAGAGAATTGCGCACCTGTGACAGCATACTAATTTTACAGTTGGAATTGTCTGAGCCTGATAGGCTGGCCCAGAGCTTCTGAAGGCATGTAGGGGTGACAGTGGTAAACAAGTGACGATTTATTCAAAATGGTTATGGTATTTTAAAAAGACAGCAAAGTTTTGCTGAAAAAGGAGAGATAATTGAACTGAGGAAACCAGTGGCAAGAGGCACAGAACCAGAGCGTGTGGGGATGGGCTTTATCGTTACACTTTGGGTTTCAGCAGAGAACTGTGGTACGGGTAGTCCTCTAAACTATGTGCTTTTGTGGTTCTGTAATTTTCCATGAACCCATTTCATAGCTGGCTGTGCCTTTAAATTGTGTATTTGCTGTATAGTTTAGAAAGTTTCTGCAAGTCCAAATGGCCTTCTGTTAATCTTGGAGAAAACTGTATTCAGTAAATTCCCAGAGTTGCTAAACTACCTTGTCTTGCGCTTCTCAGTCTTCCTGTTTGCTTGACAGAGAATTCTTGGCATCAAACTTGACGCCTCAAAGCCTAATCACCCCTTAACTCCTTTTTCTAAAACTGCTAAAAGTCACTGTATTTGTCCCCAAAGATGATAACTAGGTGTCAGATTGTGATTGGCCACTTGATAACAGTGGGGCCTACCCCAGTGAGACAAAAAATCCAAATTCAATAGGTCACCTAGTGTCTGTGTTTATGAAATTGTAATTGGTTATTATATACTGATGAATAATTCTTCCTCTGTTGCCCTCAAACATTTTGCTAAGCTTGCTTACTACTGCTGTCTAGAAACTCACTCAGGAGTCCTGGGACAGCTCGGCTGGAGTCCATCATCTCAGTCATAATAAAACAACCTTCCTTTGCCCAAACTGGCAGTTGGTAGTCTCTTGATTTTGACCTATAACATGGAGGTGACCAAGTTTCCTTAATCTTTGGCTCCTTACTACAAGCAACCAACTTAATGTGGCCTAGAAATTATCAAACCTACAAGTTCTATCATCCAATTTATTTCTTGTTCTTAACCGAGTGGTTTCTGTACTTGCCCAGTTCTCAATCTCAGCAGTTAAATTCTTCCTTCGCTTATTTTAATCCTAATCCACAAGAGTCTAGTCAATTTGCTACCTCTCTATTTCTGTCTCTAGTACCCCAACACTCATATAAATTGTATCATTTATTCCTTGTTATGTCGTAGTCTTCAATTTGGTAAAGTCAAAAGAAAAGTAGTTATCCTGCTTCCTGGGGTGTTGACTGAGCATCCTCAAATGTCAACGGTAGCTAAGACTTCAGGCAGAACTGGAACATCCAAGAAGGACTTGGTTACTCTGAGAGCCTCTTCTTGTGTTCTCATGTAATAGTCTGGCTTGGACTTCCTCAGAACCTGGAAATAGGCTCCAAGAGAGATGAGGTTTGCATTGCCTGGGTCCTCAACACATGGGTTTGGAATCTTCTTGCTTTCTGTTGCTGAAAGAAAAATGAGAAGCTGTAGTCTTGCATTGAAGGAGTGATATTTCTTGTTGCCAGCCATCTGGAGACTTTCTACTAAACACAGGCTTTCTAAAAAGAACTGCTCTTAAGAATCTCTAATGGTGTATGCCCAACTGAATTTATATTTCTTTTCTCAGACTTTATCCAAGGTTATTTTTTTTTCACATCATGTTAATTCTCTAGAAAGCTCCATAATGAGGCAGTTTGTAACAAGATATATTACTTTTCTCGGAGGTCTCAAAGATGAAATTTCAAAATGAAGCTGTTAGCAGGGACTGTTACCCTTGAGGGCTTTGAGTGGACTGTGTTCGATTGTTGTCATTCATGGTTGGAACTTCTTGACGTGATGTATCACTTCATTCTCTGCCCATGTCTTCACCTGGCTTCCTCCTTTTTGTCTCTGGATCCAACTGCCCTGTTTCTTTTAACTATACCAGTAATGTTGGGTTACAGTTCACCTTAATGACTTTACCTTAATGTTATTACATTTACAAACATACCTTCTAAGTCAAGTCACATTCTGAGATACTGGGAGGTAGAACTCAACAAATATTTTTGCATCATCCAACTCACCACATGTATCACCATAACTGGCATTAAGATGTAACTGAAAAATCCTTCAACAAATACTTCGACTAAGTTCAAATTTTAATTTTTTCTTTTCTTTTGAGTTACTTTTGAGAAGTGAAATGGTAGGATCTCATTTTAAATCTCAAACCTCCTAGATCAGTGTGAAACAAATTAAAGTCATTAGATATCGTTGGTTCTGATTAAGGGATTTGTGAGTTTATATATAAAAATAAGATCATCCAAACCATGGCTGCATAAACACATACATTTACACAAATATATCCTATGGAATTGAAATTGCCCAAGCTATTACTGTTCCATAGCTTTAAGATCAAAAGGTCACTGTGGATCCTAAAATTGCAGCTATTGCCTGGTGTCCCACATTGACCCAAAATATGTTCTGTCACCATTTTATGACTTTTCCCCCAATGATATTAAGATATAATTTGTTCTAAGGTAATATTGTATGTATATAGTAGAAAATATGGTGTTTTAAGCTATGAATACATTAAAAATGATTAAATCAACATCGTTACCATATCCCTCATTATGGCAATATTTTAATTGCAGATTAGAATGTCATTACTGCACTAAGGGATTACATAATGCATTAACATTTTTGTACATTATTTTCTCCCTTTGTTTTGGTAATGGTATATACTTGAGAAATTTTGTAGAACAAAAAATAATGTGTGCAAAATAAAAGCAATCACACACAATTCAACCACCTAAATGCCACCTATCTTAACTTTTGGAAAAGGTTCGTCCTGGTTTTCGATCATGTAATATAGTGAATAGTGTCTTGTTGAAATTTGATTTCCATCATAATGGTAGAAAGGGGTAGGGCCGTTAAGAGGTAATTAGGCCATGAAATCTCTGCTGTTATCTCCAGAGCATGCTACTCATAAAATGATAAAATCATCCCTATTCCCTGTCCCTTTATCTTCCCCCATTAGCTCTCATGATCTTTTGCAGTATGTTGCCTTATGGTGGTCTTCATGTGGACACAAAGTACTAGCCAGGTGTAGCTTCTTGATCTTAGACTACCCAGCCCCGAGAACTGTGAGACAAATAAACTTCTGTTGTGTGTAATTTACCTAGACTGCGGTATCTGTTACAGCAGGAGAAAGCGGATGGAGATATACAGTGTTTTCATTTTTATTTTTGTATAATAAATACATAATATTTAAATAGTGAATAGTTGAAATTTTTGTAATAAATTTAGTCAAGCACAGTAAACTACAGCCTGTAGACCAAATACGACCTATTGTCTAACTTTGCAAATGGAATTTCCTTGGCACACAACCACACTCATTCTCACGTGTTGCCGTTTGTGCAGGAAGTTTCATCATGTACCAAACACCATATTACTCTGCTGATTACTCAATCTGGTGACATGTAGCATATAAAACAAGTTAAGCATATCAACTTGATTTTCCACAGATAGACAGTGATGAGTAGTAGACACTTAAAGCTTACAGTGAACTGATCCTCTAAGGCTTAGAAATGTTGCCAAAGAAGATGGGGTCTAATCAGATATGGCCTCAGTTTTCACCAAAACTGAAGGTCACTGAAAGTATTTCACTCCAGGATTTGATGTCCTAGGTGCTACTTGGGAAGCTGGTCTAAAGTGTTGCCAGACTTTCTTCTTTAGCAGGGACTAGGACAGAGTCCGAGCCATTCCATCCAAATCATCCTTATTTCAGTGTGCTCAATTGCTAGCACACATTACAGTGATTCTGAGAACTACAAACCAGACAAAAGTTGACTTCCCAAGGCCATTTGGGGGCCTGTCCTTTGCATTTGTGCTGAACTGGCTGAATTCAATAGCAGTGACAAAGACTGGAGGTTCGGAGCCTAAATGATTCACTATCTGGTCCTTTCATGGAACGTTTGTCAACTTTCAAACTAAAACCTGTTTCTTCACTTAACTCATTACAAACAGCTCCAAATGTTACTTGGTAATTGGCAAGTTTCACAGGATATTTCATACACGGAGACACATCTCAGTTTATTGTCTATGTAATATATCTGCAGCTATGGAGAAAGAGGGGTGTGATACCGACATTCTAGAGACAGGAAGTATCTCTTGGAGACATTGATAGGACCGTACTAACAACACACTTAGGTAAGAATTTTTATCTTACTCTTACAGATGAGAAAGCTGTGTCCCACAGTGGTCAAATAATTTGCATGTGCTTATATTCCTCTGTATTTAGACCTACTTCCAGGTTAATATTATTTCAAGAAGACAGCAGTGAACAAGACCATGTCACACACACGTTTCTCCATTCTTGGATAATTTCTATCAGATATATCTTCAAAAGTAAAATGAGAATGTCATATTTCTTAATCCATTTTGTCAAGTTCTTCCACCCTATTTGAGAGTTAGGTGGGATAATATCCCAATTTCTTTGCCTTTTGGTAGGCTAACGATTAGGCACATTCTAGTCTTTTCGGTCTCTTGGAGCTCCCCCAGGAAATACAAATGTTCATTTCCAGTTTGCACCTATTTGATATCTTCTGTTCATTTCTTTCTCTGTTTTACTTTCCAGCTCTAAGCGTTTTCTCAGATCACATCCAACATTAAATATTTGACCTCCAGTCAGTGTCTCAGTTTCTTCTTTGTCAGACCACCCAACCAAGACAGAAGCTACCAATGAAGTTGGACAAGAGCACCCCAACACTCCCAGGGGGCCGAGGCCCTTTATTCCTGGCTGTCTCTCCTCCACTGCTTCTGTTCTCTGTTGAGACCACGGTTGGTTCTTTGCTTTTTGATGACCACAGAATTCAGCAGAGTTTGGCAATGGCCTGGCATCCAATTTATGCTTGCTAAAATAATGCTAATATTACCTGCAGAGGTAATTATTGTGAGGTGTGATTTATTGAGCAATTACCTCTTTAGTACCTTATTTATATTAATCTGCTTAATTGTCTCATAAGCTCTGTTGTTATTATTTTGAAAATGAGAAAGCTGGGGTTTGGTTTGAAATTGGTGGTGCACTGACCTGCTGGCTCAAGCCACAACGTAGCCGCTGTACTCTGCTGGAATTTCAGTGACCTAGCACAAGTTTAAGTCATTGAGGAGACTGAGCCAGAAAGTTTGCCACAGTGTTTGTTTTCTTCTCATCAATCAGAGAGTATTTGGGATAATTTGTACTAATAGCTTCGCACAATAAGGAAGTGATACCTCATCCATTCATAATTGATCTTATGCTCTGAGAGTTGCCCTAGGAGATCATGAAAAAGTACACCTCTCTGTCTACTGTATGCCACTTTCAGAAGGTCGCTGTGTGGTCTGATACCTGCCGTGAGGGTAGGGAATCTAAGGAGTCAAAGAAAAGTAGACTAAATTCTTGTTACTTAGTCCTGACACGACTGTCAAAGAGCTCTTTGAGATTACATGACCTACTTGGGGTTTCCTATCTTTGAAAATTAAGGGAATTAAAGAAACTTGTCCTCCACAACTGGTTATGAATCTGTAAATCCAAAACCATTTCTCACCATGAGGCATGAGGAGAATCATTTTTCCATGCCACTTCCCAGGCCATTGGAAAAGTGTGCGGGTTTTTCTTCTCCTTCCTGGTACTATAATCTTCTTGATATGCTTCCTGTAATTGTCAATCCACAACTTTCTAGAACTCTATTATTTAAAATCTAATGGTCTAACTATATCAAATGGCTGTGGCTCCCTGATGACATATGCAAATGTATATATATCTTTTTATAGTTTTATTTAAAAACCCGGCCTTGTTATTTCCATAAACTTTCTTTCCTAAGCATGATTACAGTCAAAGACTCATTCTAAATCCTTACCCTTCATTTAGTGCTTACTGATACCTTGAATGCAGTAAAAATCAAAACACCTGCTGAGAATTTCCTTTAGCAACTTTAGAAGGCCTTTTCCTGATTGTACGCCAAATGTTCATGCCCTTTTATTTAATTCAGAAAATGCCATTGCTGTGAGCTCTTTTCTCACTGTAATACAACCTTAAAAAAACCACACAAACATTTAAAGGTAAGAGTGATGACATGACATGGCTTAAAGTTTCTGAGCATTGATATGACATGAGGATCAAGGTGATAATTTCAGTAGATCAGAAATTGAATCTGAGCTCTAATATTTACAGGTCGTGTGCCCCTACATACACTCTGAATGAGGAGATCTGCAGTTCCAAAGTTAGGATAGAAATTGCTAGTGTAGGGAAATGTCTTCAAGGATTAAATTGGACGTAGATTCTATGTATTTAGTACTTAGCACCACGCATAGTGAATGATTACATGTGCAGTGCATAATTAATGAGTGCATAAATGGCATACATTATCATTATTATTACTAATTCTGTAAATTGCTGAATATAATTGTACAGATTGACTTTTGGTCTTCAATTGCTGCTTTAGCAGCTGAAAGTACGTTAAAAATTGTCTTGCCAGAAACAAAGATGGCATACTTCTAGAATCCATAATGACAGTGCATATTTCAGATTAGCTCTGATTGAAAGAAAATAAATATATACATGTATATATATATATATATATACATGTATATATTTATTATTTATTTATTATATATATACATACACACAGAATAAAGATATAAAGTTAGTAACTCATGTTCTCATAGAGTCCTCATGCTGTCTTCTGAGGTTCAAGAAATGAAATTAGCTTGTGAAGAAAAGTTTTTATTATTATTGTTCATTCTGAATTGGACTGCGGAAGGAGGAAGAGGACTTAAGGCAAGAGGGGATGTGTGAGAGAAGGCTTGCAGGCTACAGATGCACAGCAGAGCAGCAGCTACGCTGTCATGCACCTTGCTCTGCTCTGAACACAGCGAGATCATTGTAGACATTTGCTAACCACCTGCACGTACTCACAGAGCACATCTTATTTGACACAGGAAGAAAAACTAGAAAAATCTCTCCAGAGCTCAGAGACATGGATGGCTTCACCGCAGACTTCAGGGATGAAATGAAAATTTCAATTTTTGGTGAGTGACTTGTTTGTTCAGCCTCAAAAAGTCCATTTTTCCTCCTGACTGATTCTATTTTCAGATAGAATCATCACATGTCTGAATGCAATTGCCTAAATTGAGTATATGTGACTCACAGATGTGTTCACACAGTGTTCTTTCAACTCCAGAGACCAAGCCACTGATTTCATCATCATTGTAGGAACTTGGTAGCCTCCACCAAATATCCAGAACTCATTTTTTTCTCATTAAGAGATAAAATTACAGAGCACCTGGGCCACTGAAACATAGGACTGGGGAAAAGATGCGAACACACAAAGTCAGGGACTCGTAAATAATGGTTTCTCATTTTCACCAATCTGAACCATCCCCTTTCACGTCTTTGCTTAAACCTATTCTGCAAACTTCTGCCAGCCTCATTTTCCCAAAGCACAGTTCAGATATCGTATGACACAGGCCCAAAGCCATCTCTAACGTTTTATATCTTCAAGAAGAGATTTGGGAAGGCAGCATTAGAGCCATTTCTGTAGGAATGGATAGATCTCCGTGTGAGGGGACCATAGTGAAGGTAATTCAGTGGGTACAAGAATGGAACTCTGTGCTGCTCAAATATAGTTATCCTCCAGCAAAGCCCTCTAGTGCTGCAAAGATAACAGATTTCTTTTTGGAGGAGTTTCCATTAGATCAGAGTAGAGATGAAAGGTGGAACTAGATGTACGAAAGAGTTGAATGAGAGAAAGATGGAGAGATATATATAAAAGGGGTAGTAAGAAAGAGAACTCAAGAGTTTCAGGTGAGGAAAAAGTCTCCAATTGCATGGCTGTTCGTTGCTTTACATTGTCCTCTGATCTTTGCAGGTGAGGAAAGTAGAAACTCAGCTTCCTGTTACAAGGCAAGGCATCCTCTGAATTATTATCTTCTGTGTTTTCTAGTCAACCTTCATAGCTGCTACAAAGAGCGAAGGGAAAATGTGAACATAATGCAAGAAATTATCTGGCTATATGTGAATTTCTACCAAGTATCAGGGTTCTTCAGGAGGCTGTCAAATCACTGATCAGAACACTCCAATCCTAATATTTTCTAAGATCTGCTCATATAAACTCTGATCAGCACCTACTTGTATGTCCCTCTGTCTAGTGACTTAGTTCATTCCACTTTGCATCTATAGTTCTCTCGTTTGTTTTGCAGCATCCACATGGGACTCTTGTGTATCACTGTCCTAGGCAACCTCAACCTTACTCCAAGTTTAACTTTGAGCCTAAGGTCATTGTTCATGACTCGAGAATGGTAATCACTTGAGAGGCAGTTGCAAAGCTAGCAAGCCAAAAACAATAGACAGGGTTCTCCAAATTTGTCATTTTTTTTCCCTAGAGATCAGAGGAATATGTAACAACACACCATTACCTGTCCCTCGAGGATTTGAAGAGACAGAGAAATGCAGCCCTCTTCCCCCACCCCGAACAATACAGGACGGATAACAGTTGCTGGAAAACAATTTTTATCCCATGAAGTGGTTTAATCAGAGTTGACATCTATAGCAAAGCTACTGGAGATTAATGATATATTGCCTATTTACGCAACTTCCAAAATTTGTGGGCTTTTTTTAAAAAAAAGGATAAATGAAATTTAAGTTTTTTTCAAGTCTTTTATTTGGTAACAAGAGCCCTTCCATCCTTTAGTTCTCATCACTGGAGATCTATTTTTTGAGCTTTATAGGACTAGCTTTTTCTCTTCGTTCACTTCTCATTTTAGATAAGTCTCCTTAAAAATTATTTCCAAATCACACTGGCAGAATTACTCCCCTGGCCACTCTTCACCATTCTTACTCACTCACTATCTGTTACCTCCACTATTTTAAATTACCTTGTTTATTCCTTTGTCTACATATTTATGATTTATCTTCCTTTAATATCATGGAAGCTCATTGTGAAGCTTGGAACCTATCTCTTCTGACCTTATAAACAGCTAAGAGTCAAAATGAAATTGATGGTTTTTCTTGGACTCTTCATTGACATTTCAGGGGAAATAGCAGCCCAAATCTGGAAAGATGAGCACATCCAGACAATCGGAGCTGAGATTCACTTTCCTGGAGCAGAGGCTGCTGACACTCTAACCCAGCCAGGATGCTGAATAAGTGAGATGATAAGTTTAGTGTTATGTGTTTTAGGAAACAAAAGAAGTACTTGTGCCTCATGTTACTAGGGGAAAAAACCTAATAAACACTGGAACACCTAGCAAATGATAGAAAAACAAAACAAAGCCTATTCTTTAAAAAATAAAATTGATGAATCCTTAAACAGAAGAATCACGAAAAAAGGGAGGTACAAATTGCCAAACCCTACTAAGATGGGATTCCTCACTTCCAATTCCACTGTCATTAAAATTAGAAGGGAATAATGTTACAAATCTATGCCCATGCATATGATAAATTAATGAGAGGATAAATTCCTTGAAAAATGTCCACTGTAAAAACTAAGGCTATAAAAATAGTTCCGGTAAGTCTTGTAGTAGTTTTATACGTTTGCTATCATGAATTATCACAAAAATGGTGGCCAATACCCACAGAAAGAAACTCATTCTATTTGATTGGTGATGTCCAGGAACCCAAAGCCAAGATGTGCCCAGGGTAACGTGTCCTCTAAAGACTCTAGGGTAAAGCTCTTTCTTGCTCTTTTCAGTTAGTGATGACTGATGGGTTTCCTTAGCTTATAAACATCATTTCTGCCTCTACTTGGGCCTCCATGCTACCTGTATGGGTTCTGGGTATCCTCTTCTTAAATATATGCTCTCATGAGTTTTAAGATCTTTTTTAATTCATGGGTTCTCATCTTGTTCTTTAGATCAATTACTTGTGCAAAGCTTCAAATTAAGTTACATACTGAGGTTTGGGCAGAAATGGATTTTGGAGAGCAATATGCAATCTCAGTTACACTTGGTTTACTGAAAGAATTGAAGGAGTCAGTGACAACTTTCCACAAGGAAAGCACCAAATCCAGTGGTTTTTAAATTCTGAGTTGTTGTAGTAACCATTTAAGGGCACAATTAAGCCAATTCTCTGTATTTTTCCCAGAAAACATAGATCAGAGAGATTATTTCCTAAATCATCTTGTGAAGCTAGTATTACTTTAGAACTAAAACCAGGCAAAAAATACAAAACAAAAAGAAAGAAAATTGCAGACAAATAGTCCTCATAAACGTATCTGCAAATGTTAACACAATATGAAGTCAAACTTAACAGTCCATAAAATTAATTATGGACCACAATCAAACAGAATTTATTTCTAGTGTGTAACCCTCGTTAAACACTGAAAAACTAATCAATGTAATCCACCAAATCAGCAGGCCGAAGCAAAAAGTCACGATCAATTAAATCAGAAAATGACAAAATCCAACATGAATTAATGTTAGACTCTTGGCAACGGTAAGATCTTCCCCAAGTTCTGAAAAAATTATAATCAAATTTCAAATTTAAATTTTCAAATCAATAGCTTTTGTAATAGGATTACAAAAATGAGGCAGGTAGATGCTAATGTAACAGGATAAACACTATTAAAAATTAAAGAGAGGAGAAAGGAACTTGAATTTGACATGATATTTATGCACACAAGACTCTCAAGTTCAATGTGACTACCGTGTGTTGCATATATAAACTAATAAAAATGGGGTAAAAGAGCTAAATAAATGGACAAATGTTCTGTCAGTGGGTTAAAAAAATAAATAGTGCTAAAATGTCAGTGCTTTCAAATTTGATCTATATATTTAATATACCTTAGAACTCCAGAAAACTATTTTTATAGAGTGAATAACTAATTCTAAAATTAAATGGAAAGATGAGAAAACCTAGACTTGGCATCAAAACACTAAAGAAAACAGATATCAGACTTATCACTGCCACCAAAACTTTGTACATGAAATTAACATTTTGCTAGTAGAAATGCTATATAGAATTAAAATCAGAATATTGAGCTGAGAATAAGAATTCCATTTGTAGGCATTTATAGATATTATGCCTTCCAAGATAAGATCATAACTTTCTACTCCTGAAAGGTAGGCTATGCATAGAACTTTACTCCAAATAGTATGAAAATTAGAAGAAAATAACTTTGCAATGTGGAAACAAGTAAATCAAGTTTATTATGAACCATAATACATTATGTTGATAGAGATTACTTGACGTGATGTGCTGAAAATGGCCTGTGATTTTTTTTCTTATAACCCGTAATCCCAAATTACAAGAAGAACATTAGAAAAATCCCATTGGAAACACATTTTATAGAACACCTGAGCATCAATATTCCAAGATGTTAAGGTTATTAAAAAAAGAACAAGAAAAGCTAGAGAGACTATCAGAACAAGAGCAACCTAGAAAGAAAAAATAGCAAACAAACAAACAAAAAACAGTACTCATGGTTTTGATGGAATCTTAGAAGAAAAATCCAAAAGTAAAAAACTAAAAATATCTTCACAAACTAGATTTTGCTTATTAAGAATGTATCAGTATCTCTTCACTATGACAAACATGTATATTTTGGTAAACTTGTATTAGTTATCAACTACCAGTAACAAAGGATATAGCATATATGACAACTCTCTGTATTATTGTCATTTTAAAGCTGTCCTAATATAAAACTTTATTTTTTAATTATTAAACTCGGGGCTGGGGTGGCAGCTCAGTGGTAGAGTGCTTCTAACACATGCCCATCCCCGGATTTCATTCCCAGTACCATTAAATAAATAAATAAAAAGCAACTTTAGTAGTGTTTTCTTTTTGAGACTTTGAACGGGCATAGAAATCTTAAGGCTTAAAAAGTCCTCCAAAAATAAGTAAAAGAAGCAATAGAAAGATTGGATATATTAGTGCCAAGCAAGCAAATATGATTTTCACTTTCCATTGAGTATTTCACACTCTGCTAAAACCTTTCCTAATTTTTTTCATGTATGTTCACTCTTTTCTGCTTCTGTGTCTTTATCCATGTAGTTTTATGGATCTAGTATAACTTTCTCCTTTAACAGTGGAAAGCACAATCTTACTAATCTCTTAATGTCAAACCGAAAGACTTCATTGCCTACTACTGATTTGTTCTTGGTAGTATTCATATGAAATAATTTTTCGCATCATTTATACTAACTTAATTGTTTTTGCTGTGCTGGGGATCAGACCCTGGGGCTGACACATGCTAGGCAGGTTCTGTTCCACTGAGGTATAACCTGAGCCTGAAAAGAATAATTTCCTTCTGTTTTTGCAGCCAAGGCTGACTCGTAATTGTATCCTATTGCAGGTCCTTGCACAAAGCGAAAGGTTTCTCACATGGTGGTTACTTGATAAAATAACTGTTCAATTTATAAAAGAAGAAAACTACACTTTGATTTCATTCCATAATAGAGATATTCTCAATTGTGTCTTAATTTCTAACCACATATGATAGATAGACCCTGTGAGATTAATTTTACATGAACAAGGCAATTGATGTCAAAGGAGAAAAAAATCAACATGGACTTCACTTCTGATTTTGACGCATGTATTTTCTTGGGCCTCTGGGCATGAAAGCCTCCCCTCTAGGCTTTGATGAATCACTTCACCCCTAATGAAGATCTTCCTCAAACTCTTCTTGTTCACACATCCAGCTTCCCTTGAAAGATCTGAGCAAATGTCAATTGCTTTCTGTTCCAGTTCATCACTCAAGATGCCTGGCAGCATCCATTTTAATGAACGCCACCAGAGCGCCTGGTCCCTGCAATGCAGCTCCCTTCCTTTCTTGGCTCCTGGCCCACGTGAACAGTACTTTGATGATGTGAGTACAACAGTCTGTTGAACAGATGTAATCACAAGCTACCCTCCATTTACCAGTCAATCAATTTAGCTGACACCGTGTCCTGTCGGCTAGGTGTTTATGTTCTTGTAACTGTTCCTGACTGCCTGAAACAGTCTTAATCAGACTGATCTGTTTTTCTCAACACATGCACTGGTTATGACCCTTGTTCCATCGTACAAAGTTTTTTTAAAGACATTCTTCACTAGAATTTGTCTGGGTGGTAAGAAATTTAAGCTCAAGGATGTGTGAAAAACTCTGTTTTCTGTGGCTGCAAAAATTTGGTGGGACTCTGTAGAATTCAAATTGGTTGGTGAAACGGAAGAGTTGTATTAGGAGAGGACAGGCGTTAGCTAAGTTCATTATTACAGTCCTCTCAGGGTTCCATTGAACTCAAGGGTCACCTCTCTTATACAAGTGGCTTCCCTTTGGGTGTCCATTGAGGTAATTCTCACTGATATTCAAGAACAGCTATACAGTTAGCGAGGTTCAGTGTAAAATAAACTTGCTGAGTCTCCTGCTCAAGCTAATAAAGAAATTCAAGTAGGGGATAATACCACTTGAAATGTGGTTCCATAAAAAAAGTATACATTTAACAACATAGCTGCTTAGCACAGGACAGCCCCTTACCAGGCTCATCTGTAGAAGTCTCCAGACAGAAAGCCACGTGGCCGACCCGGTTTCCAGGTCCTCTTCTGACTAGCAGAAGCTTTGTTTCCCTTCCTGCCCCTTCTATATTTTCCTCAGTTAAGTGCCCCTTTCACAACTTAAGTCATTTCATCTGCAACTTATTCTTGAAGCTTATAGAGACGCCTATTCAGCACTTCTGAGCCAGAAATTGCCCTCCACTCTGGATAATTCTTCCTGCCTTCTCTCCAAAGAGCAGTCTGCCTTCCTCCTGGATCACCCAGAGCTTTGTCTTTTTAAACTTTAGATTATAGGGTCTGGAGCAATAGTACAGTGGTTAGAGCACTTCCCTAACAAGCACGAGACCCTGAGTTCAGTTACCCAGCATCACATAAGGCAGGCGTGGTCATGCACACCTGTAATCCCAGCACTTAGGAGGCTCTGGCAGGAGGACTGCTGTGAGTTTGAGATCTGTCTGGGCTATCTAGTGAGTTTAGGGCCAGCCTGGGCGATAGGGTGAGACACACAAAGCTTTAGATTGTGAAAACAAAACCTTTCCTGAATCTTAAGTCAGTGACATTCTCCTAGGACTTTATCGCTTAAAGAGAGGTCTGGCAGAAAGGGCCATCACCTAGACACTTGTTTGAAAAAGTGACTCTTGTGTCACAAACAGACACACCACATCAGAATCAGCACCATTATAAAATCTTTACTCTTAGATTTGATGTATTGATAATTTTTTCTCAAAAGAGAGGACAGGGAAAGAGTAAAGCTAATAAGTTCTAATTTGCTGTATCTTTATGCTAATAAAATTAATTATCCTGTCTGAAATTTGTAATTAACAACAGAACTGAGAAGCTTCGTGTATTAAACAGAGTTACAAACATTAATTCTTAGAAAGTCCATGAAGGTAACCTAACTAAAGGAGGCTGGCTGGGTGATGATATGCTTAGGGTCTGAAATGTTCCCCAAACTCCTCATACATTCCAACAGCGATTGGATTGCAGGGTAACTGCATTAGTAAAATAATCCACTTACTTAACTTGCTGTTAAGAAGTGGGGCCTGGGTGTGAAGGGTGGCTCGCTGAGAGTGTTCTTGGAAGGGTATATTCTTGTCCCAGTTTCTCCCTTAGTCTTTCTCCTTCCCCTTGTGAAGCCTTGAGCAGCTGGGTTGTGCCAGATGTTTTCACCATGCTGCTGTTGCCAGTCAACCTTGAGTGGACTGAGACCTCTGGAATGTGCACTAAAATAAACCTTTCCTCCCTTAACAAGCGGGTATTGGGAATGCTATTTCAGCAACAAGAAAGTGACTAAGACAGCGAACGTTATTGGGAAGGCTTGGGCTATGGTAAACCAGGAAAAATATTCTCTTATTCACTTGTTGCAATAAAGCAGCATAAACTCAGAGATCTGGATATGACCCAAGAGAAGACTGAATTCATCTTTGCTTAAAATCTTTAGCAACTACTATAAAATTTCTCAAACATTTTGTTAGCAAAATAAAGAACTTTGTAAGATATAATTAAAATATAATAATTCATGTAGAGCTTTGTAATGGGGTTGGGGACAGCATCTGGAAGGCAATATATTACAAAGGGTTGAAGTCTTAACCATTTTGATCTTATATAGATTAAGTGGCTTCCTCTGTTTGATTTTACTCATTCATAAAACATAACCACAGTATCGCCATGAATTAGAAGAAGCATTATGGATGCAAAGAGGTCGGAGTTTCTCAGATAATCATTAGTAAATTATTGACGGAGTCTTTTGCAATCAGTTCTCCCCATTGTCTACACTTCCTGTAGAGTAACTTTATACTTTATCCCCACGAGAAGTACAGGCTGGTTTCCACCTCTTCACATCTGGTTTGGCCCAGTGTTTCGCTAAGGGTAGTAGGATTCATAGAAACGGTACTGTCCTGAGCCTTAATTCTTCCTGTTTAGGAGGCTTGTCTTGCTGCCAGGAAAACAGGCTAGGTATAAGACACAGGTGCAGCTATAATCCCTCCTCGCTGGGGCCATCTGGGCCATCTGTCCCTGTGAGGAGGCAGCCGATCACGCAGACCCATGAGCGAGCCCAGCCGACGGCCAATTAACTGCCCAGCTCCACTCCATCCACTCCGATAGTCTGAAGAATTATGTACTTTCAAAAATTAAACTTATTTAGGTTTTGGAAAGCTTCTTGAGCTTGTAGATTGATAACTTTGCAGCATTTTAGGCAACATCTTGATTATTTAGTTGCTAATTACTGCATTTTTGGTCTTTCTGGATTTATTTTAGAGAGATTACCTGTATTTAGAGCAGTGGTTTATTCCACATTTTCTATGACAGCTTGTTCTTTCTGACAGTTATATTCTTCTATTTCTCAACTTTGATATTTTTCTCCCTTCTGTGAGTTCTTAAATACTGCTTTCTGCTAAATGTCTCTTTCTATCCATCCAATACTTTGTAGACCTACGGGGACTTCATTTCTTCTCAATTTCACAATGACCATTTTATTTTATTTTACATATTCCAAATTTTAGCTGAAGTTCTTCAAACTGTCAATTATTTATAAACTCTATTTGAAGGCTGGGTAAGTAGCTCAGTGCTGTGTCTTATGTAATATGTGCAAGGCTCGGGTTCAGCCTCTAATACCATGAAACAGAAAGAACAAGGACACCTTTTTAAAAAATCTTTTTCTGACTTATTATGATCGTTATAAACTTGTTCGGTAACTCCTATATATTAATTATTTGGCCTTACTTCTGTTGCCTGATATTCTTTATTTTCCTCCTTGTCTGAATGTAATAGTTAACATCAAGTTGGATATTCTGAACTGAAAAATGTGCAGCCTGATTATTGTTTTATTTTATTTTTCATGCTGAGGGAATAATAAAGCAAATTCATTTTTGAAATGAATAAATACTAAAATGGAGTGGAGGACATCTGAATTCTAGTTGTACTCTCATTATGAACCTTCACAATTCACCCTACAGGGCCTCAGCTAACGTTAGATGTTCTCCCCAGTCTTGTTCCATAGAAGAGTTTACAACTTAATTATTTCCTGCCGCTACAACAGAGCTCAAAATCTATGAAAAGGAGAGCAATAAACTCTACTTAAGCTAGGCAATATCTGAGATGAAGAAATTCAAGCCCCAAATTTTTATTAACTTTTGTGAAATCTGTTACTCGGGAATATCAAATCAGCTGCACTGCTGTCTATATGTGGCTGTCAGAAATAATAAAGATTCTGAGTAGCATGTTCATTCCCAGAACATCCTAATAAGGTTAAATAATTTGCGATGGTCTTGCAGTGTCTCTTGCGATAGTCCTTTTAGTCTATGATGTTACTATCTAAATATTATCTATTAAGTGCTATTTACTCCAAATACAAGAGAATTTAAAGAAATACAAAATACCAATGATATTCAAAATTCAAAAATCCAAGTTCCTCTTTTGAGAAAGTGACTTTAACACATCTTTCTGTCTCTTTCTTTCACCTTCTCTCTGTTTCTTTTCTGTCACATGTGTAGCTTTAGCTCTGCTTTCTCTGCTAAAAAAGTAAAGTGGCTATAAGTGGCCATCATCCAGATGGTGAGGTGAGCCAGTGTTTCTCATAAGACAGGAAATAATATTCTGGCAGTACCCAAAGATGAACTATCAAAGGAGAAAATATTTATCTTTTTACATAAGCTATATTGTCATTCTTCAATTATAGAGTTCCAGCAAATTCAGAGATGACACTATAAAAGTAAAACAAATCAAATACTTTTTATATAAATAGTTTGAAATAACTTATTTTCAAATGTTCTAGCTGCAGGGGTGGGAGTTTTTAGACAATACATTTTGGAAACAATCAAGTTTTCTTATGACCTTTTTTTGTGAAATTATTGTTTTCACATTTATTTTCTATCTTTATTTTCAAATCTATTTGAAATGACATATGTAAATATATTCTGTCTTCATTCTCCTCTCTCCAGGATTAATCGCTGGCTTTAATTTAATATTTATTACTTACATGCATATTTTATTGCTTGTTTTAATTATATTTTCTCCATATTTATAAACTATACATAATATTATGTTGAATGTTTTCAAATTTATATAAGTATTTTAGTTTAAATATTTATCCTGTATCTGTATATTTCATCACAAATTTATGGGTCTTTTTATCTTTTTTGGTGCTATGTGCAGCTCTATTATTTTTGTTATGTTACATTTCATTATGTAAATGCATTAATTTATTAATTCTACCAGTAGGGATTTAGACTGACTCATTTTTTAAAACACTGTTCTTTAAACATTCTTGAAAGTATGTTCTTGTCTTCTTTGCTCAAGAAAAGATCTAAAAATTTTTTATGGTATAATTATTAGAAACTGGTACATCTATTTTCAACTTTACATTAAATAATGTTACTTTTTTTACAAAGTAATTTAGGATGAATTATCAATTTTTGTACCCAACAATAGTGAATAATAACATTCGCATGCAATGTATTTTTTGTTAAAATTATTGTTTTGCAAATGTTTTTGAAAATTGTTTGGGTGATAACATAGTAGCTAAATTTTTAAATTTGCCATTTACTAATCATTAGTGATAGTGACCATTGTTACCATTTAAATGTCTACTGTAACATTCATATTGAAATTTAATGCTGTTATAGCTGAGTGGATAGGGAAGACTGTCTAGATGGGATTAGTTCATAAGGACAGAGTACACATAGCTTAATTTTGTTGACACCGTACTTCATTAAGGAGGGGCTTCTGATAACAGGTGAGTTCTGCCTTCTTTTTCCTATATCTCCATGGGATAAGTCTATGGTGTCAGGATGCAGCAGGAAGACCAGAATGAATCTAGACCTGAATTTGTCACTGTGTTAAAGTCAACTCCAGATGGATCAAAGACCTATCTCAGCACAAATCATAATAGCTAAATCTCAGAAGCAACCCATAGCTCTCAGCAGATGAACAGGTTAAAAAAAAGGTATTTATTTATGAAGGAGAATTACTCTTCTGTAAGGAGGGATGAATTTGAGTCACTTGTAGGAAAATGGATGCACCTAGAAACCATTACGCTAAGTGAAATAAATCAGCCAGAGAAGGTTAAATAGAATGTGGTTTCTTGTATTTGAGAAGATCAAAATACAAATAGTTGAAAGACCAAAATAAAAGAGAAATGATAGGGAACAAAGGGATAGAATTCATGGTGATGGAAAGGGAGTATCGGGATGGGAGGAGCAGGAAGATGAAGAAAGGAAGGAAAAGTGAGAATGAAGAGGATGTGAAACATATATCTGCTGATTCCCTAAGGTGAGTGCAGTTATCAAGTATCACAAACATTTCTAGCAAAATAATTATTATAGAAAGAAAAAAATGACCACACAAAGAATTTGAACAGACTTCTTTTCAGAGAGCACAAAAGCTAGAAGAGCTGGAAGAAGAGCTGTGGACTATGGTGTTGAGGAAAACACACCAACCCAGATTTCTATATTCAGTAACACTGTCCAAGAAAAAAGATATAAATATTTTTATAGTTTAAGAAAGACAACAATTCAGTGCCAATGTGTTTGCTATGAATGATATATATTCAAAGCAGTTCTTGGTCTGGGGATGAAGCTCTGTTGTACTCGCACAATAGAGGTGGAGCCTAGGCTCTGCCCAGAACTGCAAATAGATAGATAGGTAGGTAGGTAGGTAGGTAGGTAGGTAGATAGATAGATAGATAGATAGATAGATAGATAGATAGATAGATATAAAAATAAGAACAAAGTCAGAACACAACCAAACCAACCAATAAAACCAAATGAAGTTCTTCAGGTCAAAGAAAAGCCTAGATGTCAGAAACTTAAATCAATACAAAGAAAAGAAAAGCTTAACAATAATAACTGAAGGTAAATATAATCTTATTCTTACTCTAAACGGGTCTAAAAAGTAACTCTTTAAGGTAATAGTAACAACACGTTGGGTGATCATGGCATGTGGTAAGTGAATGGTGACCATAGTATACGGACCTTGAAAGAAAGGAAGGTGGTAGGGAACAGAAGGAGGAAACACTCCGAAGCATCTAAATACATTTAGTGTTACAGAGTTACTTACAGGTACATTCAGGATGTGTTATAATTGTACATTGTAAACTTTAAGGCAACTACTAAAAAATTATGTATAATTTATACACAAAACAGGACAAGCCAGAAATATAAAATTCTTAAGTGAAGCAGGGAACAGAGAAAACTAAAAAAAAAAGCAACTTAAACAAACGAACAAAAAAGCTATTAGATGTCAATAAAATAGGGAAATCTTTGGGAAAGAAGTATCCAAAGGACAAGAAACAGAAGGCCCAATTATCGATATCAAGAATAAAAGAAGAAATATAATTAACAACTCACATCAACTTACAAATAAGGAAGAACCAAAGAAAAACAATATATAGAGAACTTCAAACTTTTTGTAGCTTGGTAGTTTGAGACAATCTAAACAACTATTTGAATATTGAGTTTGTAGTGAAAAATGTTACAGTTAAAAACAAACAAACAAAAAATAACAAACAAAAAACTCCAAGCTCTGATGGTTTCACTGACAAATTCCACCAAATATTGAAAAAATACCATGCTAATTCTACACAACAGTAGAGTCCTACACACTTACTACAGTAATTAAAATAATGAAATTATTGAAAAGAATGTAAAGTAATAGTTAAAAATAGCTGAATATATAACTAGTGTTTCACTCATAAAAACAGTTTTGCAGTATTTTACTGTTGATGACGTACCTACCTCATGACCAAGACACCCTGCTTTAGGTATACATACTTGGTTCACACAGCAAACAATTCATATGCAATTGTTTCTAGCAGCTTTCTTAACTGCTCCTACTTGAAAAACACCCAATGTCCTTCAACAAAAGAAGGAGTAGAAAGCTAAAGTATTCATGTAAGAAACTACGTAGTCATGGCATATTGCTGTGTATTAATAATACAACAATTTTGATAAGTCTCTAGTGCATTACACTAAATGAAAGAAGTCAACTTCAAAAGGTTACATGCAATATAATGCCACTTACGTGACATTCTCAAAAAAGACAAAACTAGAGAAAACGTGCTGGAATAAATGGAGAATAAATAGCTGGCTGCTGCTAGTTGAAGGAGTTGGAAGGGAGTGAACACAAACAAAGGAATTGCATGAGGGAGTTTTTTTTTAAGGCAATAGAATTGTTTCATATCCAGGTTTTGTGTGGCTTGTAAGAATTCATGTCTTGGTCGCATTCTCATTGCTGGGGCAGAATACACAACGTCTGCCATTCGAGGGAGGAAATATTTATTTTAGCTTACAGTTTTAGAAGGTCACAGTCCATTTATGGCTGGCCAGGGATGGTGGAAGCATGTGGCGGAGGTGGCAGTGGGCTGAAGGAAGTGGGGAAACAACACAAATCCTCATACCTCAAGCCCCAAGCACCCGCCCCTCCCAGCCTGGCCTCGTCTCCACCTGTACGCTGTATCCATCGGAAACCCACATCATCCAAATGCACGCAGCTTTGGGGAACATTATACATCCAGACCATGACCACCTATGTACTTAAACTCATAGACTGTACACCACAAGGGTCTTTTTTTCATGTATATCAATTCGGTTTCAAGAAAAGAAAACAACGCCTCAGCATTTGTAGCTGCACCAGTCCAGGATTAGTGCCTGGAAGCTCACTGTTGAGTTATCCCTGCAAGCCTTTGCTAGAGATCGATGCCCAGATGCTATAGCGAAGACTTAGCTCTTCCAGAACATAGGGAATGCTTCTTTCCGCTTTTCTGTCTAAGCTATGGGTTGTTTTCATGAGAATCCAGGGTGGGTCTTCTTCCTTCAGTTCCAGTTTGCTGGCGTACATGTCAGTCACCCACAGACACACCCGCAACTGTCTGCTACAGATATGCTAGGTGCTTCTTGATCAATTCAAGATGACATCTTTAAACTCAAAACAACGCTAAGGTACCATCTCACCCCAGTGAGAATAGCCTATATCAACAAGCCAAATAGTAATCAGTGCTGGTGAGGCTGCAGGAAGAAAGGAACCCGCCTACACTGCTGGTGGGGATGTAAATTTGTAGAACCCCTTTGGAAAGCAGTATGGAGAGCTCTCAAAAAACTAGAAATAACTATCCCCTTTGATCCCGCGACACCCCTCCTGGGAATATATCCAAAAGAGGTCAAAACAACACATAACAGAGATATATGTATAACCATGTTCATAGCAGCACAACTAACAATAGCTAAAATATGGAAGTCACCAAAATATCCATCAACAGACCAGTGGATACACAAAATGTGGCATTTATGCACAATGGAATACTATGCATCAATAAAGTCCAACAGCGTGGAGGCTTTCACAGGCAAATGGAAGAAACTTGAGAACATCATGCTTAGTGAGGTGAGTCAGAAGCAGAAGGTGAAACATTGAATGGTCTCTCTGATATGAGAGACCCAGATCACAACTCTTATGGAACTTAAAACGAAAAACAAAGTTAAACAGGGGGTTGGGTAGGGGAGGAGGGAGGAAGGGAGGGAAGGGTAGGGGGAGGGACAAAAGGAGAGTGGGAAAGCCCTTGTCACCTTGACAAGATACAGACGAGCATAAAAGGCTCAATTTCATTGTAAACCTTAAATTTTGCATGTATACATATCAACAAAATGGGGGGAAAAGACGACAAAGCATGACTAACAATCAAAACACCTTAACTGTGTGTCTTTATAACATATCTGGATATTTAATAAAATCATAGTCATCTTGTTCCTCAGAATTCATTGGTTTTCTTAACTGTTTAATGTTCTGCATAAACTTTAAACACATTTTTCAAGTTTCTTACAAACGTATTTCATTCAACTCCTACTTTCAGACATGGAGAGTGGGTGTATTGGTTTTCTAGGGCTGCCTTAACCAAATACCAGAGGCTAGGCAACTTAAATCACAAATATTTGTTGGGTCATCATTCTGGAGGTTAGAAGTCCCAGATCCAGGTCTTGCTAGGTTTGAATTCCTCTGATACCTCTCTTCTTGAACTATGCGTGGCTACCTTCTGTGTTTTTTTTAAACAAGACCTGTTCCCTCTCTCTGTGTCCTCTCTATGTGACTCCTCATTGTCTCTTCAGTGACATTAGCCATTGAGGCCTACTCAAATGACCTCACTTTATCTCATTTCTTTCAGAGGTGAGTCTTCATTTAGTCAATTTCTCTGGGTTTTTGTTGAGATTTATTCCTTGTACAAAATATGTATTGCATTTATTTAGGGGTTTTACATATTTTATCAAAATTATATATATATGTTTTTTTCTTGGTCTCATAAGTTAAATGTGTTTGCTTATTTACACCTCACTTTTGTATCTGCTTCATGGTCATATACTTATGACAGACTGCTTAATTAAATCTTGCCTGCATGTTTATTAGGTGATATTTTTATCGTATAAGTTACTATATTTTATCTTTACAGTCCTTTGGCTTTTTTGTATAGCAAATCTCTTATGTGGGGATGACAGATTTGTTTATCCTTTTCAAGCCTTAATACCCTTTATTGCTTCTTTTGATTTTAGTGCATTGGTGTATAACTTTAGTATAATATTGAATAAATACATTACTAAGCTTGCTTGGCAAGTCTTTAATTTTAAAGAGACTGCATATAGTGTTTCATCTGTAGAACAATGTGTGCTTTAATTTTGGATTAGGTATTTTTTTCTTAAGTAAGGCATTTTTTTTTATTCTCATGACCTAGTTAGTTCTCAGTTGTTTTAATCAGCAGTGTTTTCAGCTGTATAAAAGAAGTGAGATTTTTATTGCACCTATTGGGATGATTTTATGTTTTGAACAATTAATATGATGAATTATATTAATAGACTTATCAAATTTAAATCATCTTGCGTTTGGTGATGAAAATAACTTGGTTAGGGTATTTGTATGTGCATGTGTGTTTTTGTATGCTATCAGTATATATATATATATATATATATATATATATATATATATATATATATATAGTTAGTATTTTATTCTGAATTTTTGTACCTTTTTTATGAATTAGTTTGTTTTCTTATTTGACTGTCTTACTCTTTCCTGCGTTTTCATGATTTCATGGTTTTGGTTGGCTCAAGCGCTATGTTGTAAACTGCCATCAAAAACAATGTCCAGAAGGATGTGTAGAAGATTAGTGTGATTACATGTACAATACTCTGGCAGTGGGTGTCTGAGTTGGTACATTTTTATCTACAAAATTATTAAATCTAGTATGGTATTTGTTATATTTTGCATCTGTAATCAGGGAATTTTGTTAGTCAACTGTGATTGTTGGAGAGACTATGTCACCTTGAGGCAATAAGGACCTACACCTGGTTTAGGGTTTGGGAACCACGACTACACTGGGAATTGAGAACTAGCCTGGATTAGACTGTGAGTGATTTGTGGGGCAGCGAATGAGGGAAGAGCAACCACCTAATCACTGGGGTCCCAACTGGAACTCAAACTGTATGAAAGGAAGGAAGAAGAAAGATTGTTACAGCTTCTTCCTCTGGAAAAGATCTCACCTTCACAATTGTCTATGGACGTTGACTTGCTACATGCCACAGATCTTACCGCAGTCTCGATTTCCACCTGTCTGCCCAGTGCTGATCCTCAGTCCCCGATCCTCAGTCTCTGGTCTTTGTCTTGCACAGCAGACTCACTGTCTGTCCTGCAGTCCCAGATAAATGTTCTACTTCTTGGCTGAGCAGCTATTGGACACCCCAGTTCTCACACCTGCAGGCTACCATCTCGTACCATCTCTATTATCAGATTTTAAGCCTTCCAAATAGATTTTTGTTAGAATTTCTCTAAATCCTGCCTTTAAAAGAACCCAAACTAATACATCAATGATTTATAATTACTTTAGTTTTCAAACATATTGGCATATTGTTTTTTAGAACATTGCTTATTTTTATTATCTGTATTGGCATTTATGCCTTTTTCCCCCATATTGCTTATGTTTTGTTACCAATCCCATGTGAATGACAGTCAGTCTTTTCATTTTACCTTTATTTATTCTCAGTGACAGAGAAGATTCAACCTCTGTCAAAGACTTGTGCTTCAAGCTTCATGTTGTTGAAATCTCACCTCTAACTACCCGTCTAACCAGGATTACTTTTCAAAGTCTACTGTGAAATAAAAATTCTTCCATAAGACCAACCATCATCAATGTGAGCAGGGGGACCCAGAATGGTGGAGAGCATTGAAAACACAAGCTTCTCTGAGAGATGGTTGTAAGAGAAATAGTAGGGGCAAGAGGGGGGCTTGCTGAAGCGAATAAGAGAGATCTAGAAACTCTTCAGAGGCTTTTTTTGCACGTGTGGGTGGTCCCAAGGGGATGTGATGGCATCATGATGATTCACAAAGATCATCAGGAATGTGCCAGTATAACAGACCTTAGCATCAATGAATCAGTAGCGGTCTCATCGGCAGCCCAGGTGATGCTACTACAGAAGGGGTATATGGAGCTGGTTACGTCATTATCCATAAGAATGATGGTACTTGGACTGAGAGCGCAAAATGTTATGTTTAATTACCAGAAGTTAAGGGTTATAGTTCTTACAATGACAGGCAAATTTGTAGAGACAGCCCGTAACATCAGTCCTAAAGGGGTTTATAAAAACAGTGAATAGAACAATAATCAGAATATATCTCTCATCAAGATAAAACAGGAACGGGGATTAGAAGGCTGAAGATAGTTATTTCAGTCCAAAGCTAGTTATCTCCATACTGATAGACACTGAGACGCCAGAATCTCCAGAACATGGGCTCCTCGATCTACAATTAAGAGCTCTCCCAGTAGGAACACCTAGAGCAAACATCTGAAACCCCCTCACTCTGACATACACAGACAATAAAGCATTATAGGAAGAGTTATCCACTGAGATTTGTATCACCATCAAAGATGCAAAAAGTGCAGGAATCATTATCTCCACCACCTTTCCTTTCGTTCTCCAAGTTACCTTGCAGATACCGATGACATGTGAGTCCAGGACAAACAGCTGTAGATTCTAGAAACTCAACTAGGCCTCAAGCAGCATTTCTGAGAAGGCCATGATATAGGATCTAATATCAACAACACATGGGACAGAATTAACTTCACCTTATAAAACACCTGTAACACGGATGAGGGAAAAATGTTTCTATAGGTCTCTGAGCACTACTTCTGCTTTTTTTTTTTTTTTAAACATTCAGTAGCATGCTATTTGACCCAGAATTGGAAAACTGTTTCTGGATGATAAAGTATTTCTCAAAGTTTCTTCTCTTCAAGGCAGAAATAGGCCCAGCTGTTATGTGAGTAAGTAGGTGGTAAGTGCCTTTAATTTTCCCAGAGATCACAGGTTTCTACTGTGCTTCTATTGTGCCAGGAAAAGGATCCTATTAAGGAGGAAGAGGATATCTTGGGCATGCTCCGTGGAATACACTTGCTGCTATCCAGACACACATGTCACAACCCCAGCACCTTGGAACAAAGATTCTTGTTGCTTCTAAGAAGTACTAAAGAAGGTTTTCCAAGGGACATCTAGGCCACGCTCACTACTTTAAAGACACAGGCATAATTCAATGTATTTTATAACCCAACACTGAGTAATCCACAGTTTGACTACTTTATGTTTTACATTTTTCTCTCAAGCTTAGAAAGAATGCATGACAAAGATTTCCAAAAACAGATAAAAACTGTGACGTATTTTAAATCGACCTTGTCATACAGAAATAGTTAGTGATCAAAATTTTATATTAAAACATTGTCTTAGTTACTTTTTCATTGCTGCGACTCAATATCTGACACCCACAAACTTAGGAAAGGAAAGGTTTGTTTTAGCTCACAGTCTCGAAGGTCACAGTCCATCCAGGGGTGGCCCTCAACAGTCAAAGTACGCGGCAGAGAGAGAGGAGGAGGCAGCTTCCCCGACAAACAGGAAGAGGAGCTGAGACCAGTTGAGACTCCTCCCAGTCCTCCAGGAAGGCAGGTGCAGCTTAAGTAGCCATTCAGGTCTCTGCCCAGTAATCAGTCCCTCCTACATCCAGGTGTGGCCACTGCACACGATTGATCCTAAGTTAACTGCAATCCACCCCTCCAGACCAGACCCCAATCCACCAACATCACATGGTTCCATTAAAATACATGAGACTTTTGGGGGACACTGCAGATCCTAACCACAACAAACATTTTTTGCCCACTACATTTTTTATAATTTTCAGAAGATGAGTGACTGAAAATATGTATTTTATAATTGAAAGCAGTTGGGGCATGGGGTGGGGGAGTAGCTCAGTGGATTGAGAGCTTGTGTAGTTTATGCAAGGCTCTGGGTTCAATCTCAAACCCAGAAGCATATAAAAATGAGCTGAGTGCGCATGTATCTCTTTTATATGATGCCTTGGAATCTTTGGGAACGAGTCTCAGAGGGGGAGTCCCTAGATGGAAAGGATTATTTATTTTCAGCCTTTTGAGGGATTTCCATACTGCCTTCCATAGTTGTACAATATCACCAGCATGAACAAGTAAAAGCGAATTCTCATTTGCCAATAAGTTGTCTTGAATTTTCTATGAAGAGAATTTACATATATACCTATATTAATATATACTCTTGTGTAGTTGCCATTTATTTCTCAAAAGTATATTTATGAGCTTGACTCATATTTTGTATGTATACATAATTTATTTTTTCCTCACTAATGTATAATTTCTCCTGTATAAATGTGCCATAGATATTTTTCCATTCTAGTAATTAACTTGTGAGTTATTGCTGTATTTTGTTATTATATATTGTGCTACTACAAACTTTAATAGAAGCATACATTCAGTGCATGCATTATTTTAATTGGTTACATGAATGCGAGTTAATCTCTGTGTCTACTCCTAACTGACGCTGCCACACCTTTTTCTGAATCGACTGAACCATTTTCTCTGTGATCAATGCAAGGCCCTCGTGCAGGTGGAGCTGCTGCACACTCTGCCAACACATACTTTTTTCTCACCTTACTTTTCGCTTTAGCTGGTCTTGTGACTTGATAGTGATGTTTCATATGGTTTTAATTTTCGTTGCCATAGTGAATAATGAAATCATATAACTTTTGCACTTCCGTTGATCATTTGGGGATCTTTTTTTTGCATTTTAAAGTAGCATTCAAATTTTAAAGAACTTTTTTAGATTTACAGCTTCATTCTTAATCATTTCATTTTTTGTGTTTTGTATATACTAAATGGTAATACTTTATTGCATCCATGCATAGATCCTTTTGCTCTGTGCCTTTTTAATCAGTATTTTTGCAATGGTTCTTGAATAAAAACACATTCTTAATTTTAAGAAAGATTAATTTATCACTTTTCCATACATCATTAGCCTTTTTATTTTCTGTTTAATTTTAATGAAGACCAGCCCCATTTGAAAATAGGAGATCCCTTATTACTCTGAGTTCTCAAAGATATGTTTTTCATATTATCCTAAAATGTTATTATTCTAGCTTTTACTATTACATTTACAAAACCTCTGTAATTGATTTCTTTGTATAGTAGAAGACAGGGATTAATTGATTGAGTAGTAACCCTCATTTATATCTGAAAAGTTTATTTAAGTGTGCTTTAAGAATAGCCTCAGAAACAAGGAAAACAACTTACACTCTAAAGGATACGCTAACTCACAATAATGGAAGGCTAAACTGTGTTAAGATTTTCTGGTAGAGGAAAAGTACAAGAGTCACTGGGAATAAAAATTAATTCCAAGCCCCCTAGCAGCCAAGATAAACAGGAAAAAAATGATTGCATAAACTTCTTTTGTGTATCAAAGAAAAATACCATTTTGCAGGAGAAAAATAAATTCTTCTTTGTCTTCTATTCTCGAGGTAATTTTCTACGAAGATTTGCAGAACGGCATTAATTGCAATGGTGTTTGTTTCATTTCAGAGTTAGGGAGATAAATTACAACCTCAAGGCAAGCATTAAATCATAACCAACTGCTTTTCCTGTCTGTTTCACATACAGCTGTTCATATGCTTAGTAGTAACATGACATAGAAATTAGATTCTTAAACGCAAGAATATCCCTAGAGACAACAACAAAACTAATATGTACAATGTGAAAGTAGATTTAATGAAGACATCAAGAAAACTCAATTTCGAATTAGCAAAAACATCCAGAGAAAACAGGAGGTAAAAGTTGGTTTTTCTTATCAACTGGAGTTGGCTTTGTATTCATAGACATAATGTAGAGGAAAAAAAGTATTTGGGACAAGAATATCTGGTCAACGATGACAGCCAGGACGGAAACACATCTCTGCCACGTATGCCTTGATGAAAGTACCTGGACAGGTTCCAATCACATTAAATGATGTTGTTTCACTCTTTGAAGCACTACGTCTGCTAAGCAAAATGTAGCCTATAGTACCTTGAATCATCCATAACCTGAATTTTTAATAAACTATACAAAAGAAGAATATGGTTTTGCAAATCCCTTTATCTATACTTGAAATATCTTTGCCTTCTAAGAGAAGAAAACGCTCACATCCTTGAATCTCTCCCTCTTGTTTTATCCTTGTAATATTACCCATTACACCCTCATAGTCTTGAACAACCTAAATAAATATATTTTTGGTATTCTGATCTACAATTATTTACGTAATTCACAGGTGTCTTTTAAATCTGTCAGGGATTTCAAAGATTATCCAGTGGAAATCTAACTGAACAACAGTCACTGGTAGCTCTTCCGACGTACTGAAATTCTAAATTCCCATTCCCTGCCACACACCTTTCTTTAATGGCTGTGGATCACCCAGACGAGACAATTGCTCAGAGCTCTGGGAACATGTGCCAAACTGAAACCTGCAGTGATAAGGATGTGGACAGAAGGGCCTACCAGAAGCCTCTTTAACCTTAAAATTACCAAGTGAGAAAATCCGTAAGTAAACAAAAACTTAAAGTTGAAACAACTTATCAGAGAAGGACATAGTTCCCAAAGTCAGAAACAAGCATTTTAATCAATTATAGAAAATGTAATGGCAACATATATAAAGAAACTACAATATTTTATTAAGAGGTCAATGAACTGGAGATGTATCTAGATGAAAAAATATTTAAGGAGAGAGCCTTTTCCAATGTTATGAATATGCTAAGTTCAAGGAGGTGAAATTTGGTGTGTATCTCAAGCCTGGTTATGTTTCATGAAATCCAACTCTTGCTGAAGAATTAATGCTGGCTTACAGTAGGCTGTACGTCCTGACATTTGGTTAAGGCTTAATACCTTTAGGCTTGGGAGTGCTAGGTGGGGAATTTTGTTCCTCCTGAAAGACACAGGGAAGTTCTAATGCCATTACCTGAGGATGTGACCTTACTGTGGAATAGGACCTTTGTATGTGTTCTAGATTAAGCTTAGGCAACATAGAAATTTTGACTCCTATTTACATATGTAGAATTTGAAACTCTAGTGGTTAAAGACTTGCACAAAACTCGAGGCAAACGCTTGAGTGGGGTTACATGTGCATGTGCACAGTGCTAAGTTTGTGTTCAAGGAGCCTCCGGTCAAACTTTGGATTTGGGACAGCAAGGAAAAGACGCTTTCTATATTCTGTGCTGCAGATACGGCAAGATGGCAGTGAAGAAACGATCGTGTTATGCATAAGTCCCTCCTCCAGATGCTATAGACTTCAGGTGCCACCAATCTGAGCAAAAAAATCCATCAGTCTTGAGAAATGTTTAAATTAGATCAAATATAGATATATTATCCAATAAGGTTATATGAGACATACAAATGTGTGTGTGTGTGTGTGTGTGTGTAAGTACCTGTATTTGTCAAAAATTATTAGGACACTAGAAGAGTAAATTTTTTTTACAACTTTAGCCCCATATATTCTCTTGGCCTTTTGATCAAGATTCTACTTAAAGTTTTATATTTTGCATTTGGAAAACCACAGATATACTATAATGCAGATTACTCCTTTATGAAGAAGAAGCTAACTAAGCCAGGTAAGTCTCTGGTGACAATGCCGTGACGGCACGGGAAAGCAATAAATCATAAAATGATCTTACGTCAGACTCAGCTGCCAGTGTTTTCATCTGGTCCCTTTTAAACAACTCTTTTAATGACATCTCACTGTTTCTCCCTTAGGAAATTATTTCATTGTATAATTGCCCTTGCTTCAAGTGAAATTTTCTTAATGTCCAATTTAAATTGCTTCGTTTTTCAGTCTCAGGCCACTGCTCTCTGTTACATTACTATTAAGCACCTTAAGTAATCCCTTTCTCCTTTCAAAAGGATGAAATTGGATTGCACGTTTCATTTGAAAATGTGACCTCATTCTTCTCTACAAAAGTTAAAACATTAGGAAGTGACAGATGATTGTCGGTTTCTGGAAGAAGCAGGTAAATTCTCTGCTTTGAAGTTTTCAGTTTTCTTTTACAGTACTGAGGGTTAAACACTGAGGTTATGGCCTCATAGTGAGCTACATCTCCTGCTCTTTATATCTTTTATAGTTTATTTTGAGACAGGGTCTCACTAAGGTCACACAGTTTGCTCAGCTGAGGTTAAACTTGTGATCCACTTGTCATATTCTTCCAGAGAGTGGGGATTACAGGTGACGGTCACCATGCCCAGCTGCCTCTGAGCTTTCAGCAGCTTGGAAATCACCTGTGGGCGTAACAAAAGTGACTAAGGATGGTGTTTTTTTTTCCTTTATTCCCATTTTATTGATACGTATAAGTGCAATATATAAAGTTTACATTGATCTTGAGTATTTTGTGCATATACATATCATGGCAAAATTAGAAATCCTTCTCTCCCTTTTCAACCCTCCCAGTCCCTTCCCCTTCCCTCTAGTTCCACTTTTCCCCACAATAAGTTCTATGAAATAATTGTGATCTGGGTTTCTCATATCAAGGAAATCATTCAATATTTTACATTCTGATTCTGCACTTCACTAAGCATGATGGTCTCAAGTTGCGTTCATTTACCTATAAATCCTCCAAACTATCTGTCTTTATAGATGAGTAATCCATTTTGTATAAATACCACAGTTTATGTATCCATTGGCCTGTTGGTGGGTATTTTAGTGTCTTCTACATTTTAGCTACTGTTAGTTGTGCTGCTATAAACATGTGTATATGTGTAAGTCTGGCATGTGTTTTTTTAAAATTCTTTTGGGATAATTCTTATAAGAAGTATCACTGGATCAAAGTCCAGTCTTTCCATAGTAGTTGTACCGGTACATGCCCACCAGCAGTGCAGGCACATTCCGTTTTTTCCCCACAGCTATGCCAGCACTGATTGTTGTTTGTGTTCTTGATATACACCATTCTTTCTGGATTTAGGTGATATCTTAGTGATGTTTTAATTTGCATTTTTCTGATGACTAAATATGTTGAACATCTTTTTATGTATTTATTTGTCAACAAAAGCAAAACCAAAAGCCACATGATCATCTCAATTGATGCAGGAAAAGCCTTTTATAAAATTCAACACCCTTTCATAATAAAAACTCTGAGAAGAATAGGTACAAAAGGGCCTTATCTCATAAGGCCAAACCTACTGCTGATATCATAGTAAATGGAGAAAAATGAAAGCATTTCCTCTCAAATCAGGAACAAGACAAGGTTGCCCACTCTCACCACTCTTATTCAACATAGTCCTTGAAACACTTGCCATAGCAATTATGCGAGAAAATGAAACAAAAGGAATTTGCATAGTAAAAGAGCAAGTCAAACTATCTTTATTTGCGGATGATATGTTTATCTACACAGAAGATCCCAAAACTCCACTATGAAACCCTTCGAAATAATAAACAAATTCATCCAAATCGAAGGCTACAAAATCAATACTAAAAAATTAATAGCTTTTCTCTACACCAACAATGAGCTCACTGAGACAGAGCGCAGGAGAATAATCCCATTCTCAGTAGATCAGAAAAATTAAATACCTAGGGAGTATACCTAACCAAGAAAGTGAAGGACCTATATAAAAAAAACTACATTATACTAAACAAAGAAGTTGTAGACAACATCAGAAAGTATCCCGTGTTCACGGATAGGCAGAATCAATATAGTCAAAATGAATATACTGCCAAAAACTGATATACAAATTCAGCGCAATCCCTATCAAAATATCAAAAAAAAAATTTCACAGAACTTGAAAAAAATAATACTTAAATTCATATGGAACCAAATGGAACCTAGAATAGCCAAAGCAACATTGAGTAACAAGACTAAGGCAGGAGGCAGATGTTACATTATACTACAAGGCTATAGTTGTAAAAACAATGTGTTACTGGCAAAAAAAAAAAAAAAAAAAAAACAGACAGACTAGTGGAACGGAATTGAAGATGCAGAGATAAACTCTAATACCCTCAGCTACTTATTCGTCAATAAAGGAGCCAAAAGCATACACTAGAAAAAGGATAGTGTCTCCAACAAATGATGCTGGGAAAATTAGACATCCACATGAGAAAGAAGGAATCTCGACACGCACCTGTCACTATTCACTAAAATTAAATACAAGTGGATCAAAGACCTAGATACTAAAACTGAATCACTAAACCTCCTGGTAGACAAATTAGGCAAGAATCTAAAAGATATGGGTGTAGTAAAGGACTTTCTTAATAAGACTCCAAAAACAAATGAAATAGCCCCCAAAATTAACAAATGGTATTATGTCAAATTGCAAAGTTTCGGCACAGCAAAAGTAATTATCAACAGTGTAGAAAGAAAACCAACAGACTGGGAAAAATATTCAGCACCAAAACATCAGATAGGAAGCTCATAGCCAGAATATGTAGGGAACTGAAGAAAATTAATTCTGTAAAATCAAAGATCTGATTGAAAAATAGGCAAAAGACATGGATGGGCAGTTCGCAGATGAAGACTTTCAAATGGCCAAAAATGGTGTTTTCATAGAGATCCTTTCAACCACCCTGTAATGAAAAAGTAATTTTTAAAGAAACGTGGAAGTATATTGGTTTAGGTTTGCTTTTATACAAAAGAAAGAATTATGTTCACAGACTCAGAGATGCCCACTGATATACTTTCTCTAGAGCCTAGGAAGATCAACTGGAACCTCTCTATGCAAATAAATAAATAAATAAATGTTCAAGAAAGAAAGGAGTCTTACAATATCATCACTGAAACACAACCCTTGATGATTTCAATGCTATTAGCATTATAAAAATATTTGGAATACTGTATGAATAATATGGCTATAACTTTTCCCTTTATTTAACCATCACACAATCAGACAATGAGATTTGCTTCTTAGAATCACGCATATGGTGGCTCTGAGCTCTTTAGCTAGAAATACGATTCAGAATTAAATAATAATCTGCTCTGGGGTTAGTTGTGAGACCTACTCCCGTTCCCTCCCCTCATTCAACTTCTACACACCCTCTCTTCTTGTACGTACAGCAGACGCTGTAAGGATGGAACTTTGGCATTCAAAAAATGGCTCTCCGAAAGGATGCTATCCAGCCATATTGGGTTGAGATTGGACATCGTTTGTCTATGAATCATCTTGAAAATCTGGGTAACAGATGGGTTGGGTTTTTCCATTGACTACTGATCAAACTCAAATTGAGATTCATTCTTATTAAAATTTACAACTCCTTCTGATTGTTCAATTTCTGATCTCTTTCTTCCCCTTTTCAAACATAGATGGGAAAATAACTAGAACGATGTAGTAAAGTTAAACAAATCAGATGACAAACGCACATGTCAAAGCATTCCCTGATGTTCCACTAACAGGGAGAAAGTTAATACCGTCTTTGAGGAAGCCTTAACATGCTCAGTAGAGGAATCTGTGCTCTGTTAGGATATCAGTCGAGGAGGGATTTTCCTCCACATGAGAGAAAACAGCTGCCTTTCACCCTTACTGTGTACACGATGCTGAAGCAACAGAGGGCCAGCTCCAAGAGTCGGACTCTCTTGACACTGATGACACATAATAGTGACAAATTTTTGAAGAGAAGGTTGGAGACCACAAAACCTGCAGAAAGCAAATAAAGATATGAACTGAAACTAATATTAAAAAGTTGAAAAATATTAGAAAACAACACCAAACCTCTAACGAGAGAAATCTTTTTTATAAAGAAGAATCTGGACCACATCACAAGGAAAGAAACAATGATTTCTGATCTTGTGTTGAAATGGTGGCATCCGTAAGACTATACAAAGAAAAAAAAAGTTCTGATTCATAATAAGAAAGTACTCACCGTTTTTTTTTTTTTTTAACAAAAATGGAAAGTTGAGATCAGATGTCAGGCACATTCACCATCAGTACTAAATACCTTGTAATGGAACCTCAGCAGTCTTCTCACGTTGTTTTCAATTTCAGTTTAGTCTTTATTTCACCCTGACAGAATAATACTCTCTGTCCTGCTGCAGCTTTAGATAGGGCATGCCTGTGTTCTGATACGGAAGATTATTCCCAAGAAAGAAAAATAAGACTTATTTCTCTAAACACAACAGAATTGTCGATTTGTACGCATCTGGAGCTGGAACTCACTTCTGACTTAACGTAAGTGCTACTAATAGTTCTATCTCAAGAGCAAATCTGCAGCATTATTGTGTTTTCTGCTTTCAGGATGAAGAGTTGTTTTACAAGTCAAATTCGTTCTGCTTTTTGAGGAGTGCACTGCTTTGTGACCCATGGCTGCTACTGTTGCATTTACAACCCCTTACCCTGCTGGATGCCTGTTGACTTTGCTAGGTTTTCAAGGTCACTGTGATTTCTCAGAACTCCTCCTCTCTTCTCATTCTAGCTAGTTGCCTTTCACTCCAACCATTCTGAGTTCTATTTTATATTTTTCTCCATTTTCTTTGTTTGCCTTTCAGGCAACTCTCTTACCTGAGGATTCAACCATTCACAGCCATCTCTGCATGCCCAGATTTCATTTAGCCAATTTGGTGCTGGACAAAACTCTCCTAAACCCACCCCTGGAAGCCATCTCTTGCTTCTCTCAAATTTTGTTTTCATGTAATCTTCAGATAAGATTCATGACTAGACTAATTCATTTTATTTTGCTTTTTTATATACTGAAATAATTTATTTTGATGATTCATAAGTGGTTTAAGCATAAGAGCCCTTTTACACTGAAGCTCAAAGTCTTAAAATCACTTGATCATTCAATAAAAGCTTTCTGAGCACATTAATGTATAAATCACTCTTTTTAAAATATTAACATGAAATTGTAAAGAATCATTAGAAAACGTCCATAACAATATTGGTCTTTTGTTATATTTTTAGGAAAGAAATGATATTACATTCATATTTGTTTGTGAAACGGTGCAAGCTTTGCCTGTCTTTGAAATTCATAATACAATATCATACAGTAAAGGTTTCCTGTCCTAGGCAGCTTTTGGAAAGATTGGTTAACTTGGATAAAACTTGTCCTTCAACTACAACTGTTCTTGGAACACTCAAGAAGATTTCATAGAACTACTGTAACTATTCCAAGAAAAGAGACTTCCATTGAAAAAATCCGAAAATATAAATTTTAAATGTACTAAAACATTTATGTCTGAGATACTGTTTGTACTCTAAAACACAAAGAGTCTTACAGTGAGATACTTACAGCATTTTGGTTTTGGATGGAAAGTGATCGATGTGGCTGTGAATCAAGTGCCAGAGTACAGGTAACAGGTGGGCCAGTACTGTATCTTTTCATATTTCTGTTTTATGTACTTGCCCATTACATGCACAGAATATAGGAAATAGGAGGACATGCTTATTAAGCTATCTCATCATACTTAAATATTGCCACACATGGAAGCAAATCTAAATATGCATTTATAAAAAAGCAAAATCCATTTCTGTTGCAATATTTTTCATTAAAAAATTCATTTGCTTTATTTGATTACATTATATCTTTTAAAATTCCTTTAAAAAGTACTCCCATTTATAGTGATGAAGTCATGCAACTATATTTATAGCAAGTTACATAATCTCACTTCCATAATATTGGATTTCACACTCTCCTGCGTCACCTCATATCCTTAGAAGTATATTACAACAATAACACGATTGTGGATCCATCGGTATGCTAGTTAGTACATTTAGCTTTGGCTATAAGAGTAGGCAAGACAAAACTGACAAAAAAGCCTAACAGATTTATATGTATTTGTATGCTTTGTTTGAATAGTGATGCACAATTAGGATATAATCCTAATCATAACATTTTGCCGAATAAAGTAATGTATAAGTACGTCTTTTTCTCTTTTATACTCATGTACAACTACGGAAGATCTTTAGAGATGACTGCAGCTATTAATCTGTGTACGTGTATGTGTATGCGTAAGCATCTATCTATCTATCTATCTATCTATCTATCTATATATATATATATAAAATTTTAAACTATGTAATATATAATTTAAAAGTGATTTTGATAAAATTGTTAGCCAACATGAAAAAAGTGTTTGACAATTTTTTGACAATAAAGTAAATTCTAAAAATATTTCACTAATAAATCTATCATTCTATGTAGCCATCTCAAATATTCAAATGTAGGATAACAGTAAAAATAACATAGTATTTGGGATTTCATAATGCTAACTGTAAATATTTATTGAAAGTAGGGAAGAGGACATAGTCTGCATCACTGTCGAGAAGTGCTTGTGTAGTGGACTTCATATGTCTAAATATACAAAACCACCACCAGTGGGACAGGGTGGTAGATGGAGAAAACTCTGTTTTTACCACTAGCATGAGTTTTATTTTAAAACCAATGAAAAGAAGGTTCAGGTTCTCAGGATTTCCAGAATTCTATAAAAGAGAAATCATTCTACTCATATTTGGATAGATGAATATGAAATCACATCCAAGAAGAAAGCACTAACTAGAGAATATACTTTAAAAAATGAATGTTTATTGGCCAATATCTTTTTCCATTAGATAAAGGAATCAGTTGAGGAAATATATTATCCTTACTCAGTATAGGTTTTAGTTTAATGATTCAATAAGAAAATACAGGTCTTGTTTTTATTAAACTCTTCACGGCTAGAGCTCATTTATTATTAAGAAATGAGTATACTGAGATTTGGAAGAGTAAGAGAGACTTTAAACAGAATGAAGCAAATTACGTTTGAATGTTCCTTTTTAAAGAAAAAAAGAAAACGACAAGAGATGGTAAACTGTTAAGGAGAATTTTAACTGCTTAACTTTACCCATAGCTAACAAAAGTGAAAATGGAAAATCCGGTCTAAAGAAGGCGATAATAGGAAAAACAGTGGGGATTTTTTTCAGATATGCTCTTCATATCCCTCTCATTGGTAATAATATTTTTCAGTCTGGAGGTAGAAAATACAAAATTACTCATTATTGTACTGTGATTGTAAAGTGGAAGTGATGACGATTTATTCCCCAATTAAATACCTTTCAGAAGGGTCAATGTTCAGAGTTCATGTGATTAAATCATTGCTATATTTATGCTATTTTAAGTTACCGGGACAAACATTAGCACCATTGAGCTACTGACCAGTGGAACTTTCCAATGTGTGTTCCAACATAACTTGCAAAATTAGATTATGCCACTCCTAATTGTCTTTTAAACACAGATTATCTATCTCCCCTCCACCCCCAGTACATAGTAAAACTATTGCGGTGACGGAAAAGCGGCTGTTACTAAGAATAACCAGGCTTTCCCAGGTGCAGGCATTCAAAACTCCTGCAACGAAAACGAAGGTATATGCTTCAAAAATGCGGACTTGAGTGAATTAAATGGATGTCATCTTATTTCCAGAAACTCTAGTTTTTTTGACAAAAAAGAAAAAAACAGAAACTAAAGTACAGTTGGTTGAGTTCCTGCCCACAGCACCTCCAGTAATAACAGGCTAAACACCTGGAACCATTTGTCCACTCAATGTTCATAAAACGACCTGAGAAGGAGATAACATTACTGCACAATAAAACACACATTGAAAGAGACTGACTCAAACTGATGGTAAAAACATGACCTTCCTCCATAAGGTCAAATGGTTTTATTTAGATTAAACACTACAGTACAGTATATATCCATTAAAAAAGAAAACTCTATCGTGTATATAAATTATTCCTTCAATTCACCCATTCTTTATTTCTTTTTCATTACAGCTTTGGTACAATGCGATTTAGTATATAATTTTAAATACTTTTAGCATCACAAACTCAACACAAAGTACAAAACTAATTCAAATTAGGGATATTATAATCTACACAGTGGTATTTAGTGGTAGGAGAAAATCTTACCTTGATGAATTCATGTCACTAGCTAAGCTCTAAAGGCATACCTAGCAGACATGACAGAAATATGCACCATTAACCAGCTAACGTGTGTATTAGTCTTTGTTTATTTTTTACAGAATACCAGCAGCAATCATTTGAGTGTTGAGTGAATACTTGAGTCCTCAGTCAGTTCCCCCAACTCGCTCCTCTTTTCTTGAAGGCCATGAACAATATCTGATGCAATGTACCACAGCCAGAGCTCTCAGAATTTGACCTGCCAACCAGCATTGCTCATACTTGCACAGTTTGTCCTGCAGCTAGCTGACATCACAGGGACGGTGCTGGAGGGGCAGTGTGGACCAATCAGCCTAAGGTTGTTCTGAGGGGTTGGCGGTGTGACGTTACAGTAAACAGGCATTCCAGTGGCTGGGAGTGACCCTTGCCCTGCCTGGTTAGGTAGGATGATTGGCTGTTGGTATGACTGCTGGGGCAGTCCTTGAGAACCTTGGGTCATTGGCACCTGCAGAAAGACATAAGGAAGAGCTGTTCATGAGGAGATTATTTTGTAGTAATCAATGAAAATTGTGATGTCATAAAGATTGCTGAAGATTTTTATTTTGGCGTTCTGGGGATCAAACTCAGGGGCCTGCGCGTGTTAGGTAAGTGCTGGACCACTGTGATACGTCGCTGGCCCTTTTCACATTGGGGTGATATCTAAAAGGTCACCTCTCTTTCTTCTGCCATTTATCAGTGATTTCTCACTCGTGGAAGTCAATTAACCTCTGAATACCTTGATTTTTTGAATAATGACCCTTCAAAGAACTACTACAAAGATTGGCAGGATGGTGCTGGGCCTTGTATAGCATCAGTCCCCGGCTTCCTTCCTCCACTCAGTGCCCTTCACGGACTGCAGTTTTTATTCTCACTCTGAGTTTCTTTCAATTTGGAAAGCCATGCACCTTTCTGTTCTTGTGCCAACAGAGTAGCTCAGAACCTTCCAGAATAAGAGGGGCATGCCCTATGAAGGAGAAGTGAGGATAGGTCCTTCCGGGCCACAAGTACTTACTGTAGATAAATTCAATGATTAAATTATTTTATTAACTCAGCATTTCTAGTCCAATATATTTCAGACACAAAGCAAGAAAAGCATACGTGACATTATAAATAATCAACTTGGATTTATTATGGAAAATGGAATTGTTATCCTCCATAAATATTTTTCAATGAATCCGAGATGGAATTTAAAAATCTCAAGTATCTTAAAATTATGTTAAAATGAAGTTTTTCTATATGAATACACAAATTCATGGAAACATGTCAAAAAGTCTACCAATAAATTAAATTTCAATGCCCAATGGACTTCATGAATAAATTGTCTTCCATGAATGGAAACTTTATGAGGATACACACTTAGTATGTATTTAAAAGCTTCCCAATTTCTACTTCTCTGTAATCTTGGTTCTAAGTCAATTAACAACAGTGGCCAGGCCAACCATCCACCATCCAGTCACCCACCCAAACCAGGAAAATACCCACAGCTTCTACTTTGGCAAATGCTCCTTTTTGACCCACAAGCTCCCAAGCTGCCAATGTGCACCTGATAAGAAGACATTGTTGGGTAGGACACCATCACACTTTGCACCGGAGTCCCTTGTTGGTTGTTCATCACACTCTGACTCTGAGGTGGCTGCTGTACTCCCATCAGGCCTTGGAATCCCTGTTGACCAGACAAGACTGGCTGGTAACCTGCAAAGAAAAGTTGCTTCTTTAACTGGTTGCTTCAGGAAGAGCAATGCACTTTTCCACTTGTTTACAGGGCAACCTTCGGATATCCCATTCTTCACACCAGCTGTTGTTTGGGTGTTTATTTCCTAAAACTGCATTTTAAAAAATTTCTAAGAGTGTGTAAGATCATGGCCTCCTAAAGTTCATGAATATTTATATTGCTATGGCTAATAAACACAGGTGACAAGGGTAAGATCTTCGAGACAAGGAGAGAAGTTTCTCTTGACATCAACTGACTGCCAAAAAATAGTTGGCAACCTAGTTGGTTTTTGTTACTTTAGTTATATCTAGAGAATTCAGTTTATCAAAACTTTTTGAAAATTAAATTCATTCTCACTTACTATCTCAACTGTCTGTGCTATCATAATTCGTACAGAAACCAACAGAGATCCAATGTCTGTTAATTTTGGATTAATTTTATTTTTAATGTCCTGTTGAATAAGTGTCACTATTTGAATTAGTTTAATTATCCAGGGACTTGGCAAAAGGCAATAGTGAGTAAAAGGGATGGCAGGCTTTAATTCTGCTTTGTCACTAGTTTCGAAAAGAACATTTCGGTAAAACATTTAATAAGTGATTGTATGTGTACATCAATTAATAAAGAATCCACATTTCTAAGTTCTCCTGCTAGTATCCTTCTCGATGGGTCAGTTGGTTGTCTTGATTTTGTTTTTTTCTTTTTTAGTATCTTTTATGAAGACCAGAATTTATGTATTTTAATTAGTTTACTTCTCACCAAAAGAGGCTTACAACACTTTCTTAAAAGCAGGCAATGGACTTTTTTTTAAATTTAATGTTGGGAAGGAAATTATGATTTTGGTAAAAATGTCATAGAAATAAAGGAGATTTACCTCATGCTGTATAGTACAGCAAATCTAGAACTTACATTATTCTCCATCTTGAGCACTCAACAGTAAGTGGATTTGCTGACCTAACACAATTTTCTAGAGAGAAGCATCTTTGAATTTCTAGCTCTGTAAAACATAGATGCTGAACTAAGTTTTATGGCCAAATTTTAAAACTTGAAACAGAAAGTTGAAACAATCTAATCAATATGCATCATGTATAAATAACATGCTGAATGCATGTGACAGATTTAATGTTTTAACTTTATACTGAAGATGAATGAAATTATAGTCTTTACTTAAAAACCTTTACTGTCCTTGCTACATAAAATATCTTCACCTGCACATAGTGCCATAAACCTATAATTCCAGCTATACTCAGGATGCTGAAGCAGGAGGATTCCAAGCTGAAGGCTAACTAGGGCCTCTTAACCAGGTTCTGCCTCAAACGAGAGAAAAAAAAGCTGGGAATGTAGCTGAGTGGCAGCGTGCTTGCCGACCATGTGTGAGGGCCTGGGCTCAATTCCTACTACCTCCAAGACTAAACAAAACAAAGTATCTGTCTACTATCTGTCTATGTATGAATGTATGTGTGTGCGTATCTGTGTATATATTTATCTATCCATATCTATCTAATTTAGCAAATAGTAACAGAAATATGAAATTAGTTCACTTCACTAAATGGGTTTGGAACAATGTTCTTGGCATGAAAAACTTGAAGGAGCCAGCTTCGGCACAGACCAAGTACAGAGACTTGGCTTGCGCCCGTAGTTGAGATGTACGGAGGAAGCATTATATTTAAAGTAGCCCTTTGGCCTTCTTAAATGTCCCTTATTTCACATTCTCATTATGAACCCTAATTCATTCTCACAGGGGTGATAGCTTGTTATTTTAAATCCTTGCAAACACCACATAATGCCAACATAATTAAAGTAATGGCTACCTTTCTCTGTCTTCATTTTCACCTCTGTATACGCTCAATACTATTCTTTAACAAGCTGAAAACTATTTAACTTTAACAGTGTCAGCCCAAAGGGCTCCATACCAAATGTCTTTACAGTTTTTACAGTAAGAAAAACACATTAAGACTTGAGTCAGAAATGCAAATAAAGCCACATCTCTATCATAACATCTTGCAAGGCTTCATAACATAGAAGATACTCAAGAAAAATTTCTTCAATATTAATTACAAAAAGTTGCTTTCTATCAGACCTTTATGTCTAAATCCTCCATTCTAATTCATATATCCAATTGTCTTGAAATAAGGCTATTTTACCATTTTATTAGGACACCATTCCAAACCGTATCAAGTTCTTTGTAGCCTAAATTGTAAACAACTTCCCATGGTTGTAGAAAACCCATCTTTCTTATCATTAGTGCAAAAGCAAAAAGCCAGCAATATAAATTCAGTGAGAAGTTCATGTAATTGTGACTGTAAAAAAGCTTTGGAACTGGCTGAAGACTCAAAGTACAAGTAGAAATGGAGAGAAATGCCTTAACGTTTTTGGCTTATATGTGAACACATAGCAAAAACCCGGTTGACCTGAGTGATCTTTTCCAGAACATAACCAGAAAGATACCATTGATAGTAGAGGAAAGGAGAGGACGGGAGGAGAGGAAATACGAAGTGAGGGGCTTATACATGAAGGTAACTTGTGTATATACATGCATGTCACACAGTGGCCAGCATGAGGTTCATTTATTACACCAGCCTAGAACCCAAATCTGAGATGAAGGAAAAATATAGATGTTAAGACATACAGAAAAGAGGACGTCCCTGTAAGAAGGAGAAGCAAACATCACATAACCCAGAGAGAGAAAGGGAAGAAGTCAGGTGTCCCCATTCCACAGAAGGCATGAAACCTCTGAGATTGAGTTTCTGCTCAGCTGCCAGTGCAGAAGCCGCCACGCGGCAGCCTTCCCCCCTTCCTGACCTAATCCGTTTCATGATCTGTGATTTTTAATATTCGGTGATACATAACAATGGGCTCCCAGCTCTGTGTTGGGGTCCCACAGTATACACACTTAAGGCAGGCAAATTGGGATTTATCAGGGAAGCAAACCCTCCCTAGTTTCAAAATGAAAACTTAAGCGTAAGGAAAGCTCAATTTATATTCACAAATCCATTCACTTTTCAATTCACTCTCCAGGCAAGAAATTTACAACTTGAATGGTTTAATTGGGGGTGCCTATTTCCTTAAATAATGTAGGGGAAAGTAGGGTGCAGGAGGGTCCTTGAGGCAGGAGGCTGTCTGAAATGTGATGCTAAACTCTGGTCCAGGAATAGAAAAACAGACGTGAGATGATAGTGACCTAAGAATGAACCAACTGTGTCTTCCTGGGACACAGCACACGCGGAGACAGCGGTGGCAGTGCCGGTGGCAAGCTGCTTATCTTGTCTATTCAAATGTGAGGGATGTGTTCGGTAAGTCAAGTCTTGGCTGTGAAATGATCATTTTTTCGTATTTATTGGGAATTAGCAAGAGAGAACACATCTTACAAAATAGAAACAGCAATTGTCTTCTGCCTCATAGGCTTGCTAAGGAGGGGATAAAGACATTAGCTATTTTTATTATTTCATTCCCAGTCAAAATTGATTCAATTTTCAAGTCACATGCATCATTTATTTTCTGAAAGTAAAAAGGTTAGGAATAGAGAAATGTCTCCCAGCAAATAAAATAAATGCATTCAGCTAAGATGGAAAAGTTATAAAATGTAAAATGTTTGAATTATAAGTTTTAAAGGAGACTAGTTCTTACTGAAAGTACAACAGTTTCTGAATATTATTTGTGGTTTAAAAATGACTTATTACTATTCAGGGGAGAAAACATTTCTCTCGATGAAGCACATACAAAAATCAGAATATAAATTGATTAGGTGACATAGATTGGTATGATTATAGCTAACATTATTTTAACTGTAATTAAAGTACTTTTTTTACCGATAGGACCTTTTACAAATGAGTAAAACAATAAAGTAATACCCTGTAGTTTTAGATTTCTGTTACCCCTGCTGCTGTTGGTCGTTACAGAGGTTGAAGGTGGGGAAGGGAATATCTACAAGAGTGAATTTCACAAGAAGTTAGTCAATTCTCCGTCTTCCTCACACATTCTAAGAAATGTAACTCACGTGTGCTTATTAAGTAAGGCATTCTTGTTTCGGTAGAATGTCTTTACAAATTATTAACATTAACAATCTACTTAACATCAAGATGACTTTGCTTGGGTACACCAAGGTAAGAAGGTCTCTCCACATCGCTAAGGAGTCATCAAGCAGCCCGCTGCTACATGCAAACACTGCTCTGTAAGGCACAGGTTTGACCTGCAGTAGCTTAGCAGATTCCTGACAGTGGCACAGCTGATGAAGAAGGAAAATGTTTATCTAGAACTGTCCATCCTTTCTGCTAAAGACTTCTAGTTTGTGCATTTTGCCACTTTCCAATATCTACCTGATTCCCTTGTTGGCTTCCTATCAATTCCGGTACACTTTCATCTACTTTTAAGATGTGCTCTATGAACCATTCCTATGTGTCGATCTGACTCTAAGCCAACAGTGACGTGACCGCCTGTATTGGAGTACCGTAACAATCCTCAGAGGAGAGCACTATCCCCAGACTCCTTTCACGAAAGGGAAAATTTTGATTTCAAATGTTTTATAACGTCATCAAGGTAACACAGCTGTTGTGAGGGCAAACTGGAATTCGCGTTGTGGTTTCCTGAACTCGGCACTCTCTTTTTTTAAACCCAAAGTACTATTTATCATGGAAGCTTTCAACACTTCATCCTTCTAATATAATCTCTTTCATGTGGCAGGTGTTCAATGAGCATATATTGCATTAATTGTTTTCTCAATAGTTAAGGCAATTAAGAAGAAATGAATTAGGCTGTACAGTTTGTTGAACAAGATCCTGTTAATACCAAAGATGAGAATAAAGAAATATCAAATACAAAGTATGACTGTCCTGTGAAAACTAACTGATATCACTCAATAACTGCTTTAAAGCCTAGTTACTCAGACAGTGGGATACCAGGCAAGCACTGGACAGGGGACAGCAGCTATTAAACTAGATTCCAGTCCTTTCATTTGCTTCAGTGGTTTCTACAAGAGGTTCCTACAGCTTCCAGTTATTATGACCATTTCAAATAAAGGCTCACAAATAACAGTTCAAAAATATCCTGAAAAATCTATCAAAAGACTGTATATTTATTTGCTCTAGCTTTTTACTTCCCTCAGAACCTTAAAGCTCTGAAATAGAAGGTAAAAAATTAGCTTAAATCTATATAAGATGAATTTTATCACTTGACTCTCCGAGGCAACTGGCTATCCTTAAGAAAGGCATTTGGCCTTTAGAAACAAGGAAACATTCATAACATCCAGAGGATGCAAACAAAACAGGCAAGAGAAAGAAGACACACAGGGACTCCACAAAATCATCTCAGATCTCAGGTGAAGGCCAGGAGAAAACAAGGTCCCAGGACTTCCCAGGGATGTTTGTATTCTGCAGTTGAAAACAGAGCATTTTCTAATTCTGTGAACACTGTGGGCTTGTCCCTGAGACATAATTCTCCACCAGGGTACCATGTCGAGGAGAGGGGGTCTTCTCTAGCTTCCTCTACTAACAGTACCATGATGCTCCAGGTAGCACTGGGTGGCAAGTTGCTGTCTTAGCATACTTAGGATTTCTTGTAAAGAAACCTTTTGCCTCGAAGAACTAGATTTGAGGCACTGAGTGGCCCTGCCTGGAGCTTTCGTCTTATGCAAAGGGGAAGATAACCACTACATCCACGTACCAGAAGATCCATAGACACTTGAATAGTAAGGACAGCATCTAATTTTATTGTCCTATACAGACAGTGTCCCACATAAATACAAACACCAGGTAAAACAATGTAGGTCAACTGGGGTCAGTTTTGAAAACCAAAGTGTGAGTCTTTTGATGCACTTTGCCCCATGCCAATCTCCCAGATTATGGGATCTAAAACCCTAAGGAAGATGCATGAAATAAAAAAGCAGTATAGACTTTTTTGGAAGCCATCTGTTATTTTTAAACATGTTAGACTTTTAAGATACAGAAAATCAAATCTAGCTGGGAAATCATACTCAGGCATTATTCTGCTGTATTTGAAGAGATACACTGAAGCAATGGTCCTCAAAATTAAAAAAAAGTTGGGAAAACAGAAAATTGATTTTTTTCTTATTTCTGTTGAAGCCAATTATGTGTTCTTTCATCTTTGATGCAAATGCTCAGTGTCAGCTTACGTAATAGTAGTCTCTGCATCCATCCTCTTTTTTTTTCCCTAAGCATTTATTATTTAGTGGTTTAAATTCCTTAGGAAGGTGGAGCAGAGTGACCTGCAGAGAGCCTTTGCCGGAATGGAGGCGAGGCAGGCCACATCCTAGTGACGACCAGTCCATCCTAATGAATTCCAGGGAGTCTGTGACAGGCCCTAAGTGGAACCACACTTCCCGAGGCAGTAGTTTTTCTTCATACTTGCTCTTTTGCTCATTAGCTTTCAAAGTACACAGAGTATAATTCTTAAAAGCCTCTTTACCATCCCCTGAGAACATGCACGCGTGGGTCACTTTCTAATGCCAGTACACATCAGACGAACCATCCTATTACTGCAAGCTCGGGGGCCTCTTCACTGCAATTATACCATCCTGATCCATGTTATCACAAATACAAAGCTAGTTTTCTTTCTGTCTCTCTCTCTCTCCCTTTTTCAAATCAGGGCAAACATGAGAGACATTGTTAAATGACTAGAGGAACGGATCATGCACAGAATTTCAATGAATGCCTCTGAGGGAAGCAGCACTGAATTCCTTTTTAAATGGAAGAGGCTGTCATATCATTGAAGCAATTCTCTGAACTTTCCTGGCCCACAGAGCTGTGCTGAAAGTCAGGGGCTTCAGCAACCCAGAGGGGGAAAGGCTGCCTGAAAGACTCACAAATGTGTTACTAGCTTAATGAGGTTGAGCGGCTTATAAGAAAATGTGGCATTCCTGCACCTAGACCGATGCTGTTAATTATGAAATTACTTAAAACCCATCTGGGTGGCAGCTCACTGCTGCTAAGGCAACACACGTAAGGAGCTTTTCCCTGGACCAAGCAGGGGAAAAGGGAAGACGGAGAAGATGTAAAAACTGGACACGAGTTTCCCGTCACCGGATGCTTCTATTGGTGAATTGCTTTTGATCAACTGACTAGATAAGAATGAGGAGGAGGTCAAAATCATGGTGTCAACACTGTGATGATCAAGTTCCTGTGCCTGCCGCATGGCTACAGGTTGCCACCTAGCTCTAGTCCACTATTCAGTCTGTAGAAATCTACCTATCATATAACTTCGGAAGCCATAGTGTAAGGATAGATGGTAAACCAAAAGGATCATTTTTATACAAGCAACCCTCATAGGCCACTATTCCTAAAAAGTCAACCATTATCCTTTTGCTCAACTATTTAACGGCAGCATTCTTACTCAAGCATTGATCTAGCAGTCATTTTAACAACAAAAAATGGTTCTAGTGTTAGAACCTGGAGGGAGAAAATATGACCTTGGACAGACAGTGGAGATTTGAAATAAGACAGCAGTGGTAGGAGCAGAGGGAAACGACACATAGAATACTATAGGTTGTGAGCAGTCACAAACAGGCATCTATGAGTTCCAATGGCATCATTTGTTTGATAAATATGAGAAACGGTTGGTTTTTTTGAGGTAGGATCTCACTTTATAGCACGGACTGGTCCTGAGCTCACTGTCTAGCCCAGGCGAGCCTCAAACTCACAGCAATCCTTCTGCCTTAGCCTCCCTAGTGCTGGAATTATAGGCGCGCACCACTAAGCCCAGTTTACATGATGCTGAGAAATCAAACTCAGGACATTTCTAGGCAAGTATTCTAACCACTGTGATATTCCTCCAGCCCAAGAAGGGGCTAATTGTACCATAGTCATCCCAATCAGTAGTCTTTAGAAAAATCAGCTATCTGGAAAAAAAATCAAAGACAATAAATATGTAGAGATGGCAGCATTTTAGAAGTAGACAGAAACAAAGGAAGGTGGAAATAGGGATAGATTCATTTCTTAGGAACTTAGAAACCATGTTACAAAATTCAAACTTAACACTGAAAGGTTTGGGCATTGTGTAAAATTTGTAAGCATAGCAGTCAAGTGATGGACAGAAAACAGAACGATTCTCCAGGAGTCACTTGCGGGGTTGCATAACTGGAGGTTGAGCGTCTACTAGGACGGAGGAATTAGAACTTAAGGCAGAGAAAATAGACATAGACTAAAGCAAAGACAAGGGTGATGGTGAAAAGGACGCACCAGGACTATGTCTGGACAGGGGGTGTTTCTGAGAAAGCCACAGAGGAAGAAACGCGACGTACGCTCCAGGTCCCGGTTTGGGCAAGAAGAAGATGGGATCTGTTCAGTGTAAATACATAAGGTGTGAGCGCATGAGGATGACCGCGAAACACAGGAGCAAAGGGCCATGGGGCGCAGGCAAAGTGCACCTGTCGACATACAGACATGGGTGCCGGAGCACAGCTGCTCTCAGGCATGATTTATTGCTGAGTGAAGATTGCGAAGACCAACAAAGTAGATCTCCAAGGCTGAGTGATTTCTTACTGGACTAAGAAAATGAGAGCTGAATAGAAGAATGAATCTGGGCAGAAAGATTTAAAGAATCAGAAGCCAGTGCTACCAAGACACAAGAAGGAGGGAAGTGTTTGCAGGAAAAGGAAGTAGGCAGATGATAGGTTCAGAAGATACCAGTAACCCCGACAGAAACGACGCCAGCAGGGCCTGAGTCAGACAGACAGGAGGGAAAAGGATTCTTGTGAGTAGCTGACAGCTAGGCAAAGGGCTGGGTGGACAGCCAGAGCAGGTCACGGGGCTGGCGTGACTGCATGGGTTTTCTTTCTGTTGCTTTTAAAATATAAGACAAATGTAATGTAAAGATTTTTATATTTTAAAAAGGAAACAAACACTACTAAAATGATGGGAGAGAGTATGAAAATGTATCTACCCGACATAATTCGTGACACATTAAATATCAAGAATTGCATACCACCAAGAATGTTGGGATTTGAGAGGCACAAAGTCTCCATTTTTCCTCTTTCTGAGCTCTCAATCTCCCCATCTCACAGATACATACCTCATCTGATTCAGCAAGCAAATACCCTGGGTCCTTTCTCCCTCTCAACTTGGATGAAACACAGGAGCGCTCCTAGAGCTTCATAAAAGTCACAATCAAACATTGTTCCACATTTTTGAAAAGGCAACAGAAGCTACTCAAAGTAATTTGTCAAGAATATGTAAGTACCAGGCTTTAATTATTTTACAAACATGTGATTTGTTTTCTTTGATCTCGATTGAATTTCAGTAACCCAGAAAGTCTTGATAAGAGATGACTGAATCCCACCATCCCACAACTTTTCCATTTAAAATAGTGGACAGGACCCACTGATACCATGACATTTTGTCTTATGAAGTGGATAATCAAAAAGTACCCATAAAAACCTGAAACAAGCCTTGGAAAGATGGTAAGTATTGCTTTATGAACATATATTCCTTTTGCACACCGTCACAACAAAGTTCTTAGCGTGAATATTCTCAGAACCATGTCTCTTTTGACTTTTTTTCTTAAGACTCAGATGGGTATAACAATCAGTTTTAAATTTCACCAGTCAGGTATCAAAGAAGTTAAAAGATCAATTTGTTTCATTACAACCCAAGGAGGATCGACTGGTTCTAGATTCTCCATTGTTTAGCTCATTAAAAGGAAAAAAATACCAAAACTCAACTTAACGCACATTTATATATTCAACCTGTCACCAATGTTTTCCAGGGAGAATTGCAGGCGAAATATGTATGAGATTGTCATTATAACTGGAGCTTTAGAAATATGACTTCTGATTTCCCTTATTTAAAATTTTTTTCATTAATATTCCCATAGTTGACCCCAGATGTCACAACTCCAAACAAGAGCAAAGTGATACTTTCTGTGATCCATATAATCAGCTAACTCCTGATCATTGTTGGTCACAGTAACATGAAAAAGCTTTAGTAGTGCAGTATGGGGAACTGCTACTTATTTATTTATTTTTGTATATACAAGAATTCCAAATTCTATAGCTAGTGTATTGAGGTAATCAGAAACCTGCAAGCTTGCCCACAGAAATATAAATGCGCTGATATTTTTGGTGGCCTGGAATTGTTTTGGGGACGAAAACCTTCTTTGTAATAACCAATAAAAACAAATCAGAAGAACACGGCCCAGTTTTCTATTCGACATTTTGCTGTTGGAACGGGAGCAATTAAAGGTTCAAAGTAGGAAAGGAGGAAGAAATATAAGAAAGAGTTAGAAGGAGGAGTGAGAAGAGGGGGAAAATGCTTGTGAAGTAGATTTCAACGTCATTCTCCAACGCGTGGGGCATTTGGTGAACCAACGCAGCCTGGTGCTTTTTCAGTACACTCCTTCCATGACCAGGGGTTCTGGTCACTCATCGCCGTGTGCTAACCTCCACAGGACTACAGGAAGAGCAAACCAGACCCTGGGCACCTCTTCTTCCCTCCATCCCCTCCTTGAGGTGAGAGTCACCAGGCCTCCCTGCTTTTCTAAACCTCTCCCTCTACCTCATAAACCTGAGTCATTTAACCTTATTTTGACCAATATAACAGGGTGCATCCTAACCCACAAATTCTGGGGGGCATGAAGCTGAGATTAGAAAGATTTCTTTAAAAGAGGGGTTGGAGGAATTGCACTGTGGTTAAAGTGTTTGCCTTGAAAGCACAAGGTTCTGAGTTTGATTCCCCAGAAACACATTAAGCTGGGTGTGGTGGTGCACATCTGTATTTCCAGCACTTTGGAGGCAAAGGGTTTTCCTGAGTCCAAAGGCAGCCTTGGGTAAACCAGTGAATTCATGATCAGCCTGGGCTACAGGGTGAGACTCTCTCTCTCAAAAATCAATAAATAAATAAACAAATAAATAAATAAATAAAAGAAAGCCACTGATATTTGCACAGGGATTCCGACATGGGCTACCTGAGAAATCAGGAACTAAGTTCCATTTTCCCGTTAATCGTTTCCCATGAATAGAGCTCCCAGTGCTTTTTCCAAGCGGATCAGAATAAACTTCTAGGAACGTTCTCGGTTTCTAAACTAAACATCCACAGCAGGAATGTTGCTCTATTACTCTGTGAACAGTCCATGGATGCTTCAAGGTTGAACGCAACTGCCATTTGCTTGGCACAAATGTACCAGCTCTGCGGCTGCCTTCCTGTCATAACTGGAACCTGGAGAACACACCTGGCCTAATTGAACCGGAAGTCACATCCCATGTCACCAGGAACTGCCCATAAGCTCTTTTACTTTAATATAGAGCAAGCTGTTGTGAGGAAGGAAGCGAGTTTTGAAAGCTCAAAGAACTTATAAAGAGCTATGAGGAATGGAGTCCAATCATTGTTTTGAAACCATCAGTTCAAATGTATCCTGCAGCGTAGATCTACATATTAGTACTTACATACCAATAGAGAACATTCTGAGGAGTCCAGGTCAGGGATGATGCTAGGTTATATTTACTGTAACTCAAAAGGGGAGAGGCTCAAGCACTGTGTTTCTTCATTCAAGCTAAATAGCAACTGATATGCTTTACTGCACTCACTGGGTACAATTATTATTCTCATTTTATACCAAACAAAAGGAGAGCACAAGAAAATGAGAGGGTTATTTAAGGAGAAAGAGCCCAGAAATGCCTGACTTAAGATGATGTGCTAGGAATTTTGCCTTCTCTGTCAGGTAACAGAATCCAACGTAATGACTGAACTGAGGAAATACTAATAAATGGATCACTGGTAAGTCAGTATGCAAATTAAGGGATCACACAGTGAAGGAGGCATCCACAGCTTCACAGGGGGTAGCCATCTTGTTTTCTAGGCCTACAGCGAGTGAAAGCTAAGAAAAGGTTCACCTGTCAGAACCAAATGCTTCCCAAAGCAGAAGAGGCATCATAGACTGAAGAAGCTAGCAGAAGCAGTCTGGAAAAAAGGATAGAATTTATCTCAGTAGTGTGAGGAGATGCTAACAGGATAAAAAGGACAAGCCTCCTTTCCAAACATTTTCAAAATACTTCCTTGTGTTAGGAAGCCTTTCCTAAGCTACTGAGTCACAGAGCTGTTCAAGTGGAGATTTTAATAAAAGTTGGGTAGTGTATTTAGTAGAACATGGCCTCCCGCTTTTAGAAAACTCTTTTTGCCATCAGAAATTATTTTTTTAATACCTGGTAATATGTCAGAGTGTGCACTTAGCGTGACTGCTTCAGCAATTAAGTGAATGTCAATAATTCTCAAGTATAGATGTCATTAAGTAGTAGGTCCTGAATATTTGACTCATGGCCCTAAAGCTTGTATTTTCATTTGGAGAAAATGACAACATTCGTAATGAATTGATAAAAATTTAGGAAGTATGATTAAGTAATATTACTGTTTAAGTATCCTGTAGGGCAAAAGGGAAAAAAAAAACATCAAATTATGATTCAACTCAAGCAGTCTTACTCACGGTGTTGAAATTGACATTTTGTTTTGCTGGATGCTGATCAGATGACTGAGATCAAATGGGTAACAATGACAAAAGAATAGTTCAGGGAAATGAAAAAGAAAAAGAAAAGTCTATTTCCGCCACATTTCTGTAACTGGTTCTTGTATCCTGCAAGCGTATTTGGTTTAGAAAATGTTCTGTTTACAGTTAGTGTCAAGTTTAGTACAGTTAGCTATAGTTCACTCAAATATTTAATCATCAGCTAGGTGAAATGGTATGACGATGTACTTAGGTACAACTTTAGATAAGTTTTCTGGTGTAAAGAAATTTTGTTTCCTAGTGGAAAATTCCAGACTGCATCATGATAGACGCAAGGCGATGAATGTAGTAGCTCTTTTGCCCACTGGCTCTGTGACCGTGAAAAATAGCCTAATGTTTTCAATCTTTGTTCTCTTTGCCCATAAAGGGGGAAAAGTAATTCGCACCTTCCCAGGGCTCATAGAAAGGTCAAACAGATACCAGGTAATGTGACTTGCTCAATGCATGGCATTTACAGTGCAGGAGTTGTCATTCGTTATCACCAAATGGCAGGAGGAAAACAGGAAGACTTTCACTCTCTGCAGCATTTTACCTTGAAAGAAGAACACAGTGAATATTGATGGCACCAGAGTGGATCCCATCTGCCCAAAACAAAGTCCCAGAAATGCTCCTTCTAGCGGACAGTGTCCAGACTCTGTACAAAGAAGTTTCCTAAGTGCCAAGGCCGAGCCACTAAATACAACCCACATGGAAGGGAGTGCGGGTCATTCAGTGAATATGCTTTTCCGATTTTGGATTACAGGCAAACTGCACCATTATGAAAGTATCAAAAACAGCTCTAAACACAAGGTGGACACGATCGCCAGCACGGCAGGGAGGAGCAGAGGCAGCTGGTTGTACCTGGGGAACAGATGTCCTGGGAGGAATCATTTGGACGGACCGCCAGCCCACGCGTGAAGCCGCAGTAGAATACTGATTTCTGAATGGCAACTTTAGAGCAGTCAGCTTGCTGTACTCCTGAGAGGCGTCAGCCAGAAACATCACCAAAGACCCTGAAATCTGTCTTTTTGCCCCCCAGTGAATTTCTTGTAGTGACTTACTACGTAGGACCCTGTCACATCAAAGGCAAGAGGCAGAGCAGTGCCGCGCCTCACCCTGGCAGCTGCTGTTGCTGTGGGCCGGATTTGTAACCCGGGGGCTGACCTCAGTCCCAACACCCAGCACAGAGGAGTCTCCTGTACAGGTACAGAGTAGCTTCCGCTTCTCAAGTATTTCTAACCCAGTCATTTAAATTTATTTGTTTGTTTTTTGCTAAACGACCAAGGCACTAATTTTTAAATAAAAAAATCACATTAGTTTCCAGTCACTATTTGTGAGTTATATTTTAATGTTTTTATTGTAATGCTTAATACTATTCATAATACAGAGACTTAATTTAATTTCTGCCCACATAACAAGCGACATATGATGTTTAATTTATTTTCTATTTAGCTATGTTAAAAATCATGAGTTCTGAACAGATAGCTTTTCAAATGTTGGGCTTGAGAACCAACTGAACAATGAAATGGATATTAAATTAGATATGCATTTGAGTAGCAAAATTTGAGATCGAAACATGCTTTTTAATTTGAATTATGAGAAGTGTGCTTTACGCCTTTAGTAAGCCAAATGGCTGGTTTTAATGACATTTGTGGGTTGGTTTTTTTATGAGAAAAAAAGATTCATGCTGCTCACTGTTATAAATAGCCTTTATTCCCTCTAAACAAAAAGCCAAATTGGAATAAATGTAACTGATTTCCTCTTTTAAACTTTGAATGTACTTATATTTTTAATTGCTAGCTCTTTTTTAATACTCATTATAAAAAACATTGCATAAATGGAGATTAAACTCTGTCTCCTTTTATAACTTTTTGAAAAGAAGGGATACATTTGTAGGTAGGGTGGTCATAGGTGCCTGTCGTTGCAGCTACTCCAGTGCAGTTATGAATAGTTCTCTTGTCACTTTCAAATATACTTAGGTTCAGATCATACATTGTAAAATTACTATATACATACGCACACATGCACATGCATGAGTGTTTGCACTGTATGCACATAGAAATATGAATATGCATTTTTATAACTATGGCAAAGACTCTATTGAAATGAACTTCAAAAATGCTAATGATTATGTGTCCCCCTAATCATGCTCTAACATGCTTCTTTTAACCAATGGTTCACTGTGGATGTAAGTTGAACACCCTATGGCTTGGAATGCAGAGAAACTATTCAACAGCCAATTAGATTATACGTAGTATCAAAGAGCTAAATGACAAAATCATGAAATACTTTTCATCTAATTTCTATTTTACTAGATAGTCAGAGTACATTTTCAAAAAAATTTTTTTTGTGTTAGGGTAGCATGGCTATATTAAAGCAAGACAGGAATCTTCTTTAAATTGGAACCCCCAGAAAGCCTTAGGTATATAGTTTAGGGACTGTTATTTAATTTTTTCACTAACCTTTGAAAGGGGAAGAACAGGACAATAAAATAGTAGACAGTTTAAGGAAAGATTATTAATCAAAGACCCGGATTTGCAATATTGCTGAAAGAAAGTGGATCTCTGAAAATACGTGAAAAGTACCGAACCCCTTCTCTCATCAGATGTACTCAAGCACACACAAAAGCATTTTCCAGGCTGGGTCTGATGGCTCAAACCTGTCATCTCGGCTTGCTGGAAGTGGGGAATAGGAAGACTGCAAGTCTGAGCTCAGTCTGCACAGCTTAGCAAAACCGTGAGTCAAAAAAAAAAAAAAGGTGGCTGAGAATATGGATCAGACCAAAGGCCCTGGGCTCAATTCCCCAGTGCCACTGAAGGAAGCCTTCAGTGTAAAATTTCCCAGCTGCTGGGAACTGTTTGTCATATGATCAGGGCAGCTAATCCTATCCAGGAGAGGAAGTAGGAACCAGAATGCAATTATTTTCATAGAGAAGTCTGTAAGTAGAAGGAAGTTGTCCTGATGTGAACATTCCAAAATATAAAGTATACCATTTACATTTTTGCTTATATTTATGAAAAATATTTTCATAATCTTTTGTTTCTTACGTGGGAAACTATTTAAAATCTGTTACTAAACCTGTACGCATATATCCACTTCACCAGAGCGGCATTCAGAAGGAACTCACAAGGAACTGAGCAGCTTGATGTTTGTACCTTAAGGTCAGTGTGACTTATCACGGAGGCGGGTTGCTGACAATGGCATTTAATCAAAATGGAGACATCAGAGATTCCTGGCAGACATTAGCTTAGTTGATACTGTCTTGGCAACGATGTCAAAAACATAAGTAACAAATACCCATATTTACATAGAGGTGGCCAAAGATGCATGTAATAATTAGTTTCATTATTAACTCACTCAAAGCACATATAGATGCTTCTATTGAGAACACAAATTTAATTAGGGAAAGTTGACATTTCAGTAAGTAAGGGATTTGAAAAACTTATTTGATGGAATTTTATGAATAACAACTCCTAAGTGGGCTGACATTATTAACACAATAGTCGGGAAGAATAGAGAGGAACAGCTTAAAAATAAATGATTACAACTGCTTAGCTTTGGTGTGACAGAACTGCTCTCCGATACCTAAAGCCCTCATGCCTAACGCACAGGTAACAGTGTCTCTCTGGACACAAACAGCCCTTCTTAAGATTAGGCAGGGCATTTCTTACAGAAGAAGCAAGCATACTTATTGCCTCTATTTTTGGAACAATCTATTGAGTCATGAGAGGTACTTTGTTGATATAAAGACCCAGATTTCAAAACAGACTTCTTGTATATGCTAGGGGAGTTAATGCCTCTTGCCAAACTTCTATTTCTATCATCTTTGACACAATTGGGGAACACCGGTCTCAAAGGGTAAAGATTAAGCAATAATGGCACTCCTACATACTCTGTCTGGTACACAGAAAATACTCAAGTTGTTTGTGATTGTAACTTTACAAAAAAGATTCGAAGTTAGAAAATTCTTTTCTTCTAAGATTGTGCCCAGGTCTAATAATATGTTTTATCTTTGAGGTGATATATTTTTACTCACGTTCAAGACACCCTTTGGAGTAAATATGAATACAAAGAAACTCAATGCTTATGCTGAAAAGAAAGCCAAAAAACTATTGTAATGCATTTTATCACCATTTAATAAAAAACAAGACATATTTAAACATTTCACTATAGACAAAAAATAGTTGCAAGAAATAACAACAGGCTCTGTTTGAGAAGTGCTGTTCTGGATGGGCAGCTGAGGCAGGCACTAGCGTGCCTGACAGCTAGGGGCCTGGCATCAGTTAATCTGCCCAAGCAAAGCTTATGCAGCTGTCCTCAGGCATCAGGAGCTCTTAAATTTAGTTGCATCTAAGAAATCTGTGATTGCCACACAGATGACTGCCCAAAATAAAGTCAAATGAGAGGAGAATTGCATCTTATAGAGGAAGTTCACTGGACCAGAGAGAAAACATAATGGCGTTGAAGGCAGTACAATGGAAACGTGACAGAGAATCTGAGACTGCAGGGTCCCGTCGGGACAGTGCTGACTGGTGTCTCAGCGTTGAACCCACACGCCAGCCCACTGAAATGAGGCTCGCTGACCAATTGTTTAGCAACCTGAATGCCTTTACTTGGTTGTATGGCTTTGAGTGAGTCCCTGACTCATTTGCTCGCTTGACGTACTTATTACTTGACTCCATTTCCTCACCATCAATGTGACTTCAGAGACTTGTGCTAAATTCAATATTGAATCTTCTCAAGATCTCTTGTGAGCAGATCGTTATACATTTCAAATAGAACTGCTTTGTTAGAACAATAAAGTAGTAACTTTAAAACAATTTTTTAAACTCTGGAGGATTCTTTATACTTATTTTTATCCTTTCTAAAAACAAAACAAGACAAGAAAACCAAAGCTTACTGCAAGTATTAACCAATACTAGTACTGAGTACTTCATTAGATGCCCCAAGTGCTTCAAATTAACTTGTCAAATTGTCAAAGTATACATTTCTGAATGAATGCAACAACAGCTGCACTCATGATTAGAACATTAATGTCTCCATCTAACAGCTGCTTTAAAACTTACAAAGATAATATGGAACCAGAACCAAATTTGATATCACAAAAAAAAAAGAATGTTGCAAAATGTGAATTGAATTTTTTTGGAAATTATTAACGTCTATATCAGTTAAATTTAGAAAAAAAACTCAAGCAAAAAAAAAAAAAGACCTCTTTATCTGAACATTTATCAGTTAGGCTTTTAAAATAATTTGTTAAAATATATGACAATGTAATGACTTTACATTTCCTTTTTTCTTGATAGTTCTCTTAAATTGTTTCCATTTTAGTTTTTTTTTTCCATTACTTCCATTTTGCTTGCCCACCCCATAATCCAATGCCTACCCACAGCAGATGCCCAGGGAATATATTGGATTATCCTGGAAGAAATGCTGACGGACTAAACTAAATTGCCCCTGCAGGATGTAACATCTTGCTTCTAAAGAGCAGAATTTAGAGGCAGCAAATGACAGAGGCAGTGGACACAGGTGTGCATCTGAGTCCCTGAACTGACCTGAAGCCCAGGTTGGAACAACGATGACTGCTAACCTTTTCCACTGCCCACCCTGGGAAAGAGGGACTCCTACTCTCACAGAAATGCAGTTTGCGACAAAAGTAAGAGGAAGAACATTCTTTCCCGGGGAAACTCGCATCATGTACGAATGAGTTTGGGGTCTGGAGAAATGGCACAGCAGTTAAAGTGCTTGCATGGCAAGTGCAAAGCTCTGAGTTTGATTCCCCAGCACCACATACATCCGAGTGTGGTGGCACATGCTTGTAACCCTGGCACTCAGGAGGCTGAGGCAAGAGGATTTCTGTTTTCCAAGGCCAGGCTGGGCTACACCACTGAGTTAGGGATCAGCCTGGTCTACAGAGGGAGTCTCTGTCTCAAAAAAAAGAGGTTTTTTTTTTTTTTTTTTTTTTTTTTTTTTTGATTACTGGTAAGACACCTAAGTCACTGTATCTGAACTCTTTTTATTTTAAAAAAAACCCAGAATATGACTGTAAGACTCCTTCGACTCAGTAAATTTGTGACCTAGATATTTTCTTGGTATTTATGGAATTTTCCTGTTCATTTGGAAATCATAAGTTCTCTTTATTGACTATTAAATTATTCTATCACTGCCTCAAACAGCCATCCAAGAGTAATGCGGAATGCCACAGCAGCAATCCCCTACGAATCCTGTCATTGTACATTAATCACAGAAAGGACACGAAGTGGCTTTTAGGACATAGAGAACCACAACACAGGCCTGCACTCAGTAGGCTACTTCACAATGATTTTGACAGTTTTCCTATTGGTCTTCCGGCAGGCTGCGTACCATATTCACGTCTGGTGCTTAATAATTATGGTTTTAAAAAGAGTTGTAAAGCCCACCAATAAAAATAAAACTATATTCAAGCGCATTCATGCTTCTGAATCCTAGGTGTGTCTCTAGATCACACTTCAAGAGACTTCTAAAATCACAGCAGCAAATATTTGAGTGCAGACAATGCTTTTTGTGATAAAATGAACCACATGTTCTTTCAGATTATTCTATTCTTGAATCCTTGAGATAAAGAGGCTGCCTTTGCAAGAGTAGTCACAGCCTGAGCTATAAAAGCGTCAGTCTCCCTAAGGCTAAGAATACTGAGCAATTTTAGCCATCTTACTGACATAGACCCCTAAAGAAACTGCCGTTGGTGTAAGGGGCACTAAGGTATTCTTTCATAGGACCAACTACTGAAAAGAAACTCCTTCTGTAAGGTAGTTAAGAAGCTTCATTTTGGGATATGAGTTTGTTAAAGTCAGTGTGTGTTGTTGAGGAGTTTACTAGCTGCCTTCAAATTTACACTAGTTCACTGGCTTCCATTCACAGAGACAACATAACAACAATTTTAGACAGTGAATAATCTCTATCTGTGATACCTCTTCTTCACAGCTACATGTCCCCACACCCTAGAAGAATTGTGTATTTGTTATGTTTTGTAGTTAGACGTAAATGTTTACATGGTTCAAAGATGAACCACCAAATTGCCCTTCTAAGTAAAGTCCGCTCACCTATGTACCATTTCCATATTGAAACGCCATTTCTTTATCTTAGAAGGATAGTATGGATTCAGCTACAGGAATGTTCTACTTTCTCTGAGCATAACAAAGACATGTTTACCTAAATTATCACCCAAAGACCCTGGAAGTACAGATGGGTATTATCTTGGCCTTATCAGTTTAAGACTACCAAGAATAAGACTAGTCTGACAAATCAGTACATGTTGCAATGAGGGAGATGACGAAGCAGAAGAACCATGGTGTGTCTCTTAAAAAATACAGTGAAAAATAAAATTGAATGAACTTAAATGTAGGAATGTTTTAATGGGCTTAAAACCGTAAGACCTAGATCCTGCAGTCACTATTCTGTCTGTACTGCATACTTAGCTCAATATCCCATTTTCTTTGGAGCCACAAAGCTACAATAGATACAGGATACTATGACTAGAGGTGCCTCTCTGGGTCTCTGGCTGGCACTTGTGATATAAATTGACATTGGCATTCTTAGGAGACATGCCATTTCTCATTAACTTAGTCTTCCACACTGTGGAGTGGTTGTGCACATTTTTATTCTCTCAGTCCAAACTAATTTTCATTTTCCAAGATATAGGGAGAGAGAGAGAGAGAGAGAGAGAGAGAGAGAGAGAGAGAGAGAGAGAGAGAGAGAGAGAGATTACTGGTAATCCTTTACTTTCCACTTAGGCTTAGCATAAACTGACACTCAAAGAAAATATATTTTTGTAGCCCTTCCTGATATTTGTAAAATACAAATTTTCTGAACTTAAGTAAGCTGTCATGCAGTTATTTAAAGAACTGGCGGAAGTCCATTATTTAAATAGAGAACATAATGGCAATTTGACAATACATAACAAGCATTTCATGATCAAATGGCTAGAGTAATAATGTAACATGGTCAAAATTTTGAAGAGAGTGCAGGTGGCCTTTCAATAAAAAGACAAATAATTCAGAATGTGAGTCATGCCCAATTAAGCACTTGGAAATGCAAAACTCAATGTCATAAAAAGCAATTTTTAGTAAAAAGCTAAATTTTCAAAGGGATTTTTAAGAGAAATCGCAATCAGTAAGATCATGCTTTTAAAAACTGTGTCGTAATCATTCTTTATGTGTGGTTCCCCTTCTCTTAGTTTCAGTTACCCATAGTCAACCAGAGTCCAAAAATATTAAGTGGAAAAATCCGAGAAACAAATATTCCATAAATATTAAACTGTGTGCTATTCGGAGTGGAGTGACACAGTTTCACGCCCCCACGCACTGTCCCCCTTTCCAGGGTGTGGACGCTTGTGTACCCTGCTTTCCTTTTAGTCATTTAGTGACTGTAGGAATATACGTTGCTCGTGTTCGAACGGCCTTCATTTTTGGTAACCACGGCTGCAAAGTCCAAGATTAGCAAAGCATCCATTTTGGCACACCAGAGCAAAGCCTTCAGGTGAAAAGGTGAACGATCTCTACTTTAAAAAGAAAGTCACTTGCTGAAGTTGCTGAGCTCTACAGTGAGAACATATCCTCTGTCTGTAAAATCATAAAGAAAGAAAAAGAAACCCACGCAGGTTGTGCTTCCGTTCCTCACACCAGGAATGCTACTCGTACAGAGAAGTGGTTACTTAGCTAAGGTGGAAAAGGCGTGTCACTTGTGGGTGGAAGATGCGGTACGAACAGAAAATGTGTCCAAGCAGAGTAAGAGGTGTCCTGAACTTAAGGCTGGCAAACCAAGTACTGCAAATAAGGTGTCATTATACTGTTTTAGGAATCAGTCACTGACATTATTGCTTTTGTCTTTTTTAAGTGTATTTTTAAAATAGTGACATTTCCATAAATAAGTGATTTTTCCAGTAAACAATTATAGGTTCTGTATAAATGTTGAGTGACGTCAATTAATGTGAATGTCTAATATTTTTTTAAAAATGAGTAAATCCTTAGAAATCAGTAGCTCGATGATTTTCCAGACTAAGTTCTAGAAAACAGAAGATGAGTTCAGCCTTGAGGGCTCAAAGAGAGAAAAGAATGCGGTGAATATCTGGGAAAATGAGGGGATGGGACGGAGAAAGGCGACATTCTGCACACTTAGGTGAGCCAGCAGCCCGAATCCGAGTCCTCTACTGCTCACCCACCTTTTACTGTGTGTGTGAGTACACGTGACAAGAGGCAAGGTGTGAATCCAGAGAGGAGCTGAGTTTGCCTAAATTGGGCAGCCGGAGGATAGGAAGGTGGCTGGTAGGGCTGGCGACTGTCAGGAAGTGGAGGAATTAGAAGATGAAAATTATACCATGTTTGATTCCCCAGCATCACATAAGCTTGGTGTGGTGGCACACGCCGGTGGTACCAGCACTCGGGAGGCTGAGGAGAAAGGATTTCTGGGAGATCAGGGCCAGCCTGGGCTATATAGTGAATTTAGGACTAGCCTGGACTACACAGCAAGATTCTGTCTGAAAAAAAAAAAATCATACCATGACCGTGATTAAACTTGGGATGGCCAGAAAGGTGGGACAGTGACTTGAATGATGATGTTAAAGGACCTACAGTTCTGTTCTTCAGGATGATGCTACAGCCAGGGGGTTGGGAAACTGCTGGAGAGATTCTGCAATCAGGTATACAATTGGGGGTTTTGGAATTCTTCATACTAGTTACTGAGAGATTTGATATGGAAATAAGTAGCCATTGCAACTTGAGTTGCACAAAAAAAAAAATACTGAAATTCTATGACAGGGCATCTAACTCCTTTTTTGAAAATAAATGAAAGAATTTAAGCCAATTTAGCAATCTCACCTAGGTAAAACTTGGCTTTGAAATAAAATAGTTTATAATTTAAAACTTAACTTGCTTATGGGCATTTTTTTCAGCTTAGCGTGAATATTGGAGAAATTACAAAAAAGAGGATTTTTTAATTGTATAGAAAGGGGTGGCTAATTAGTTTTTAAATATTGAGCTGATTTTCAGTCAAGACAATAAAAGACCATAATTTATTGCACATGATCCTGAACAGAGCCCTGAAACAACATCAAAAGTAGGTTACGTTTTTTTTTTTCCTCTTTGGAACTTTAAATGTGAGACCATTACATAATATATTTTTTCTCTTAGAATCCTGAAAGATTGAGTCAGGTGCACTTTGAGTCGGGCTTGGGTATTATCAAACAAAAGAGAAATTGAAAGTCAGTCCCAGAGATCACGGGGGTGGGGGGTAAATATTTGATTTTGTGACTTGGTTGGCTGAAATACCTCTCCTCAGAGTTTATAGCAGAGGCGGACAATGGGATAAACATTGCATATCTCCACTTCTTGCATGCTAAATCTAACAGAAACAGGAACGACTTGTGCATTGTTCTATTTCTTTGGGGGCTGCTTCAGTGCATTACCAAAGCACTAAAGGACAAACTGAAGTTTAATCCCAGTGGTGAGCACTTAGCACTCACATCATTATGGTACTAATAAAGAAATAAATTGATTCTATACAATAGCAGGATAAGTAGCCTCATTTTTTCATGCTCTTACACGATTTCCTTGGAGTACTCCTTTGCATCTTAAAATAATATACATACATATATATATTATGAGATTCTTAATTTCATTTTAGAAAATAGGTTAGGACGAATTACAATTTATACAAATAAAAGTCTTGTGGAGCATGGCATCCAGAAAGCATAGATAACTTATTGTCCTGGTAAATGATAAAACTGCTTATAGTGGCAGCTATGATTTATTGAAGCAATTCAAATACACTAGGAAAGTATATTAGCTTTGCCTCTGCCCACGAAGGGCGCATTTGAGCAGGGCAGGGCACCCGATGACAAATGACAGACTTGAACCAAGGGAAGGCAATTGGCACCTCAAATGCCTAAAGGCTTCAAATTCCAGGAAGAATTATATTCTGTGGTAATCCTGCACGTGCAGTGGCATGGAGGGGAAGGGAGGAAAGCAATCAACACCTGATTGTTTTATTTTGTGACAATAGTTTTTTTTTTAATAACAAAGCTTCTCTTGTTTACACCAGTAAGGAGATTGTTATCACCATACTTCATGCATTCAGCATTACATTAAGCCTGCATGTATTACAACCCCAACTAATGGAGATTATAAATAATTAGTTTCAGAATTGAGCTTGGCAGAGTCATGAGCCTATATTTTATCAAATGATTAAAACCCAAAATGTTCAGAATTCTCTTCAATGTACAAAAACACGAGTGTAGTCATGTGATCAAATACTTAAAGCCCAGAAAGTTAGATTTTTAAGGGAAGTCTACTGAATGGAATAATTTATTGGAAGGTGGTAGGACTGGTGCTTGAACCCAGCGGACGTTGAGGTACGTCCTCAGTTCTTTCTATTACTTGTTTTGAGATAGAGGGTTGCTTAGTCTCTTAGTTTCCCAGGATGGGCTCAAACTTAACAATCTTGCCTCAGCCTCTCAGAGTGCTGGGGTTACAGGTGTGAGCCACCGCAGCCAGCTGAAATGGCATGTTTTTCACTTGTCTGTGGGGTACTCAAAACCACATTGCTCACTGGGGGTTGCTCCTTGTGTGCCAAACACTAAGGCTAACAATTTAATTACCCACTTTTTGAATTACTACATTTAAGTCTTGACGGGCTAGTCCTAGGATTATCGTCCTTGTCCCTTTGACAATACTAAGACTGAGGTGATTACATTTGTTCAAGGTCACCCAGCTACAAATGGCAAAGATTTGGACACAGGGTGTCTAATTCTTTAGTTCTTATGCTTAACGATCACACTATATAGGGTGCATTATTTATATGAATAATTATCGAGGACAGCCTATTTCAAAAGACTTATTTTTGGCTTTTTCATTTTTTATCTCAGTAGGAGGAAGCTACTTACATTCAATTTAATTTAATAAGCATGGAAAGCACTCTGCTTTCGTCCACATTTGCATGTCTGCTCTTTGTTTTCCTGGCAGAGCTGAATTCTGTTCCTTGGCAAGAAAATATGTGCCAAATTTTATTCCTGATCTACCAAAATGACAAGAAAACTTTCTGATTTCAGTCTCCTGGCTCTTCTCTTATGCAGTAAGAGTAAGATCCAGGGCAAAAGAGAGGGTGCTGTTAACAATACAGTGCAGTTTCTAACCCTTTTGCTTTTTGCTCTTAGCTAAGCTAAGCTTCTTAGCTATCACACAGAATCAATCTCAAACCCAAGTCTAACAAGCCTCGTTATCATTCTCTCAACCCAAATCACAGTGGAAGAAAAAAAAAAATGGTAGGAAGGCAATCCTGCTTAGAATTTGACATTTTGACAGATGCAAACCATGAAAAAGAAGTGTAGGAGGAGGAAGAAATAACAATTGTTATTTTGAAAAAGAATACTGTAAGTGTAAGAGGAATGATGTATGTTCCAAGTGCATGCTTTTGTATGTGTGTGTGTGTGTGTGTGTGTGTGTGTGTGCACGTGCGCTATTACAAAGTTGTCAACATTGTTGTTGACGTTTCTGTGTTTGGGAAAAGTTCTATAATTTCAACATGTTGTAAACTCTCAATAGATATGAATGAATTTATTAACAGATGGGAAATATTTTCAATGTGGCATGATCTCACATCTATTATTTTAGACATCTTCGGATTTCTGCCTGGTCTGAGGCAGGCTCAATAAATATTTGCTAAAGTAAAAAAATGAACACCTAGTTATAAAACCAGTGTTCTGCTTTCACTTGGAAATTGATCCAGTAGGAACAGAACTCCCGTGTTTACAGTCCTAACATCACCAGTGGTTCTTCGTTTTTCTCATAAATGTCATGCTGATCTTTTTAATGATAATATATTTGAAATCTATTTTATTTTTGGTTCTTCTTTTTATCTGATAAGGATAAAAAACGTTTCCAGTTCTTAATTCGACTCACATTGCTTTCCTTGCAGAGGATATTGAAGTACAGCCTTTGACACTAGAGTAGACCAAGAGAAAAAGAAATGTCTTCAACAGAGTGGACTACAGGTTTCGGTGGCAGCCTCAGGGGCAGGAGGAAGCATTGTGGAAAGACTATTCTTGCATAGTAAGACCCCGTCTCCACGTGTGTGGCATTATTGGCATCATGAAGGCATGGTGGTTTTCTGCATAGCTTATAAGTAGACTTGGCTTATACATAGCCAAAACCTGCCTGCCAGGTGCCACTTTTCTTCCCTATGTACTTTGCCTGCATCTAATTACCCACCCACCTCCTAGTCGTACTCATCACTAAACATATCCCTAAATGTCAAGAAAGTAAACATTTGCTGTATCAGATAGTATTCTTGGAAACTTAGATGTCATTGAAAACATGGAAGGAAACTGATGCCCAATTAGATCTCAATGGTATTCCTGCCAACCCAGGTTCCTTTGAACACAGGGAAGGAAATAAAAAATCAGAAGAATTTTCAAAGTGGATTAGCTTCAGGCGAGTAGTTCTTAAATATTAATGGCATATTAAATACTTAAAAATCCGTTTCAGAAAAGCTGAGCTGTGTAAGTGTTCGATTCTGTTATATACAGGGGGAGAGGAATATTTCTAAAGAAACTGGAGAAATGCACCCTCCTCCCAAAAACTGAGTAAGCAGCCCCTGGGGAGAAGGGAGATCTAGTACCTCACAATTCAGGCAGATCCAGCTGTGTGTAGTTTTTCATAAACCTGTTCTCCTGTCCTGATGCAGGTAGACACAGCCATTTAAGAATCATAAAAATACAGTTTTCCCATGGCTAGTTTATATTACATTATCACATGGCCTTGGGAAGGGTGTAGTGTCTACTGTGTACTGTAATGGGCTCTTTAATGTCAGTCTTTAAACTTTTAATTTGTTTTCACAATGTCTCTTTATTTTTCCATGTACTCAACAGAGTATCAATCATTCAGTGAATTTCATTTCCAATTCCTTTAAGACCAGCAAACATCAACCCCCCCAGCTGACTTCTTTTTCTTTTTCCTGTTCTACTTCCATGCCTTTTAGTTCCCCAAATAAAGCCATCTGTGATTCACAGAAGCTCTGCTCTCCCTGGAGGATCTCACGTTCCCTAAACCCAACCTGGGCTTCTGGAAATCTAGCAGAAGCAGCCAGATGGCAGGTGTCATCCCACAAACACTGGCTGTCACCACCAGGAAAATGGACAGAATTCAAGTGGCCAGCCTAAAAGACAATGCCACCGGCTCTTAGGTACGCAGTTGTGAGCTGAGACAGGAAGACAGCTCCCAGTGGTGCTGCAAACTGGCTTTACTGGTTCACATAATTCTTCCTCAGTTACCGAAACCATAATCCAACAACCACAAGAAACAGTACACCTGCTGGAGGGACGCAAGGAGGAGATAACGGAAGCTTTTTATACTGACTCTAATGTCATTTGGGGGGGCTTCTAAAATCCACAGAATGCACACACAAAAAAGATACAAAGTGATTCTTAATGGATATCATCTAGTTCCTGAAAGTATTATGTAATTTTTATGATGTTAGAGTGGTTCAAAATCAGAAGAAATGCAGTATCACAGTTTCCATTTTGGTTAATTTAAGCTGGTGGTTTATATCTATCTATCTATCTATCTATCTATCTATCTATATTCTATTTTGTTTGTTATATTTATTGTGTTTATGTTATTCTACTATGTTATATTTACATATATTGTTTATTGACAACGTTATAAGAACACTTTGGCAAAGCACATTGGCTTCCTGACTTGACATTTCCACAGTCCTTCAGCTTATAGGGAACGGGGAGGCCTGAGCCAGGCAAGGAGAGGGCTTCAGAATCAAGCACACCTGCCAATGCCTTGATTATACATTTTTAACTTCCAGAAGGGTAGGAAAATAAATTTCAGCAACATAATCTATGCACAAAGGAAAGGAAAGGAAGAGGTAGAAACAAATTCTCTTGTCTCTCCTATTTGTACTGAGGACATCTTTCTGAATAAAATAATCAGTGAATTGGGAAAACCCCAAAGGTAGCTCAATTGCCAGGAAGAGAAGAAAATGTCTACAGCTAGCCGAGCATCCTAAAACACCTGACAGCCTCAACAGCAAGGTCAGTTAGAGGTCACCAGCTACACATGTCTACTCTTCATCATCGTTTAGAGGAAGGAGAACATGCAAGTAAGGGTTATGAAACAGGAAGAAGTTGAGCTTTTAACCCAGTTGATGTGGATTTATTGATTTCCTGGAGGAGAGTGGGCAGAGGACTTAAAATCACATCCATTGATCTCTATGTTTGATGAATGAGTTCCCTGGAATTAGACTTCAGTAGGTTTACGTCATTATAAATTCACGAGTCATTTGTCTTCCCATTTTTAATAGGAGGAGAAAACATTTTAAGCTCATAGGAGCTTATTTAGAAGCACACTTATTAAGTGTGTCATAAGTACTGCCAAATTAATATGTTAATTTCCCTAGCAGTCACCAAACATGCCATTGCCTCCTGCCAGAGTTTAAATAGTACCTTTTATGCAAATTTCACACACTAAAAATAAAAACAAGAATAAATGCCACTAGTCATTTAAAATCAATTCATCTGGACAATCACACTCGTTCCTGCACATACACACACACACACACACACACACACAATTTCTCATTCTTTTCTCACATCTAAGAAAGACCAGTTATAGGCAGCAAGGAGAAAATCCAAAGCTCAACTGTTTTAATTAATAGAAAAATACAGCGAGTGGCTCATAGCAGGGGTCTTGAAGTTAATGTCTAAATAAATGCATATCTGCAACTTTTTTGGCTCAGGTATGGTTTCTGTGCCTAGCAAACAACAGAACTGAAGGACTCTGGGAAAGGAGGTAGGGAGCAAATGTTCCCATGGTGGGTTCCCTTTTCTTATGTTTCTGTTGCCAAGGAAACTGTCTCTCAGGAAGGCACTTGAGGTAGATTCCAACTCAAAGAACCTGAGCACCTTAAATTGTGTCATTTTAACAATGGGAAATTAAAAACACGAAAGCCTTTGACAGAAGGTTAAAAAAAAAAAAACACTGAAGCTTCCATAGGGTTTCTCTCAAACTGGGGAGAAGCAGCAAATCATTAACAACTGTTTATTATGAGATATTAGCTGCATCTGAAAGATGAAGTTATGTAAATGAGAGAGTTAAAAGATTCAGGTCCCCTACAGTCATGATTCTTTAGAGGAAATGAGAAACCAAGGAGTGTGTAAAGAAAGACGTTATGACGTGATTTCTATCACTCTAAAAGAGGCAGTCGAATGTTTGGGGCTCTCCCTCAATGGTCTTCTAGTGACCGAAGCAATGATCTGAGACTTTCTTGACTACATAATGGGAAGATCTGGGATCAATCATTGTTAGCAACAGTGCACTAATATTAGTAAAAGTAATTTTCAAAAATTTCCACTTGTTGCTATTATGTAGACGTATGAATCCTGTATATCATCCTTGTATGCTGCACCACAGTAAGTTTGCATCTTTGTTCTAGAGTTTATTTGCAGATTGTTTTGACACTTTTATGTAACCAATCACAAGATCATTGAATACAGTTTTCTCTTTTAAAAATGACGTCTCAGAAATGATAGAAGAATCAGTGCCCTTGCAAGTATACACGATGATGTCCTTTGACTAAATACAAATGACGCCTTAACAAAAAGCGGCATGATCTATTATTGCAATACATTCATGTACCCGTAACAGGCATACTCACGGGCACAAAGGCATGGAAAGAAGAGTCGAAAGTAAACATGCACTGTTGTGCTGGAGTTTTTATCTTGATTATTATGTGCTCGTTCTCACAATTTATAAAATGTTCTATATACCAAATAAAACACTATAAAATTATTTGAATATCTTGCTTCTCATTCTCACCAACGTTTTCAACTAGGCAGGAGTTTTCTTTTTCTTTGTTTCTTTTCTTTTTATCCTTGGATCTTTCTCTTTGGCTCATCTCGATCCCACAGGCTCAGGTTAGCAAAAGCCAAGTCTTTCTTATGAGACAGAGCTAGTAAGTATGAAGCAGAGGAGATCAGGATTCCCTGATGGGCTCCACAAACCCTCTGACCTCAGCATTACAGCGATATACACACACACTCACACTGCTAACACTTACATGCATAACCACAGGCTTGTTTGCTTATAAATCTTCTCCTTAGAAAACAACAAATGCGTGCAAATCTACTTGACACACTTTTCATATCTTCACGTTGCAGTATCCTGCATCAAGCAAGGTGTATTTTTGGCTCTATTCTGCCTCCCCCCCCCCCGGCCTTTTATTTTTTATTCTCAGAATAGTTATGACCCACAATGGCTCATAAAAGGTGTAATGGTGCCGGACCAACTGCAGAACACCTTAAAAAACAACAAAGCAGTCAGAGCATCTGGGAGAACATTAAAAATGCAATTTTAATGAATCTCTGAATGCCTCTAAGGGAATGGTGAGAGAATGTGTGAGGGGGGAGGGAGACGTCACCAGGTAATTACGAATTGGTGAGCGTCCTCGAGGGGAATCAAACTTATGCCCGCAGTGAGGAAGGACTGGCAGCCAACTCTGAATGGCACCTGAACGCAGCCACAGGAGCCATGGAGGACTGTCGTGGCTTCCAGGATTTGGATACAAGCTTAAGTGTGAAGGTTATTGCACTTTGCAAAAGCAGTCTCCCAGTGAACAGGTGTGGATAAAAGCCTCCTCCCTAGAACAGTGCTGTGACAACTGATTCAATTAGTGACCCCACTTAGGAGTACGAGACCCTTATGAGGCTTTAAAGAGTGTGTTTTTTTATATACTAACTCAACGAGATACACAGAATATCACAGACATGCTGGGTTACAGTGATAATTGCCAGGCTCAAGAAGTGCAAAATTAATTTGTCACTCATTTGTAAAGAAGGGTCTATGCTATTTCAGACCTGGAAGGATTGATTAAGTTTGATGGTAGGCTGACATTCTGGAAAGAGACAATCTAGGAGGCAACATGTAAAAACCAGTTGATGCAGATGTGTTTCGCTGAATGCATGTACTATGCAGCCCTATGTGAAGACAGTGAAAAGACAGAGAAAAGCATTGTTCAGGAGTATTTGCTTTTAAAGTAGTGTCCTTCAAATTTGTATTCTGCTTTTATTGCAAGTGGGAGCACACCCAAATTTTAAAGCAGAAGTGATATTTTCAGAAATGATGAGTTTAAACACTATTCAAGAGCCCACCAATTTTCCCATGAGTACCACTGCATATCTGAATTTGAGACTCAATATAAAAATAACACTACTCAGAATGCTCCTCGGGCTTTTATCACTGTTAATTTCTACGTGATAAAAAGGCAAACTCCACGCTGATTCTAGGGCTAGTACAGTGGATGGATGAGGTGATAATGCAGTGTCTCTGTGCCCTGTACACAGGGGACAGAACACAGGACATGTTCTCCCCCTCACTTGATACCAACAGCAAAAACTATTGGAAGGATGAAATGCTGGAAGGAGAGTGTATGTGTTGGAAAGGACCGGAATGAGCCAATCAAAGCAGTGAGGTAAAGTCAGCTAAGACAAAATGTGAAAATACTGGAGTTTAGAGAGAAACTTTTGTTTAGTAAGAAGATAAAAAGAGAAAAGCAGTATTTTAGAGAACTCGTGTAAGATCGAGAGTTAGAGAGAAGAAATCAAGGAAGAAAACAAGTCTGAGGGTGGAGAGGACGGAGTGGTGAGGAGGAATCTGGAGTCTAGAGATCTACATAGCAGAGAGAGCCGAAGTTGTTAGTGTGAAATTAGCAAGAAGCAAAGGTAGGAGAGAATGACACACAATGCACCGGGAAAGTTGCATCTCTTAAATTTCTTCAACATCAGATTAGTGCTATTCTTGGAACAAGTAGCTGGAATTTTTTGCTTTTTAAAAACATTTCAGACTCATTCTTATGAGATCTACACAAAACTATTAGGGTTTTTAGGTATGTACACATAAACATATATTTATTTGTGCATATATATATATGTATGCATGTCTATATACTATGTTTTTATCTGTTTGCAAATATAAACATTTAAAAAGCCTTAAACACACATATAAACATTATATACACATAAAATATATGCATTCCTTTGTTACAACCTTTTCTTATTGTTCCAAATCCACCTCTGTCCTTTTACTTACTTTGTTTAAATAGCTCTCATTCTTCATTATATATTGTTTCTCAATAAAATAGACAGTACATTGTCTTTCTAGTTTTACAGAAAAACAAAACTTTGTACTGAAACATCAGTACTTAATGGCATGACAAATGAAAACGTAAACACAAGATAGATAGGATGCTGAAGCAACTATTGGAAGCTGAACAAGTTCCTTTCACTATAACTTCCTAAGGGACAGAGAGAACCGGTCATTTACGTGGTTTGGGGAACACAGAATTTTTTGAGGTCTAAAAACAGCACAGTTTTGACTCCTAGTAAGGTTAATCTTTTCTTTTATCCCAGTGTAATACTCCTTATTCCCATTTCTGTAAGTAAACTAATTAGAGCAATTAATGAAAGAGACACACGAACATTTTCATAGAAATCTTTTCCTGACTAAGATTTTAAACCAGTGTGCTCCACAAGGATCTACCCACGTGACTCCCTCTTCTCTTCATGAAATCAGCCAGACAATTAAATCATCATGGAAGTCTTTGATAACTTACCCTTTTGCTTCTGATAACATAATAATACAGTCACTCAAAGCGCGAACCACTTCCTTAGAGTTGTCAAGTGTAAAACAATTTGCACTGTCTCTCTGAGTGATCACAAACACATTATTTTCTACAATTAAATATTAGTAAATCCATACCTATGTATATACATATAGATGAAGGAACTTTAAATATTAAAGTGTTTGGAAATTATATGTAGAGTAAGTAAACAAATAAATCCTTTTTATAATCAGCAGGTCTTAGGAAGGCAAATTATGGCAAAAAAGACAAAATCCAAATGCCTCTAAAGTTATATGTCTTTTTGGTGACACAAATGTCCCACATTGTTTTCTTTTGCTCGGAAGCTGTCTCTCCCCACCTTCAGCCATCCAAAGGGAGAAATATACCACTGGGGGATTTTTATTAACACAGAGAATGAGCAAGGAGATCTTTGAAGATAGAAGCTTTTTCAATTACACTGACACTGACTGCTTATAAAGTCGAGCTAAAAATACCGGATTCACTGTGGGCCTCACTCAACTGCTCTGGTTAAATGAATTTATAGATTCCATTAAGACACATTTTCCCCTTTGAAAATGTGTTTCAGAGCAGCATTAAGAAGGCAATAACATTCCTTCTTACTTGGAGTTGTTAATACGAACAGTATGCTATTACAATAGAAATATCACTCCTAAAAGAAGAAATCAAAAAGCTAAACGCATTACTGTTTATTGAACTTTTATGCAGACCTGGCTGGAAGGGAACTTGACTGCGGTCTGTTTGCAGCATAGATGTGTCTCGGATAATCAGTTCCTGCCAGAAGTGCCACCAAGTCCATTTTATTGTTTTGCATTCAAAAGGAAGCTAAAATGATTAGAAGAAAGACCTGTCAAAATCAAAGTGTCAGAGTGATGAGTTTGCGTGGTTAGGCTGTTCCATGCCTCTCAGCATTCAAAACATGAGGGGCTTTTAGGAAAAGAGAAAGGAACTGTGGGGTTCAGGGAGAAGGGGAACAGAGAGTAAAATGGAGGGCAGTTATGACTGAGGCATGATATATGTATTGTGAAACTGTCACAGTAAGCCTCATTAATGAATTCAGTTAACATGTGTATTATTAATAATAAATGCTTTATGGTAGTATTAACTTAAATTTGTGAAAAATTTTGAATCGTTGAGCACTCCAACGTCTAAATATACAGTACCACTAAAAATGGCCTAAAGGGGTCTGTGATGTCTTCCTTGGGTGTTTGAACTTTAAGTTAAATGTATATTCATTTACTGATAGGAATTGATTTGTTAAGTTGTCACTCTACTTGATTTTATAACATTTAAATATAGTTTTGCTTTTATTTATATTTGAATTGGATGGCTAAGAGATTTCCATTTAGCCTTTTAAATATTCATACAACAACTTTAGTGAAATCGCATATTCTCCACAGAGAAAAGATTTTCTGCCAAGAGACATGACTGAAGAGAAGCACATTTTCAGTCTTTGCTTCTCCCCTTGCATGTGCCCAAGTGAGGAAAGGTACGTATGATATTTATTCTTTTGATTCTTGTAAGTCAGATTTGTCATGAAATCATGTTATATCTATCTTCTGTTTTAAAATTCAGATTTCTTAGTGCATACCTGTCAGTCCAGCAACTGGGAGGCTGAGGCAGGAGGATTACTTTTTGAGGCCAGCCTGGGCTCCATAGTGAGTTCAGGACCAGCCTGGACTACAGAGTGAGACCCTGTCTCAAAAGAAGAAATCGTATTTGTGTACACTAACCTTTTATTTCGAATTCTTTCTGTATTCCTAAGATATGATATACGGACTATAAAATTGTGCCTAAAATACAATGGCAAGTCACAGAGTGACCGGGGGTAGGTTCCTTCCCTTCGTAACAGCTTCTATATGTCTAACCACGTTTGAAAAAGCACTGTTTATTGCATTGCTCTAAGAACTCTAGACCTTCATCAGCATTGCCTGGCCACCCCTAGAAATGCAGACCCTCATTATCCAGTCCACAGCTCCTACGTCACCTGCTGCATTTTAACAAGGCTTGGGCAGTTTCTGTGCTCACTGAAGTTTGGGAAGAAACTGGCTGCAAATTCCCCTCTACCCTGTGTATGTGGCACGTCATAGCACCGGCAAATTCTTGTTAGGACTCTTGAGAAGCCAGGGGATGACTTGTCCATGAAAAGGACTGAAGGGAATTGCATGGTCACACTTGAAGAAGTAGGTTTTTGTGCCTCTCTGAAGCAAAAATCTAAAAGCTTGTTTTCAGGTTTGTAATACTGACAGGCTGACATACACTAGCTCTACAATTCTTCATTAGAGAAGTCTTACACACATATGCTTTCCTCGATATATAATGGAGGTTTGAACCTATGGAGTCTATATCTCAAAGCTAAGAATATCACTTGAGATGCCTCAGTTATGTTGTTACATTGTTATCAACGAGTAAAATAAAACAAATAGTCTACATTCTCTGACCTGGCTTCCTCTTCCTTCAGCATTTTTCCATGTCTTTTATTCACATATCCCCCTAAATTTGTTGCACCTTGATCTGATCTATTATTCTCTCTGATTAACTTGACCATCAAGAGGCCTATTGAAAGTCTTGCCTCCTTCTCCTTATAGATGATGATCTGACTGTTGGGGGAGGGGGTCTCAAATGCAGCTCTGGTGAATTATGACAAGGGACAGCCTGTTACATTGTTACTGAAGATATTATTTCCACTCTGATCTGTTTGTTCTTGAAACTCGCACATTGGATGGTTCCAAATGCATGCATTTAGGAAATGAATCAGAGGTCAGACTTTGTTACGCAGAGGAAGTCTGTGGAGTTTTGGGAATATGCATCCTGTCCTAAATCCATAGGCACTGGGGCGGCTGGTGCCCCCTTTCAGGCCCGGACAGGAGAGATTTTACACATTTCAGGAAGCAGAACTTCCAGTTTTATTATTTTTTTTCATACGTAGGAAATCTAACAGTTCCAATTTCTTTGTTAGTCATACTAGTGATATCTAGGGATGGCTGATGAGAAGAGTGTCAGGGACATTCCTAGTGAGGTTTGTTTTAAATGTAACTTTCCAGCCTCATCTTCTGTTAGGGGCCCGCTGTAAGATATTTCAAGGCAGTTGAAGCATCAAGGACACAGAGAGTCAAGAAGAGAAGCACACTAACGAGGTTTAAGAAATTCTCACGCTGGTTACTGGGGGTTTGGTAGTACAAGGCCTTCTTAAGATTTCTTTTCATGGTTTTCTTCTGAGCTACAGTTGGAAAAGTAAGACAAATTCATGGAAAAACATCTATGAAACTTGTTGTTTTCCCAATTGAATGACAGTAGAGACCTGGGAGTGGGCCAGGTAGAAGAGGAATGACATTTTATAACGTAGACATGATGAGTATCTCTTCAGTTTTTAGAATCCACTCCAAATGATCTGCTACAGTTATAATTTAATCCCATTTACGGTTTTCTCAAAGTTTCTCCCTCCCTTCCTGCTCTGCGGCCATCTTTTCTTAGCATTTGACGATATTCAAGACATTCCTGGAGTATTAGAAAGGCAGAATCATAGACCACCTGTTGCCGACACCCATCATCACTTTTCTTCTACCTAAACTTAAACTGTCGACATCAAACAACATTGCTGAAAACCCAACACGTGCAAGTTATTGGCAACAGCTTATAGGTACACTCTCAACCAAACCTCACTGTTTCAAGGGCCTTCATTTTCCGTACTATTTCTATAGAACTTTTCTGTTGTTGGCGAAGGGGAGTAAGATTGTCCTAGTTACCTTTTCATTGCTGTGACTCAATACCCGACACCCACAAACTTAGAAAAGGAAAGGTTTGTTTTAGCTCACAGTCTTGAAGGTCACAGTCCATTCAGGGATGGCCGGCAACAATCGAAGTACATGGCAGAGAGAGAGGTGGAGGCAGCTTCCCCGGCCAAACAGGAAGACAAGCTGAGGCTAGTTGAGACTAGTCCCCGCCCTCCAGGAAGGCAGGTGCAGCTTATATATCCATTCAGGTCTCCGCCCAGTAACCAGTCCCTCCTGCATCCAGGTGTGGCCGCTACACAACGTTAGTCCTAACTTAACTGCAATCCACCCCTCCAGACCAGACCCCAATCCACTAACAACACATGGTTCCATTAAAATGCATGAGACTTTGGGGGGACACTCCAGATCCTATCCACAGCAAAGATAACTCTGTAGTCATTCAGGAAAGGAACCAAGTGGTACTGTGCTGCAAATAACTTCGAAGTCTCTCTTCTATCCTTGGGCTTCAAAGACCCTGGGGACAACTTTTGCCTAGAGATTGTTTTTTTCAGTATGTTAAGAGATCTTACAACAGGGTTTGTGAATCTCTACCTCTTAACAACTGATAGAACTGGCAATACGAAAATCAACAAAAATATAGAAGAACTGAGCAAAAAATACAGAAGACCTGAGCAACAAAATAAACCAGCAGACTCTAGCTGATCGGTATAGAGCATCCTACCATCAGTAGCAGAACATTCAGTTTCTCCGAGTGCTGGTAGAGCATTCACCAAGACAGACAATAATGTGTGTCATAAACCCAACCTAAATAATTCTATAAAAACTGAGATCATACAAAATTGTCTAGCTTTAACAGAATGAGTCTACAATCAATAGCACACACACACACACACACACACACACACACACACACACACAAATCTCCAAACACTTTAGCACAAAGCTTAGAGGTATAGACTAGTGGTAGGACATTATAATGCCAAGCAGTATAAGGCCTTGGGATCAGTTTCCAAGAACACACATACACACACACACACACACACACACACACAGAGAGAGAGAGAGAGAGAGAGAGAGAGAGAGAATAAAAGCAGGATAACAAAATACAACATATTAAAAGTTATGAGACATAATAGATAAACCTGGGCTGAGAGGGAAAGCTTACAGCATTCAATTCTTATATTAAAAAGATAAAAAGTTTTAGCTTCTTACCTAAAGAAAATACCAAAAGAATATCAAACTAAACTTAAACTGAGAAGTATAAGGAAAATAAGAAAGATGAGAGCAGCACTCAATAAAATTGAAACAATGAAAAATAGAGGAAATATATGAAACAAAGAGCTGCTTCTTTGGAAAAAATCAATACATTTGATAAATCTATCAAGACTGACAAAACAAAAAGAACAAGGTTAAAAGTCATCGGTACTATAAATGAGGTAGGATACCAAGAGATGTCTTGATACTATTAATAAGAAACAAAGGAATACAAATGTTAAGCTTATGTTCCTACATTTCACAACTTAGAAGAAATAGGTTAATTCCTCAATAATCAACAATTATCAAAACTTTAAAGAAGATAAAGAAATAATCTAAAAAGGTAGAAGCATCTAACAATTGTGTTCCTAAGATTTTTTTTTGTCAAAAGAAAAACAAGTGTGAGTTAAAAACAACATTATAAATGACTGCTAAAATCAGCCTGCAATATTATTATTAAGGACTAAAAGATGTATTCCTCATCACTTCATTTTAAGTTTTGATCACCGAAAACATCTGTTCTGAGATATTATATTCTCTTCCAACTATCTTAAAGCCAAATAATTCAACAGCTATAATTATTTTATGCCATAACCCAGTAACTGTTTTTCTACGAATTCTTGGTTTATCAACAATTGTCTTATAAAAAAGACTGCTCCCTTATATTCGAGGGTATTTGATAATGTCAGACTGACAAAATAAACCACATTTTCTATTGGAGATATTTTATAATAAGGATTCTTAAATTTACTCACACATTTAGATATAAATTCTAAATATCACTGTACAAATCTACCATTTGAGTTCTCCAGAATTTCTTAACAATCACCTTTGTTTGTAATCATAGTTTTTTTTTTCTTATGCACGTTCAGGATATTTACGAATCAAATGTAAGGTAAAGAGAATAAAATTAGCAACAGGAAGAATTCTGTCTCCCTACTGGGCTTCAGTGTAACCCAAGTGTGACATTTAATCACTTGTAAAGTATCCAATTGCTGTCATAAAAAGTCACTGTGTGTAGTTCTAAGGACTAGAAAAGAAGCAGCAGCTAACAGAAATTTCAATTTAGCTAACAGAGTAGGAGAGGGAAGAGATGATTTTTATTGCAACTACACAAGGGTGATAAACAGTCCCAAGAAGAAACTTCAGATTAAAATCTCATTTGATTGTAATGCATAGAATGTTGCCCTACTCAAATAATTAAGCACAAGCTAACAGAAGGTGCAGTGACACCAACAGGCACCTGTAGCTAAAGGGGGTGGTAGAGGATCAGATCCTAGGACCCAAGACTGCAAGTAACAGGAAGGTGAGCGGGTCAGAGAGGCCAATAGAACCTTGCCGATGTAGCCTAGTGGTTGACTTAAAGGAAGAGCTGTCTACCTGCGCAATCTTGCAGAACACATGCCTTTTACGTTTATCTAAAATGGTGCTTTAAGAGAGTTTAGCTACATAGAGTTGCTCCCAGAAGTATCCCTGCTATGTCCCGGTGGGAAATCTCTTGGTTTCAGTAGGCTCTGCAAAGAATTTCTTTCTTCTAGAACTCAGTGCTTCAATGCACTGCCACCAAAATGAGCCGGGATTCCTAGATTTTACTAGGACAGGTGACTGTCCATGGGATCTGGAATGCTTGTGCCTTCCCATGTATGAGGGAAATCAAGCCTGGCAATGTAGGTAGGCTGTGTTGATATTTTAGGTAAGAAATATCTCATTCATAAAAATCAGGAACTGAGTGCCCTCAGTGGAGTGATGTTTTCAATCACCTCTCTTTTCTCACCGTTCTGTCCTCTTAGGGTTACGCAAACTGCGTCTCTTGCTCTTCCTGCCTGAAGCTCTACCTCTGTGCTTATTTAGAGCATGACGCTGCCACAGAATGTATTTTCCTCATAACAGTCTCATTCTGTCTCTTTGGGAGTAAGTATGGAGCTGGTTAGAGCCACCAGGTTGCCACAGTATGTAGTTGGAAGCATTTGGGTCTCTCTGTGATGTACGAAGAGATATCTGCAACCCTAAATTCCTCCCATAATATTTTATAAAAGGGTAATAATGCCACATGTATTTTTTTCTTGTGTTGTCAATCAACAGAGAGGAGAAATAGTGATGTAGGAGTCTGTAAAGTGCCCTGGGCTTGTTCTAAATTAAATTCTGTTACTCTGCAAACTTATTAACTCATCTTTCTTTCTCCATAGAAGTTTAGCAGATTCCAGCTTTGTAACCACATTCTTTTATATGATGATTATAATTTATCATAAGACTAAAATATCTCTCTAGAAAACTGCCATACACAGCACTAAACTAAATAAAAACAAGATCATTATAATTAGACATCTGTCTCTTCCCACTTCTAAGTGAATTTGGAACCCAAAAGGCAGCCTTTCTAAAGCTACAGAACCAAGCTTGGCCTATGATATTGTAAGTCAACTTTTGTGATAAACATCAACAGAATAAAATATGACAATTCAGATCGCAAACAGCACATTATGATACTATATAGCCATATTCTTTTCCACCAATAATTACAACTGAAATTATGCAAATAGCCGCATTTCCATTAATCAATGAAAATATTGCCAAAATGTCCTTAATATAGCTAATAATTTGAAATTCTTTCTGTTCTTACTTCTGCAAAAGCCTGAAGTCCATTTGGAGGTTAAACACACTTTTTCTTGAACAAAACCCATGTCAAAACAAGACAAAATCTGGCTGGCTGATTGAGGTGTTTCTAATTCTTCTCCCATACAGAGGAGTGGAATTCCTTCTCTAATCTGACAAGATTCTAGTCATGTGTGAATCTCTGTTTTTAGGGATTTCTGTGACTGTCATTGATCCTTGATAAAGACTGCAGAGTATCCTATACTAAAAATCGCACATCCATGTATACGTTCCACACACGTATCTGTTTATATCACATATCCATGTACACATATTCAGTGCAGAAATCAGATCACAGATCAGGCATCTGTGAGCCGCAGCAGGGAGCGCGTGCTGGTTTCCGTGGGTGACCTACTTACAGAAGGCGGAGGCTTCCAGTCTTCAGCTCGACAGTTAGCAGTCCCCCCCCCCCGCCCCCACCCCCGCAGTGTGGTCAGCAGGAAGGACACAAAACTCTCCCTAGCCCCAGTCACTCAGCCCTGCTGGGTCTCGGCTGCTCTCTGGCATTCCAATAGGAGTGTGACACAGTAGGGAAAGAGACCGGTTCACTGTGAGACCTGCTACTCACTCTCGTACAGTGTATCGGCCCCCCTTCCCACTGCACAGCGGCTGCCGGCTCTGGGCAGGAGGCACACGCCACGGCGAGAGGGACCCGCGGAGTCAGTTCCACCGAGACACACGTAGCGTGGTCAGTAGCCTTCTTCTAAAGCCGGGGCTTTCTTGAACATTATCAAAACAACCCAATATGGCCGCCTAGCCTTAGAGACAAGGGAAGCACCCTAAAAACCAGACAAATAGGAGCACGAACTGGGAAGGAGGGCTGCACCTGGCTCTCTGCTTTAAAACAGAAGGAGAGGATCCAAAAGTGATTTTAGAGACCGTGTTTAGCATGCACGCCTGTGATGCTAGGCAGGTGCACACTTCATCTTCTTCTACTTATTACTTTTCCAAACAAAGTCACTCGAAGGCTTTGTGAGCTTCACCTTGTGGGGAAACATGCCTATTAAAATTGCCAAGCTTGGGTTCTCACCCAGGGAGAATAGATACAAAATTTACAAAGAAGGACAGCTAGCTTGGAGGATAACATGGGGGAAAGATTCCAAGTACCTGTTTGCTGTGCTGCTTGTGGCATCTGCTGACTTCTCTGAGCATTGTACTGAACAGAGGCCATGGGCCGGTACTGCTGCGTGGTTGAGGTAGGGTACTGACCAGATGGGTAATAGTATACAGGCATCTGTGGAAGGTAGGGGGGGGGGGAAGCATGGAATGAGAACACATTGACACCTTACGATGTAACTTAATGGTAGATTGCAAAGATGGGCCACCACAATCTTCTACTCCTCCTGTAAGGAGATGAAATTCACTCCCCAAGCTCTTGAAACTGACCTGGCTCCAAGACCCATTCTGATGAGGGCGATGTGGCAGAAGTAGTGTCTGAGGCCTGCTAGCCTAAACCTTAGGACTTGCAACTGGAATTCCTGACTGAGTTACCCAGCAATAGACAAGGAACTCCAGGCTGCCCTGCTTGGCACCAGAATTTCCCCAACTAACAGGTCATGCTAAAGTTTCAAGCATGTAAGTGTAGCCCCAGGTAAGCTGCCCTAGCCAGTCCCAAAGGGAAAAGAGACAGACCATCTGTGATGAGAAGCTCCGCTAAGTTCTGTTCAGTTTCTGACTTACTCTTGAGCAATAATGATTGCCTTAAAGTGATGTGCATATAGCCATAACAAAATATATTAAATATTGTTTATGCAATGGTATGCAACTTCCTAATAAGAGAGAATGAGTGAACATATTCTAATTACTTTCATCAAAATAAAATGCTTCCTGATCTGGAAAGAGGACCACCCACTTTAGGTCCTGTGTATTAAGGCTATTTTCTTAACAATCTTAGTGAATCGTTTTCCATCTTCTGATCTCTTAACATTTCTCCTATCATCTTTTGTAAAGGAAAAATAGGCAAGTCCGTAGAGAGCTTACAAATAGTATATAAGCAGAATGAAATTATGAGCGAATTATTTGAGATCTGAAATTTTATGGCTATTTTATTTTCTGATTAGTGCATGTCAAATAGTAAAGTCTTGCTATAGAAATATTTAATATATTTTCTTGCCTCAGGATAAAGTATAAAAAGATTATAATTTACGTGGATCCTTGATATTGCATTCTCCGGGAATTCTTATGAATTATAATTCTGATTACCTAAAAATATATATACAGTGAAAAGTAAGAGGCTGAATGAAACTTAAAGAACCAGGGATCTGAATCTGGCAACAATTTTATTCATTAATACACTCCTTATAGGGATATATAACATTATGACTTATTTATCGCTTTTTGGTAAGGCAGTTTTTAGCAGTAAAGCCCTAAATAATTCTGGAGTAATAAGTTTTAGTTATGCTCTAGTATGCTGTGATGCCATTGGCAATTGCTACTGTTATCTATTGGAAAACTCAAATATAAAAAATAAGGTCAAATATTATCTAACTCAGTTATCAGTATTATATTTGCGTATCTTTTAGAAAGAACAACACTTTATTTCTTTTGGAAGGATTGCATCTTGATTAAAAATAAACTTGTTAATGTAGTATCTATACCTTTATTTTCTCTTTTACATTCAACATAAAACATAAAAATACCTTTAGAGTCAAAGGAAGGAGTTCAAACACTTGAACATTTCCTGATGAGCGTTCATGATTTGGATAAATTAAAACTTTATGTAAAAAATAAAAGCTACTCAGAATTCATTATTACATTCATTTTATTATTCCATCTATATTAGAAATATGAACATCACTATCTCTCCATGGTAGAGGACAGCTCAGTTCTTGGGAATCATGACCTGTGACCACAGGAAGCAAATAGCAACTTGGTCCATTGGCTTCGTCCATCAGAGAAGAGGACAGCGACCAAGCCAAGAAGCATTGTACGCGGACGGTCTAGATAAATAAGAGATGGAAAAGGGAGCAAAGGTAGTCTAAAAGGGACCGTTTGTAGCAGGGAGAACTCCAAAAGGGCCAGACTAGGATAGAAAAAGATGAAATTACAGAAAGAAGAGAATAGAAAAAAATTAGCTCTCTTCCATCTCCTTTTTCAATTTGTTCTTTGTCTCATCTATGGAATATCTCTTAACACCTTCCGCTGGACAGCCAAGAAACAGACCTTTCATTGTGTTCTCTGCAAAAACTCAGAGTATTCCATCGGCTGAATTTCAACTGAGTTTTTTTTTTTCTTTGTTTGTTTTCATTGTTCTATAGTTGAATAACTACATTTTAAAATGTTTACAGAATTGGAAGTCACCAAGGGCTATAATCTCTATCTATCTATCTATCGCTGTATGTGCTGTTTTTTGTAAAGTTCCTAATTGTCCAGAATGGCCCTGAACCATGAACATCTGCTTTGCCATCCTCCGTTCTGTGTTTCTAATTCCCTGAAGAGGGAACAAAAGGATTTCTGTGGCAGACACACTGGGGATTCTGAATCATCTTTACCACTATAGTATACTAATATTGAATTTTCTCTACTGGTGAATGACTTCTAATTTTAAGTCTTCAATTAAAAATTCTTCCAACTCTCCTCCGGATAATAGGTAAGGACACTTAGATACTATTTAGTCAGAGAGAGCTAAACTACTTTCCTAATAATTAAACTTGAAGTGTTTAATTTACTAGTAAAATAATTAATGTATTATTGAAGCTTCTTCTCATATAACTTAAAGTATTTTACACATCTCCTTAAGTCCCACTAGGGAAGAAATATTACTGAGCAGGTGACTACAGATGAGCTATTAATTAATCACTCAAAATAAAATGAACAACTGAGTGAAAATCATTTCATGGTTGAGGGTTTTGTGTGGCTTGAAGAGAAAATAATTTATTCAAGATGTTAAGGCAGTAAAACAAATGATACAGAGGTGACACCACACTTTAAGCAGCTCATCTAATGTAATACTTCATAATTAGGATGGAATTTTCTTGGGATATGTGTGCCTTGAAAACGGACCAGCAAACGCCTCTGTGCATTTTACATCTTGACAGTAATCACTTCCAATATTCTGCAAGGGGTGCCCAGGAGAGTACCAGAGATGTTTGGTGGTGAGCAGTAACACATAATCAGTCTTTGAAAAGACAGTAAAAATCAGTGATCTGTGGTGTCTTACATGCTCAAGTCAATTAAATATGATTAATGGCTACCTGGGAGAACAGCCATGAGCCTTGCTTCCCCATTGGGAGAAGAAAGGACAGTGGATATTGGCTTGCTTTTCCTCCTTTATATTCATAGTGGCGCTCCTGCCTGAAGCACCAGACTAGCTTCAGAAAATGCTTGTGAATTGATAAGAAGGGAAAAAGATTCTGGAGCACCAGGAAGAGAAGGTTTGAAGACCCATCGAGCCAGGCTTTTAGCTTCTCCAGGCCTTTTCCTTCCTGGGCAACTCCACGCAAATGGAAGCAAGTGCTTTGTTGGGTCTCTGGACCAGCAGCTTGGAAAATGGGACCTTCTCTGGTTGTGGCATCCTCACCTGGGTCAGTGTGGTCCAACTCTATCTGAGACCCCTGAGTGTGTACAATTGATGGAAAGAAGAACAAAACAGGTCCTGGGTATTCACACTGCCAGTGTGAACCAGAAAGGCAAGAGAAGTTTTCCAAGTGGAAAATGCACCACAAATCTTCTAGGTCACAGGTGGAGAGAAAAACAAACCTACCTGAGCAGGTGGAGGCTGTTGCACAAATCCCTGTGGCGAGGGAGGGGGCTGAAGAACTTGCTGGGAGAGGGGCGGGCCAGAGCCTGAGAACCCCCCTGTAGAGAGCTGCTGGCCTGTGGAGGCGATGACATAGCTAGGCTGCTGGCTTGGTTGTGGCATGAGGGAGGATGGGTAGACGGGGCCAGAGGGGGGCTCAGGAGTCTCTCCTGAGGACTGCCGGCTCAGGTTCATCTGGCTGAACTGCGTGGCCACATCATCTCTCTGCCATGCAGGGAAATAAAAGAGGACATCAGCAAGATAGGTGTGGTGATGACAGAAGCACATTGAGGCAGACACAGGATATACGCTTGAAGTTGTGGGAGCAGAAGCAAGTACAAATCGAAAAAGAAATTAGAGAAATTCTTTATCCAGAACATAACAGAAGGACATTTTATGAGAAATCAAGCTTTCATTATCCTAAGACTCAAAGATAGTAAACAATTTAACACAAATCTCCTTCTTTGGATGGGAACAAATTTTATATTGTCATTGAGGGCTGAGCCTCTTCGGGATGGTGATTCAGTCAAGGAAGGCTTAGTGTTTGATCCTGAAGGGTTAGCTGGTCTTCCCAGTGATAATCATGGGCCAGCCCTCTGGAGAGGGCCAAGCACCTGGATTCATCACCCTCTCGTGTTGCCTTGAAAATGGAGCCAAGACTGTTGTGCCTAATGCCCGGGCGGGATTATTTTCCTACCCCAGGGAGTTTCTGCTTAATGGCCTGCTTGACCTTTGGGGACAGTGCTCAATATTTAAGCTGCTTCTCTAAAGGATGTGCTGCATTGAGGGGAAAGTGAAGGGACATTGAGGGACTGAAGTCCTAGAGGAGTATCTGCAACTAAGCGGAGCATAGGGTGATGAATCTAAACTAAATCTAAACTAAATCCTAATCTTGATATAATCTCTAAACCTTCCAGTTGAGTTCACGTAACTCTCTCTCCGTCACTTCTGACTCTGAAAGCATTTAAATTCTACTCAGCTAATAAATGCCTAAAAACAGAGTGCCTGACGAGAGATGCATTTAACATAGAATAGACTGATAATGGAAAGGAGACACGAGGTGTTCTAGAGAGACGGGTTGCATTGTTCAGGGATGAGGCTGTCATGAACATATTCCGACTTCACAGTCAGCCAAGGGACCCACCCAGTATCAATCCAAACTGCATAAGGAAAATTAGCGAGCATGCTTCCCCGGGGCAAGATTTATGTACATATCATAGAGTACCATGGAGAAGTGCTGCGTTGGACACACGGGCAGGAGATGCTGGGGAGGAAAAGAGACGGCTGGATATTGGACTGATGGGGAGGATGCCTGCAGGCCCTGCACAGACTGGAGGAAAGAAAAAGCTGGTCAGGCAAAAGGAAAGCAGGGGTTCAAATCCCGCAGATGTAACAGGTCTGGTAGGCTTGGTGCAGCCCAGGCAGAAGGACCAGCCACCCCCAGGAAAACTCAGGGTCACACAGAACACAGGGAGACACCCTTGGGGGAGGTATTTACAGAGGGTGAACGCTCTTGAAAGAGGTTAGCAATGCTCATTTGATGGTGTCATTGGTTAGACTTTCTAGAACTCTAATGCAAGGACTAAGAAGAAAGAAAAATAAATAAAAGGGAGCTTAACTCTGGCTGCCTTCCAGAATCACTTCAGGTTTCTGGGGATGTGCATGTCTCCCTTAGAAAGAAAGGGGAAACTCTGCATCTTTGCACATGCGAACAGCCAGTCCATTCTGAACTTGTTTGATTTCTGTTCTTCCCATTGACAACAAGTGGACTACTGAGTCTTTGCAGACATGAGCATTTGCTCTGAGATGGAAATTAATGAGCAAGATGACACAAAGGCTCAGGCGTGATTAGGAGTTCATACTCCAAGATAGATTCCCTTGATACATAGAAAGAGCCTCTGGACCTCCTGAGAAAAACACATATTCATTCTCCCTGTTATCTGCTGTCACCCTGCAGGCTCTTGTATCGGATCGGGTACTCATTTTTCTTCAAACTTAGATGATCAAATTAAGTTCTATTAGCCTGCAAGCAAAGGATGTTGGCCTGACAGGTTTGGCTTATGAGCCCTGAGTGAATAGAGGTGGCATCGCTGGGAAATACACACTCCTCCCTGATGCTCAGCTGCTCTGTAGACTATGCAGCGTTCAAGTTGGATTTCTGCCTCTCCCTGCCTCCCAGCCAGCTCCTCACCTGAGAGACCAGAGTGCCAGTCATCTGTGGCTGTGGTGGCTGAGCCTGCTGCTGAGGTTGAGGGGAGGGCTGTTGTTGCGGTTGCTGCTGGGACTGCCCCACCATTGTGCTCCGCAGCGGCTGTTGACTGGCAGGGGGATTGTATATTGCGGGAGTTCCATCGGGATTCACAAAGGGTTGGCCTGCAAGAAATCAGTTTGGTCCAGATGAATTTCTCCACCCTCCCCCGCAACTCACTAGACAGAAAATATCATTATATAGAAACTTGAAGAACAACCTCACGTGAGGGGACAGGGCAGTGGCAATCCAAGACTCTAGAACCTTCACTAAGGTGAAGATTTTACTACTTATAACCTAAGCTAGCCTAACTCAGAGGACAGTGTCAGTCAATAACAATTTAAGAAACTACAAATAAATCCAGCAACTTCAGAAAGCTTTATCAAAGCTAAGTACGTCTTTGGCCAGTGGCACCCCATGGAGAGACCTGTGGAAAAGCAACCTCCACAAGGCCCTATGTTTTGCTGCCTTGCCCCTCACAGCCATCAGAGCGATTGCGCACACTGAGGGAGAGGGACTGCTTTCCATTTGGTGCAGCCAGGTACCGGATTATCTACCAAAACATTCATTTTACTTCCTCTAAGCCTTGGTCACCACTTGGGAGTCGTTATCAGGTCCACAAAATACATACAACATTACGGAACAGCCATCTGCTTGCTTTTCTAAAGAGACAGAATTAGAACTCTATAAGGTCTCACATTCTAAACTTGCTGTATAATAAGCTCATTATGGAACAGTCTTCTATTCAAGCTTCTGGACATTATTTTGCCTTATGAAATAATGGCGTTCTTCACTATCATTTTATTGCTGCTAATAACTGCATTCTTTTATATTTGAGGAGGATTTTGTTATTTGCCAAATAGTTTCATTTAAGATTCATTAAAACTTCAGAAGAAAGGAAGATACCATCTCCTGGCTTTTTTATTTTCCAGGCACAGAAAGGCTTACCAGAAAAATACAGGAATAAGAGGTCCAAAGGAAGAGAGTAAAAGAAAGAACATTCTAGAGAGGAAAAGGAGTGACAAGGGAGAGAACATCTGATTTCCAATGTACAGGTTTCAAACACTTTAACATCTATACATGTATGTGCATATATGTATGTATCTACATGCACACACATACACGCATACTTTCCACTGCAATGAACAAACCGTCAATGCTTCAGATCAGTAAGACTCCATAGTTCATTCACTTTCTATTGCTTCCAAATAGTTTAAATCAGTCAATCATCTTGGTTTATGTAATGAATACACAAGGAGTCATGAAAAACAAACAAACAAACAAACAAAAAAAGAAAATCCCAAACGATTGGTATAGTCCAATGACTAGAAGTCAGGGGAAGTGAGCCTATGCCTTAAAGTGGAATCAAACAGAGAAATGAGAGAGAGAAAGCAAGACACGGGGAAATGGACCAGCAAACTCTGAAACTGCTTGAATTTGTGTCCATTTTCCAAAGCCCCTGCAACTCTATTGACAAGAGAGAAGTATTCACAGGAGTGCTTATTAGAAGGTGAGTTCACAGAAATGCTTTCTAGTAACCTAAGGAAAAATGCTTGGAAATAATAGGGCCTGCAGAACAAGGCTGGTGTTTTGGAATTGGGCCTCCTCTTCTTGGTGTTATGGAAAGAGTGTGGGCCACAGGCAGCATACTAGATGTCTTTGGGCAAGCACTCAAAGCCTTTCAGTTCATCCGTGTTTCTGGTACACAGGGATTGCGTGTGAGGATTCCTTTCCAAAGCTAGCAGCATGTTATGGCATCAGAAACCAGCCGTCTTCTTTAATATGCCTGGCAGATAGGGAACGACGGAGAATCACCAGTGAATTGAGAAAAATGATCAAGAAAAAGAGTAAGAGAGTGACATCTGAAACTGATTCAGAAAATAGATGGATCTAGGGAGAAAATAGTATGGTCCTCCTACAACAAGAATACATTTTTAAGGTGGGAGCTAAGCCAAAAAATTCAACATGTTAAGAGAAAGAAATCTAATCTCACAAATAGACAACTACCAGATAATCCTCTTTATCTGGCAAAGTTAATCAAGCAATGGTAAGGAAATTCAGAACAGTGGTACCCTTGAGGGGATGTGAAAATCCCACTAGAAGAGGAGGCGTGTTCTGTGTCTCTTTCAGGGTGTTGCTTACACAAGAGTTTGCACATGCAGAAATTTACCAAGATCTTCTGCAGTGTGCAGGTCATGCATTTCAGCTACGTGTTTCATATTTCAATACATTAAATTTAGAAAGTAAAGTGGAAGAGTTGGAGAAGCAAATGCTATAGTTGTATTACAGCCAAACGACATTCATATCAGTAGTAAGCAATGGATTTGTCAACCACCTCACCGAGAAACTGTACTGGAAGTTAGTGTTCTCTACGATTACCACAGAGTTTTGAGTCTGAACGTAACTGAGTGTACAGTGGACACCTTTAAATGTATACCAAGAAAATATGGGTAACAGCTTCATAATGTACAACAGTGCATAGTGATGGAAAAGCAAATGTCACCAAATAATTACTAAGTTCACTGAATTCAGTGTGTGTTTTTGTATGTTTGTAATATTCCTGGCACTTATTTTCCTATCACAGTCATTTAATTTTGATTATCTCTTCAGGTTTTAATACTGTCTTCTCTTTTTCTTAAATTATCGTAGATTCAAAATATGCAATCCAACCCTTTCCCCAAATTAGCAACTTGGGAAAGAGTAAAAACATTTCAATTTTAAAAATATACACAAGCTTAATGTTTTAACATTAAGATTTCCTATTTTTACTTGTTCCCTTTTTCAAAAAGGCAAAAGAAAGGAAGATTTTACTTAAGGTACTTAAATGTAAAATATATTCCACAGCAATCAGCTACGACTTTATTGGAAATTGCTCTGAAATCAAAACCATTCTGTGCTTAAACACTAACACACACACACACACACACACACACACACACACACGCACACACACAAGCATGCGCACGCGAGTGCATGCACACACACATGCACAAAAGCAGAAAATAAAAAGTGGAAATCTTTACTATGCTACTACATGGCTTGAGATTTTCACTAACTGGAAATTTGAAAAACTGCTTAAAATTAGAGTTAAGACCCCAACCTATCATCATGCTCTTTTCTGATATATTCTAGATCTTGCTCTTAAAATACGATCAATGTGCTTTGGAGCAGAATCAAGAGACGATTGTAAATAATTACATATGAAACGCACTATAGATTCACTTACATAGGCAGAGATAGCAATTTTCCTGAAAAGAGAAGAAAACACAAAGGACTGATTGCTATGCTCCCTCAGGAAAGATGGAAAGAAGTGTAGAACGTGAAAGTAATAAAATGGATGCCAGAAAGGACAAAGAGAACAAAAGCATTTTTTTTCAAAACCTGGGGAACTAACTATTGGTTTTCAAGTCAGGCAATAAAGGCATCCGTCTCTGTATTCTACGATTCCTACCAATCCAGATACAATTATAAACGAGCGCAAGCAATTAGTTTGAATGACAGCACGTGAAGACAGAGGGGGAAGAAAGGCTGGCTTGGAGCCTCGTACCCCCAGGAGGAGGTTCTCATGTCGGAAGGCTCAGGCAGGCCCAGCAGGCTGCGACACTTGTGTTGAAACAGGGAAAGCAGCTCAGGGACAGAAGCAATGTGGGGCGCCCTGAATTCAACGGAAGGGCGGAGGAAAGGATTAAATACGAGTGCTCATTCCTCTCAAAAGTGTGTGAGGTGAAAATCTGCTCCCCGTTCACATCCACATATACAACATATAATTTCTGAGGAATTGCCAGTGCCAGAGACCGTTCCAGGAAATCAAAAAAATGAGATGCATGCATGCATTCAACCTAAGTATGCCCCTTTCTTACAAGAACCTTATGCTGATAAAAAGGAACTGAACCGACAGGCAATTGACCTAAGAAAGTTACAGATGTTTGGTTTATATCACTGCAGCGTTTCTACTACACGCTTGATAGAGTGATAATTACTTGCCAAGATAAAGAGTGGTGAGACAAAGGTATTGTTCATTTCCTAGAGATCTAAATGTGACCCAAGCATAAATGGGACCTACTGTGTGTGATAGGCAAAGGTTAAGTCAGACCAAGCTGGGTCATGGCACATTTAGAACACATGTGGAAGCCCTTTGAATAAATAGATGTTCCAGGTTTGACTGAAATAAAAAAGTATGACATTCTGGAAGCCCATCAGGAGAATTTGAAGGAAAGCCTGCCTAAGATCTCCTCAAAGCACTGCCTCAGCAGACCACAAGCCTTTGCGTGACACCGTCATTAATTTGTGCCCGATGAAGGAAAAGGAAAATGACAAACCAATGCATAAAGGCATTAGCTAACACTCGAGGGATGCCACTGCCTGCTGGCATTTCAAGATTGCCCTGAGTTAAAGAACAATAGCCTAACAAAGATGACTTTTCTGCTAAAACTCCCCAAGGAAGGCTCAGGTCTGAGATCGGATCTAAGAGTCCAAAATTTGCCTTACAAGGATGAACATATTGTACAGAGACATCTTGCAAAGGCCATTCTGTGGCAGCTCACTCTTCCAGATGCCTGAAAAAGCAAGGAAAGAGAAAGGAGGAGGATCTTAGTTAGACATGGACCCGCCGGGAGCTGAGTCTAAAACCAAGACAGAACATAACTTGTGGTTACACTGGCGAAGCTGCAGGAGCACGGGTGAGTGAGGCTGGCTTCCGTGGCCAGGTATGACTTCTCATTAAGCGCCATGTCAGACTAGGCTGACAACGGAAGTTTCGTTCTTGTGTCATTCCGAAGGCACATGACTGGCTCACGTCTTGGTATTCTTAAATCACTGTTTGTCTTATTCTTGCTTAAGGTAGGTGCTCTACCTATTAAAATTCTGTACATGAACATGTTCAAATATGTGGCATTATGTAAGAAATTGCTCCACTCTCCAGATTGTTGTTTATAAATGGGTAGAGATATCATTTTAAAACTTATAATTTGAGCACTTAGCTAAAATGTAGTTATCCATTATGGAAATATATATATATATATATATATATATATATATATATATATAAACAACTAAGTATGTTCTGTTTCCATAGGAACTCACAAAAGTGCTCATAACAAGAAAATGATTCCAAGGCCTATTCACGTGAGAAGTAAAGTACTCATCTGCTCATGGTTCCTAATGCTAAAGGACATCTGCCATGTATTTGGGAGGAAAGTGTTTAGAAAAGGGTGAGAGGAATGATTTCTAGAAGTGCATAGTGATGGCAGTGAAAGTGTAGTTTCAGCCCAACAGCCCAAACAACTTAAATTGCCAGTTTCAACAGTAGAGATCAAAGCTATATATATATATATATATATATATATATATATATATATATATATATATATATATATCACACCAGAGATATACGTATAAATTTCAATAGACATACAAGTGTGTACTTTAATTTATAAAAATACAGCTTATAAAGCAGAGGCATATAACTCATCTTGCGTCTCATAAGCTGACTACATTATAAACATAGTAATCTGCTTTCCTTCGGGTCTAGGGATATTTCAGTGTCTAGCATTTCTCACATGAGACAACTGTGTGTGGGGGGATAGCTGCTCAACAGTATTATTATACCCTTTCTGCAGTTGAGATCCTTTTTGAAAAGAGATATTTTTGATAACAGCTCTAAGTGACTCCGTCCAACAAATAAGAATTGGGGCTTGGCACCGGCAGCTCTCGATTTCTTTTCTCTATAAACAAGATTACAGATGATAATATACACATACGCGAGCACGGCCACGCTATCATTACAAATAATATTCCTGCATTCTACCCTAAAAATACTCTGCTGAGCTTTTAAAAACACTCTGTAATTTTGCTTAAAACAAACCATTCAGAACAAATGTGTAGTGTGTGTTCTTTTTCTGTAAACGTTCCATCTCAATTAAAAGTGAGAGGTTTAAGCCGACAGACTCAGATCGTACTTTGATCGGTGCCCAGATTAATGAATGTGAACCTAATCTCCTTTCAATTTGCTTTATATTGTTTACAATAATCCAAATAAATAAAAGCAATCCAAAATGATCCTTAGATGGATCTAAGCTGGAACTTTCCAGTGGTTTTCCATAAAATAATTATGCCTTCCCTATCCTCAAGCTGAGGGCATTTTTTCAAAACATTGCAATCAAACTCAATGCTTTGAGAATGTGCCATATGTTTTATGAAAATGTGGCAGTTATTCAAGTAACCGCTTTACTACAGTTCACTTATTTCTCTGAATTTCCTAATTACTAGTCATATTGTGTAAGTGAGAAGATTGTGTTAGAGCAGTTTTATGAGATACTCATCTAGTTTTGCAGTTTCAAGTTTATCTGATTGAAGAAACATGCTGGAAATATTTAAATTCTCAATTTCAGGTCTATTTCAAGACCATCCCCCCTCCTTTTTTGAATCACTAATAAAGCTCTCTTAGGAAGGGATTTGACAGTGATGAACTTTCTAAACCACAAGTCTCTTCTGTAGTACTACTAACATCTTAGGCTTATAACTATCTGTTGTAAAAGGCTGTCTGGGGCCTTGGGGATGATACATACCTGGCTTCTCCCTACTAGTGGCCGGTATTGTCTTCTTTCTTTCTAGGTCACAATAATCAAAATATCGACATGGCCGAGTTGGGCTTGGGAGCACAGAGAGGCTTTCTGTATAGAGGTTCCATAGCTTATTTTCTGATGTTAGAATTTCTGTGCCCTGGGCCCTTTGTAATTAATAAGGAAGTTAACTAAGCCATTAGAAAAAGTCAAAATTAAAGAATGATGGCGTGAAGCAGAACCACACTCTTCTTCAAGTTCTTCACAGTTCACTAAAACCAGCACTGGCTGTCACCCATCTCTTCGTTGCTAGTGTTCCTTACTTCACCATTGGAGCTCTTAAGTGAAAGGCAACTTTTATATTTCATAGTCCACAGTGTGTCCTAATGCTTCAAATTACTGAAATATGTTTAGATGCAAAAATTGTTTTGACTTCATATAAGCTAACTACAAAGTAGGTTTGAGAAACACAAAGTTTTAGTATATCTCAGTTCATTACGCACTTATGTCTGATCTTCTCTCTTAAGAATACAACAGGGACACCCTAGTCATAGACAAAGGGACACAGGGACAGACAGGTGCTTCTGGGAGCTATGTACATCTATGTCAACATGGCTATGGAAAATACAGACATAGATGTAGGTTTATTCTTCCTAAACAAGCGCACTCCTCGGGATTCAGCTCTCCTGTTCAAAATTTTGTAGACAACTTGCTAACTACTTAGAATATCAAACATATCAAAAACTTCCAATAATCTCACATCCCTGCCAAGGCAGACAGTGACTGACCTGTGTGTGGATTAAGTAGGATGCTTCCAGGAGGGATGCCTGTTGCAGCTTCAAGTGGAAGAAGAATGTAGCTGGTGCTGTTGGAAGGGACTTGGCCCCCCATTCCATTCTCTGGATAGGGCACACAGCCAGGAGAGCCAGCTGCCATGCCCGAGACCAGAGGTGTGCTCTGCAAAGGTGGATGGGTGCGCGGCAGTGATCCTGAAGAGCCTGCACTGCTGGAAGACTCGGAACCTGGAATAGGGTTAGAAACAAATCATTCATGCACACAGACGAGGAGGAAAAACAGAGCTTTGTCTACGTGTTTACTTTTTGACCAGCATCCTTAATCCATTCGAGGCGAGTGTTGTAAGAATAGACTAAAAGTGCCCATTGCACACACCGGACTCCCATTTTATTGGTATCTTTGTTAAGTATTTTCAGATCTCCCAATTTTCTATGAAAGGAGGAATTCAGAATGAGCCTTCTCTCTTTCAGCCTTTTCAGGACCATTAGGGTGACAAATTGGTAAACAGTACCTAAACGCTCTGAATGCAGTACCTGCTAACTCCCATACTCCTGAGTAAGTAGTGCCGTGGACATGTCTTACTGAATTCAAATGTCAAGAGTGACGCGAATACAGAGTAAGAGTCCCAGGATATACTGGTCACATGTGTGGCTCTGAGTGCTGTTTCTTTAATTGCCATATTGCTGAATTTTAAAGACACATGATGCTAGCTATTTCTTCCATATGTAAGTAGAGAAACTGGATTATTCTTCCAAGTGAAGTTAAGTATGAATGAACATAATTTAAAAACCTAAACATCTCTTTTAAAGAGTTGAATGTTTAGGAGAATATGTGCAGGACTGGGAGTCAGGGATACATGGATATATCAGGGATGCAACTCTTTCAGGCCTTTGGGCTGTGAAAATTTCAAATTATTGAGCAATCTTTTACATAAAAATGAAACTATGTAGGCTTTAAATACTAATGGTTTAGAATATTAATTGATGTGAGCAATCAAATATTTGTCATCACAAATTATCCAACAAATAATCTTATTATTAACAAGTCATATTTAAAGGCTAAAATTCTGCATTGTGTTCCGCATAATTGTATGATTTTTATTAACGCAGCCAAGGGCGGCATTGAAGAAGTCTTAGCCTTGACGATGACTGATCACCCTTCGGGTAAGATTGAGCACACTTCAGGGGACAAGGGCAACTACAAATATTGAGGATCCTTGTGGCTTTCTAGAGCATAGAGTCAATTGGAGCATTGTGTAGAATCCTTCTAGTGGAAATTATGTCTAATTAGCTTCTTTTACCCTTCACTGTGAACAAAGAAATACCTGCCACATTCCATAGTCCTTGGGCATTTATAGTCTTTTAATGGAGCAAGAGGCAGGCAGCACCAATACTGTTACCCCCTGGCTTTTCTGGGTATTAAGTATGAATCAGAGCCCTGGACAAAATATATCAATCAAAATTCTTATTTCTATAAATTCAAATGAATAGATACTTTGAATGATATCAAAGGGTGCAAGAAGGTAGTAAAAATTTTATTAATTCACTGACCCACAATTATTATTTATGTTACTAAAAAGGCATTTTTCTGTATCATAGAGCATTAACCCTTTCAAGACCTGTGATTAAGGTAGAGACCTTTAAGATCAGGGATAAGTGATAGGTTTACAACTGAACTTGCACAGAAGTGGAGCTATTGGACAGTGAGACAAATTTTGAGAAGGAAATAGTGGTTGGTGAGCACTTCGTATGTGTAAGCATTTGGATAAATACTTTAATAATGAGTACAGCAACTTCCTCCATAGACAGGTAAGAGTGAGTCAGGAGATACAAGATGACCTAAGGCCATATAGCTACAGCATGGCAGAACTCAAGTTTAATTTAGGCTGACTGATCTACAGTCCAGTCTTTAATGATCACCTTTTAATGATTCTTGAAAGTGTGCACATATGTACTATCGTCCATCATGAGTGTTCTCTGCTTGTCCCATGACTTGATTATTAATAATGGTATAGTTTCATGTTAATTCAGGATGCCCCATAATTGATTTAGAATGTTAATGAGATCTTCAATAATGTGTCGGGAGAAAAATAGAAGATGCAAAGATATATTGCAAATGCTAAGAATAGTTTTGAGATTGTCCTCTGAAGTCACAGTCCCAATGTAGACTGGAGTGTTTCTTTCTTAACTTGCTGTGAATGACCAGTTGTAAGGCAGACACAAGAAATGAGCCAGCCGACAGCAATAATGACAGAAATAATGCAACAAAGCCATGATTAGCTCATCTCCAGGCTGAGGAGGTATTAGCCAGGGAGAACAGCTGGGGCCAACAAGGTACATCTGTGTTTAGACGCATGAACTAGTGGAGGCATGGGGATATGGAGTTGGCGAGGGTATGTGCAGGCTGAAGCGTCACAATCAAACCCAAGGAGTGAGATAATTTTAACTTCATGAAGATGATTGCTCACCCCTGATTTGTAATATTTTTCCTCTGTCACCTACGGGCAAATCAGTCACACAATAGAAAGCACCAGGACTTAATGTAAATGATTTGATTTCATAGTTTAAAAGAAATTAGGAAAACTGAATTTAGTTTAGACTCCATCTTTGCAAAGGCTGAAAGTCAAACGTCCTTGAAGGGGAAGCTCAGAAGTCACAAGCATGCCAGAACTTAGCCCCTGCCTGTCCTGGTCAGCTTATAACCAGCTCTGACTGACGTGTAAGTATCAACTATCTAGATCAGGCAGAGAGATATTCTACACAGCCAGCACCACTGAAAAACCCGATTTAAATGAATGCTAGCAGTACAAGTGAAAGGGAAGGGATTTAAAATATTCAAACATTTAAAATAAACTGAGACTGATGTTTGAAAAAAATCAAGATGTTGAGTGCTATGAGTTAATTTTTTTTTCCTTTTTCTTATCTCAGGGATAACTGATAACAAATAATTGAATGGTATAGTCACTTGACAAGCACTGTGCTAACCCCTCCACACTAAGGGTCTAATCTCATTCTCACAGCATTTCCATTTCCAAGGTGAGAACTGACCTTCAGACATACCAAATATTTTCCCCAAATCTCACTAGGTGTGTGGTGAATTGTGAGCTGAGCTCAGCAGCTGGACTCCAGCAGCCAAGCTCAAAACCTTCGCTTTAATCTTGGATTATTTAAGAGAGATCGAGCTGAGTCAGGGTCATGTTGATCAAATATGCCACATTCTAGAAGATAGAGGACAGCTCTGTCTCCAGCGGTAATGGCCTTGACCCTTATGACAGTAGTTACAAACAGGGTTGTCCTTGCTGTTTAACCCGTCCTGTACAATCTTTCCTTAACAAGTACCTCAAACCATAGTTTCTTTTTTTCTGGTTAAAAATTCGAAAAGATATTTCCAGATTCAGGAGCTCAGAACTGATAGAATTACCTATAGCATCTAAAATTACAGCACAAATAAAACATCCAAGATGCACTCTATCAAAAATAAACAACCAGAAGGAGAAAGGCTGGAGAGATAAGGTATCTTACTCTGGATTAAATAATGAGATATAAACTCAAAATGTGAGCACAAGAAGACTTTCGGTTATAGAAAACAATTTCCAACACCATATAAAATATTAAAACAAAAATCCTTCTTAATCTCCAGAGAAGTTATTTTTTGAGATGTGTCAATTCAAAAAAACAGCTATTCCTGTTGTGTTTGTTAAAATGAACATTTCCAGGCCCTATTTTATGCCTATGGAATCAGAATGGCTAGGCCAGAGAACCCAAACAACCTCCAGGTGATTCTGAAGCAGACAGATTTGAGAATGTCTGTTCTGGAGCTTGGAGGGTTGGGGGTAATACAACAGTATCATCTTGCCAATAGAGGAAGAAATTAACTTATTCTTTATTCTCCACCACATGGCCGTTTCCAAGAAACAAATGAGATTTCAGATCAAGTATTGCTCAAGCGCTCTTCACAAGAAGGTTGAAAAGCATCCTCTGCCTCCTCTGAGAGGCAGCCCAGGCCCCAGAACAATGTGCTTGTGTGCTCAGACTTAGGTAACATGCTTTTCCCTAAATGTAGGAAAAGGCTTGTCTTTGACATGAAAAAAGTCTCATTATGATCTGTGTCAAGTTAGAACCTATGTAATTAGGGGAGGAGAAGAATAGCCTAAATGTCACACTCCAGACTTGGTTTCTGAAAGATTAAAAAAAAAAAAAACAGCTTGCAATTTTCCTGTGAACCATGGGGTTTAAAAAAAAAAAAAGAAAGAAATCTTTCGCTGTTCTAAAGCACTGTGACAATAAAACTGACAACTTTACTTCACAAAACTACCTTGAGAAATTGCAAGTTTGTTTTGACATCCTATCTTGATCTCTTTTAAAATTTCCCCCCTTTCCATACCTTGACAAGCTTTCAAATGGAGACATTTAAATTAAAAGAAAAAAGTCTAGGGTACTTAGAATCTCTAATCATTCTTCAGAGAACACAGCATTTTAGCATTCTTGAAGTGTTTTAAATGTTTCCAACCAGCTTTGCTCTGGTAATGATTTGGGGTTGGTGAATGGAAATTAATTTTAAAATCTTAAGAGCTCTTTTGGTGTGCTGGAATTTTTAAGTGCACCATTTAAAGTACTTGGTTTCTTAATTTTGTGATTTAAAATTATTTAACCTTTCTTAGTTTACAAGAACTCAAGTGCACCACAGTAGATTTTTTATGTTTTACTTCGGCTGTTGTGATAGAATATGAGAGCAATTAATTAGAGTAAGAAATCAAGGGCTCAACAATTGAAGAAAATCCAGAGGAATAAATCAGAATCTTTCCAAGGAGCATTACTCTAAGGAGATAATAATGGTTGTGACTTAAATGCTTTTAATTTTTCCTCCTATGTAGGAAAACATGTGATAATTTCCTGGGAGGAATTCGTCAACAGCATAATTACGTTAAACTGTCAGTGTCATGAATGCAGATACTGCAGACCTTCCCTCCTCTCCCTCACATGATTGCAAAGGATGATTGCCACTGTCTTCATGGTCCAGGGCAGGCAACAGCGAAACTCTACTGGGGTTCTCCACGGGTGACAGCCCTATTCCCATGCTACCCCAGGCTCACGAATGTTCCACTCTACCAGTACATCCCAACACCCAAGACACGTCACTAAGTCCTGACACTCAGCTATCTTCCTGGGAGTCAGAGTCTGCTTTTCTTAGGGAAAAAGTGCCTAACGCTTTAAACAGGCTATAATGGCTTCAAGTTGATGGTTTGCCTAAACGTCATCACTACCATCACTCGTCTCCTAAAGACTGGACGCTAAGTTGAACCACCTTCCTGTAAATAGTGTGATTTTCTTGGAAAGAAAACCAACAACACAAAAAAGGACTGATGCACTTGGCAACCTGAGAACTCTAAACCTCTCCGAGACCTATGTTCCTTACCTGCAGGGTGAGGATGACTACATTAAAGAAATAATAAAAATAAATCAAAACTATTGTTTGTTGGGTGCTTACGGTTTGTCAGGTATTAATCAGTTGCTTTCTGCATGTGGAAGCACATACCTTCACAAAAATCCTACAATATAGGTGCTATGATTTCCATATCTCAGATGAGAAAACACATTACATTTAGGCTCAATAACGTGCCTTGAATCATACTAGCAGTATGCTAATGTAAGAATTATATCTATTAATGACTATGTACGTTAAGGGTAGTTAGGACCACACCATAGTAGTAAATTAAAAAAAAAAGAAAAGAAATGTCCTCTAACTTTCGTTAAATTGCTGTCACAAACAAGTGACATAGTCAATATTTACTAAGCAGACCTAATTGAAACTTAAGTTAAATTTACTGGGAAATTTAAGTAAGTAGCTTAAGTAAGAAAATTTTAGCAAATTTATTTTATCTAAGTAAATCATATCTATGAAGATGCTTTCAAAAATATTATATGATAACCCACATTTCGTAGATAAAGAAACTGAACATTAGAGAGATTGCAACTTGACTTAGAATTTTTCCCCTTCTTTAGCGTCAACCAGTTCCTTAGAAAATGCCCACGGGTCCATAGAAGCCATTTACTAATTCATTTTGCAACTTTATAATATATATCTCGGAATTCATCGAGGCTTTGACAGAAAACCTCAGAGTGAATGACCTATTTAAATCATACCTTCTAAGTTTTCAAGATACAGTGTATTGAAAACACTTTTACTGGTCAATTAAAAGAGAGAATGGCAACCGTGGGAGTCGAGCAGAATCCAGAAAAGGCCAGAGACACGAGCCCGCTCAGTACTAACTACCTGTCTTGGACAGCTTCCCGGCACTCCTGGTACTGGACGTACTGTCACCCCTGGTCAGCACCGTGATGCCCCCAAAACTTGCCGTCTTGGTCATGGTGGGCTTCAGATTGCGGTTAGAGCTGTCGGAGTCTGTGCTGCTCCAGGCCCTTTGGTGGTCAGCCCACTTGAGTTCGTTCTCTGAGCTGCTCTGTCGACTTCCAGATGTTCTCCCCGAGCCATCTCTGTTGCCCCTGGAGCACGGTCGCCACGAAGACCCGTAAGAATAGAATGACTTTGCATGAGACGCACACATGAGCACAGAGAGGAGCCCTTCTCGGAAAAGTGGCCTACACAAGACCACTCTTGTCATCCCTTTCATTAAACCGGCTGTCCCCTCCCCACCTCCTTTAACAATGCTACAAATGTGTTGATGATATGTAGACAGATGATATAGCACACACAACACACGGGTTACAAACAGAACAACCAAACCTAGGAGCATCACATGATCCTTCTGCCAAGGAAGGAGAAACAATTAGAAAATCATGGCATAAAATATAATTGTTAGCTTCTTTTGCAGAGAGGATAGGGGGATAAGTTCTTCTGACTTAAATCAACAACGAATTGATGTTCAGATTAATTATAATCTTAAACGATCTTAAAAGTAATTTTAACTAAAGAAGAATTCTCCTCTCCCCCTTTAGGATTAAACAATTGCTTGGAAAATACCCACAGGTCCAATAACATGCCCAATTTCAATTAAATTACTTTATAACTTTAGGATATAAATCTGAAATCACCAGGGCTTTGACAGACAACACAAAATCACAACAGTTAATTTATTATACCAGAGTAAAATTTCTGTCTGGCCAGTTAAATCTTTGTGGTCAGAAAAAACAGCCCTTTGAGCTATAAGAATATCTTTTTCATTTATAAGAGTGAAAATTTTCACTTTAATTTATAAAAAGAATAATATCAATATTATACAATATACATCAACAAGGAAACTTTCTAAAGGGGTCAGTGGAGAAACCATAAACCTCAAGTGAAAGAACATATTAGCTCAAAATTCAGATAGAAAGAGAGTCAAAGTACTGGAAATAATCCAGTAGCAAGCAGTGAAATTTGAAGACTTCAAAAGTGTGCAAAATTATGACATTAGTGTGGGGAGATGTCACTGGTTTCCAACTTAGTTTAGGAGTAACTCTGTTACTATTTTCTAATGTTTTGTGCAGATGGGAGCAACGCATCTTTATAATGCTTTAACAGTCTCATGGATTACAAGCAAGTACAGAGGAAACAAATCCCCAGAAATGAGCGTAACCTCTGACGTCATGTCAGTATTCAATGTGATAGAAATTCAACTCTTGAGCGAAATCTCACAAATGAGAGCAAGAGCTTTGTTAAAAATATCATTTTAAAGATACTGATATACTATTGAGATACTAGATTGTGCATATCTAACTGGAACATCAGCACAATTATTAAAAGATACAGACTAATCCTTCTATTTCAGGGAAACATCAGAAGGTTAAACAAAGGAAAAGCAAAACAGGAAATTTACAAACAAAGAGCACTTTCAAGAGGGACACTGGGCGAAAATATTTCACATCTGTCATTTTTCATTAGTACTTTCTTACAATTTCTCTGTTCTCGGTACCTTAGGAATGGCTGAGTTTAGAAACAAGGACCACCTGAAAAGAGATCAGGATCCTGAGAGGTGGTAATTCCAAAAATGGCCACCCCTTTGACATTTATGCCATGGGAGATAACGCGATGAAAAATTATCCCTTCAAGACTTTACTAGTCCATTCTTGATGGCTTTTTTTCAATGTCTAAATTGAAATTCACTCTTCTCCCATATAATTCCAATTATCTTGATCCATCCTTGACAGGATCTAGCTAAACCATTATTAGCAGTTAGGAAACCACCAGGAATGAGACATAAATCTCAGTTGTAGAGTATTTTGGATATATTAGAGAAAACACTGGCCTACAGATTTGAGGTAGCCTTTAATTTCAGCATGAAAGCTACACCAAAAAGGCTCTTATAATGAGGTAGTCTCTTCTTTCCATCCCAGTTCTCCTATTATCCCTCACTCTGTGACCGCTAGGATTCTGAGGGAGGAATCCCCATGTCTGCATGTGAGAATGGCTGACTTTCTTTGCAATAGAAGTGGTCACTATCCTTACAGCGTTGTGGAACTGTAATCTAGAGGTGCTCTAGAAACGTGAGGATTTCCTGTAACCTCACCACATCTCATGATCAATTAGCCAACTTGAGGTTTTCTTAGCCCCTCTGCTTCTACTCTACTGATACAAATCATCTCTCCAAGTTAAGATCTTTGGATTTTCAAAAGGGAATTTAGTTTTATACTTTAAGGAGATAGCATTAATACGATCTGGAATAATGTGTCTAAATCTATTTTATGTTTTTTGTTTATACACCAAAACATATTTATACTTCTCTACCTATAGATTATTCACACCAGTAACAAACGGGTGTGGTGCAGAGTTGAATTCCACATCATTTTGAATATGAAACCATAGACCACTCAGGAAAACATGTCCACAGAGTCCTTTCTTCCCTGGTCCTAGTCAGCCTTGGCACTCTCCAGTTGAAATGCAGAAAAACAATGGTAACTGGATAGATGATTATTGGGGATGGTACATTTATAGATAACTGGAATTTACTATCGGGATAATCATAAAGCACACACTCTAAGTTCGGTTTCTTTGCTGCTGAATATCTCAATGAATTTCTCTTCCTTCACTTCTGATTTTTTTTCTCCCAAGTTAAGAATAATACCTACATTTTGGCTATTCTTGGTCTCTCTTGGTTCCATATGAATTTAAGAATTGTTGAATTGCCTTTACACTTGTTGATGGCTTTGTGCTATGTTGTGTCCCTGAAGTTCTGAGCTTGGTGATTTTGGTGGGTGGTGGAATGCATATTTGGGATGGCTGACCAAGGAGGCAGTTTTGAAGGTATGTGAACCTACTTGACCTTTGAGGGACAAGAACTTATGAGTTATGGACATTAACCTAAACACAGTATCATAGCATGTGACTGCAGGGAGTAGTGATAATATTTTCCCCCATGGGTTTGTAAGAGAAAAATGCAAGACTACTTTCTTAAGTAATGTAGTGTGAGAAACAAAACAAACTGTCTATTACTATAAGAGGTAACCATTCAACTGTGTAGTTTCATCTAGAAATGTAAAGAAGGTTAAAAATAAAGATTCTGCTCTGGCTAATGTGAAGTAACCAATTGCTGCAAGTTTACTAATGGTTATGTAATAAATTTAGTTTTACTGAAAAAATATTTTGTCTACAATCAATCCACTATTCTTTTAATTTCTTTTCTTTTAAATTCAACGTGTTTTGTTTTTGATTTTTGCCTTCCTTACAGCAGAAATTATTTTAATACTCACAACTTCATTACTACATTATATATATATATATATATATATATATATATATATATATATATATATATATGTATGTATATGTAGCCTTTCCTTTATCATGGGTGCTAAACAGACATTTAATAGCATGGTTAGAAAATGAGTCTTTTCCTTTGATCATAGCACAGAACTTTTTTTAATACAGTTTTTTCCCTCATCCCACACAGAATTCGACTGAAGTATCTCAGTATAATTGGAAGGAACATCATAACATTCTTTAGAAATAAAATTTATGCTTGAAAAATACTACTTGAAATATTGATGGACAGTGGTGACCTAAATATTAAGTACCCATACAAGGTTATTATTGATTTATTTCCTAGTGTTAAGAAATTATCTTCTATTGCAACCTATCAGAGAAAATTTTTAACTCAGTGTAATTCACCAAACTTTTTATGGGAATACCAAAACCATCTACTGCCAAATTTAGCATTTGAAAAACAGAAAAAGAACCACGGGGGGCTGTGTACAACATGATTGACCTGCCCAGTCCCACGTCTCACACTATCCATTATGATGACGCCACACTAGCCATGGAACAAACTCTACAGAGAGAACTGAACAAATTTTATCTTACAAACAGAAATATCTTACACTAATACACTTAATAGTCCACACTAATCTGCCACATAGTCTGAAAACACAGTTTAAAAAAGTAAACCATACCAACCGAAAGAGCTGTCTTTTCTTAAAGGTCTCATTGCATATGTTACTGTCTTCCAAGAGCCTACTGAAAATGAAAAACATGATTTTTATGATAAAAATCCAGGAATCTTAAATGCCCTATGTCAAAAGGTGTGTGTTTGACTATGGCATCCCATTCTTGTAATCAATCCCACATTACTCTGCTGTATTTGGCTGATGTTAAATTTTGCCATAATAAAATAATGGCAGCATGGTAGGATTAACACCCTATTCTAGGAGTAAAGCATTGGTGTTAGACAAGGAAGGACAGAGAAAGAAAGAGATGTGAGGAACAAAACAGAAGAAAAGAATAAAGTAAATTGAGAAGGATACAATAAATTTAAACAAGTATACTAGGTATGATTTTTACTTAATGTAACATTCATTTTTAATCTTTTTTGAAAAGTGAAATATTATTCTACAGGCAAATATCTAATGGTCTTTATGGTGGAGCCACCCAATTTGAACTTCGTTACTTGAAAAAATGTTTTACATATGTAATTATGTTGTAATGACTGAACGTGATCGATCATTGCAATAATGATTATAATCCTACTTGAATTTTGAGTCAGGTGAGTACAGATAGATTAGGGAGCATAGTAGAAAAAATTATTGGATAGAAAACTAGGTGATAGATTTTATATGAGTGTAGAATTTTGGAGTATTTTAGAATTACCACCAAGATGCTGATGATCATGGGTTCTTAGATTTACTGTAGAGAAGGATAATTTGCTTAAATCTGTAGGAATCAGAAAGCCTTTTCTGAGCTTCTTACGTGAAATTGTTTTGTAATTTTATTTCAACTTCTAAAATCAACTACCCTCTTGAAGTGTTCAATCACCTCAAATTTCCAACAGCTAATACGAATTACAATGTTTTTAAGCCAGTTATGTAATGCCCAGTTTAATTTTTTCAGTACTAACATCGAGCCAGCAATGCTTTTAATCAATTTTATAGAAACATCCATTAAACTGACACCTGAAACAAAATTAAGCACTACTTGCTTTATGAATATCATATTTCTCAACCAGGTTGCTGGATCTGATATATCTTAAATGAGATTAGGACAGCTAATGTGGGTTTCTTAATTTGTCCTGAGTGCCTAGGATGAGGTCAACGGGACTTTTTAATATCTATGTCAGCTTAGAACCATTTGTCCCTTTAAAAAAAAGCTACATGTCAAGTGTGGAAAATGCCTGATCTTATCACCAAGATGTTCTATAAACTGTGATCCTTTTATTTTATAACTACTTCTCCTCACTGACTCCTTAGCCAGGTACACTACTAAATCTAGACTGGTTTAGATAAAATTTTGAAGTTAGCCATTTTATGATGACTAATTGATTGCTAAGAATAAGAAATATAAAACACTATCATTCCAATTATTGTTAGTATAGCAATAAATAGTCGCTGGTCACAAGAAATGACTAACAATATCAAAATGCAAGGATCTTTGGCAGCCTGATAAAATAGCAAACACAGGGAACACATTCCTGTGTGGTCTCAATATTTCACCATTATAAAGCTGACTTGAAGGTATTATGAATTTAATCTTTGAATTTAAAAGTTTAAATAAAGAATATATTTAGCTTCTGAAAGTAACAGAGAGAACTTTTTCCCCCAAATTAATATTTGTGTCAGACATGTTAAATAACATAAATGTGTGAATATCTCTATGTTACACATCGATATATGTATTTGTTTATACATATATTCAAGCACAGATTTATATATGGGATATTTATGTATATGGAAATATACAGGACACACATGACAGACTGTTTCTCTAAAGACACATAACAGTAAATTTCATTTTACCTGTTTTCCACAAAAAGGCCTTCCTGGGAGCAAACTGACTGAAAAATAAAACAAAACAAAACAAAGAGGCATTGTATCAGATGTTCTGGATGTGCTGAGGAACAAAAAAATCCTTGCCTGATTTTAGAATTACTTTTCCCCTCCCAGGGAAAAGGATTAAGAAAAACTCGCCCAAAAGATGGAATAATTTTTTCTTTAAAAAAAGGAAAAAGTAGGTTAGAGTTAAGATAATAATGAAATCTCATGCAGAATAGGTGCTTATCCATCAGAAATTAAGATTAAACCCTGCTTAGCATTATGGACACAGAGAGATGAGAATGGGACGGTTGGAGAAAGGAATGACTGTCGGGTCTGGAGCTACCAGCGTCCTCGGGAGCTGCGGAGGGAGAGCCACGTTCATCACCCCTCAGGAGCGGGTGCAGATCAGGACAAAGCACGCCAGCCTGATGGTATCCTCTGAGGAATGAGATAGCTGTAAAGCCACACTCTTGTGATTCCTACATGGTAACGCTCAAGTCTCACAGAAGAAAGAGATTGACAAGTTCCTCAAAATTGAAGAAATGTTATCAATTGTTAACGCATAAGGGAAACATCAGAAGAGCTAGGAAATGAAGCTAATTATAATAAAACTATCAAGCACCATCTAGATATTCCTATTTTTCCCTATGGAAAACCAATGACTTCTTTCACTTTTATTCTATTAGCAATCATTTCTCCACTTTTTTTTTCCCCAGTACTTGGAATTGAACCCTAGGTCTTCACACTGAGATACTTCCATAGCTCGTTCATTTATTAATAAAACAGGATCTCGCTAAATTGCTAAGTTGCTCAGGTTAAAGTCCCACTTGAGATCCTCTTGCCTCAGTACCAGAGCGCTAGGATTATAGATGAGCACCGGCCTAGCTTCCAATCTGCTATTTGCCATACAATGTAGGGAAGATAATACTCACTTATCATAACATGTTGAGGAAAGGAGAATCAAAGTAATTTAAACAAAAAGAAATAAAAGGAAATCTAGACAACATACGGTACTATGGTCAGAATAGAATTACTGTGTTCACTAGATAACACGAAAGCATTTTCAAAGTCTAAAATTTATATAAGTAGATAGGAATACATTGTACTAGATACATGAATTTTTAAAATGATGGACAAGTGACCTTTTAAAGGAATAGAAATGTATCAGGTCTATTCTAAGATTTAAATTAACCTAAAAGGTTAATAATCATTCAATAATTCTTGAATTCCAAGATGTTGCTAATGAAAACACAGCTCATAAAAGTAAGCAGGATATTGGTTTCTCTGTTCAGGTCCCTTCCACTAAGAAATCATTTCCTTCCATTAAAATGAAGGGTTAAATTTAGACATGACTTTTTCTTCAGATATCTGAGCGTTTCAGTCAAGGAATTTCCAGAACATTTTTATTTTAACCTTCGTAGTTCAAATGTATGTTCAATTTCAAGTGCATAAAACTTTTATTAGTAAAAAAGTCAAAATAGTCCACAGAAAGATGGATCTCTCAGATAATAGCTTTTCAAATAGATGACTTTTGTGTATGGGAAAGAAGTCAAATATAAAGGATATGCCATACTCCTTTCTATGAATTATTTTCTTAAAAGAAATTAAGTATTTCATCCTTTTGGGGGGATTCTTTTAGCTCGGTTTTGCTGCCAGTTAGAGTCAAGTCATGGTATATGAAATACATATTATGAGGTTGATATTTTGCTATTTCTCAACTCTGATAGTTGGAAAGTGGTTAACGACACATAATTTTCTGAATATTGAATATTTAAAATATTGAAATTATTGAGACTACCCCTTTCAAAGTATTGATCAAAGACATACATACATTTTCATACTTGTTAATTTAGTAGCATTTTGGAGAAAACTACATCATACGCACTCTCTGACCGAAAAAGTAAGACGATGTCACGTCAAGGGTGCCTTTTTCCAAAGCCTATCTCAAGACCAAATTTCTGAGTTTTGTGAAAAGGTCCTAAAAATTCATCTCATTACCCTTTGCCCCAATTTTCATCGATAAGATATGAGCTATGATTCCGTAGCTGATGAAAATAAACTTTTTAAAATGTATTATTAATAACTTGCACACTTAATGGCAGAGGAAGATAAAATTGTCAAAGTAATTAAGTGCAACATTCAAAGCTGTCACTTATATGCATCCCCAGATATAAAAGGCTCCCGTTTTACGAGAGAAAAAAATGATCTTGCTTAATGGGTTACAGAGCTGGCCCCCACATCCCACCCCCAACTCTGTGGGCACTGCAAGCCTTTTCATCATCTGTCACTGGAATACCAACACAGGCTGGCAGGACCATGGGTGAGCACCTCCCCAAGTCCCTCTCCAGACGTAATAGCCTGTGCTGGTCACGCTTCAGGTGACGAGGACCTTTCCCAACGCCACTGCTTCATCAGCCCAACCTTCTCAGAGTTAGTAATATCAGATAGAATTAACCACATTTTATGCTTAAATCTTTGTCAAAGAGGAAAAGAATATCTCAGATGCTATTTATTATTTGAGAACTACATTCCTTGGTACCCTAACGACTATTTAATTCTCAAATAACAATTATCATTTTTTAAAAATCTCAAGACACCCAAATTTTCAGCCCATCATTGAAAGTTTTTAGTCCCTTAAAAATTATCAAAATACTCTGCCTGGTTTGATTGTGTGCCCACATACAAAAATGCATACATGTGTACACACACACACACACGCACACTTATTCTCACACTCCCATACATGCATGAACACGTACCTTAAACAACAAGATACATTTGGAAAAATACTCAAAAACGTTTCTAGTTTTAAAATAAATTTCATTTTTACTTAAGTGTAAAGAGTAGAAAATGTTTCTGAGTGTTGTATTGTTACTCAAGTGGCAAAACATACATGTACTTACTCCATATTAGAAATAGTTTTGATAACTCCACTACTAAGTCATGCTTGCCAGGGAAAAGTGGTTTAATTGGCTTGGATTTTAAAACATGAAGAAATGAAAGACTGGCAAAGAAAAAGTGTAGACTTTAGTAATATTTTCTCCTCATGCTGGATCCTTTGCATTTGTTTTATAACTGACTGAAGAAAGGAACCTGAGGATGGGGGGAGATGGCAGATGGTAGAGGATGAGGAGGTAATAGTAATGAAGATGTGATACGTATACGCACCATTCCCCAAGATGAATGCAATTATTTATGTATCACAAACACATAAAATAATAATTATGGGAAAAACCTAGTTTGGGTTGTAAGTAATAATGGTTTGGGAATCCGGTGTGCCTGGATGAAAGTTTTCTCAAGAGTGTTGTGATTATCTAAGGTTTTATTATTATACATATTCAAGAAAACTCATATTCCAACATTATGTCTTTGACAGTTGTGTTAGTTAAGGATATAACAATATCCTGTTAATATAAGGCAGCCTTTGATGATCCCTGCCTAATAATATCCACGATCTTGTTTGAGACCTCTTATGTTGTTCCTAGATTGGTCTGTGTCTCCAACAGACTACAGCAGAGGGGAAGAGAAGTCATGCCCAATATTAGGTGATAAGACACAACATTCTCGTCTTGGGCTCTATTTTTCTCTTGAATCACTTTCTCCAGGGGAAGTCATTTACCACATGGTGAACACACCAACCAGTCTGTGGGGAAGCCTACCTAGTAAGCAACTGAGATCTTCAGTTTACTCTTAGTGAGGAATTGAGACTTGCCTATACCCCTACGTGTACTCATAGATGCAGATGAAAGACTCTATCAGTCCCTTGAGAACTGCAGTGTTGCTGACAGTTTAACTACAACCTCTGTCTAGAGAGCTTGAGCTAACACCATCCCAATATGCCATTCCCAAATTCCTGACCCAAAGAAACTGTAAGATAATTAAGTATTTTAGATATAAGCTGATGAATTTGGGGGCGGATTTGTCTCACAGAAGTAACTAATGGCCTGTGACACCATGGTAGGATATTAAGCCTCCAGCTGGGCCACAAAGGAAGAGAGAAAAGTATAGGGATTTTTTTTCTATTTAGCTTTTCAGGGTTACAAAAACTTGTAGGAACATGATAAGCAATTGGAAACTTTCCTTGGCAACAGACATACATGTGCATGTCCATAATATCTTACAAATGATATCAGGCATTTCATTTAATACTGAAAGCCCTTCTATAACTTTGTGTTGAGTGCAGGATACCAAATTTAATATCTTATCCTACAGTATTGAGTTAAAACTAGTGTCTGAACCTGACTGGAATCACATTTGAATTAATAAAACCAGAAATGTTGATCACCTAGGAAAGGAGCTTATGTCTCTACTGAAGAGGGGAGAAGATACAGCAACTTAAAGATTACTGTCCAAGAATAGAATTGATGGCAACAACAGAAAGAATTTGGTAAAAGGATAGCACTTAAGGTTTTTCTAGTTCTATATTTAGTTCCATTTGGGGGGTTGTGGAAGAAAAGAGAAAAAAATTAGCTAATAAACTATGTGCCCAGGGGCTGGAGGAATGTCTCAGTTGTTAAAGTGCTTGCCTAGCAAGTGCTAAGTAAAGCACTAAGTACCTGAGTTCAGTTCCCCAGCACCGCATGAGCTGGGTATGGTGGAGCACACCTATAATCCCAACATCTGTGAGGCTGAAACAGGAGGATTGCCATGAGTCCAAAA